>JACVEX010000384.1:267935-429192 GCA_017948575.1 Williopsis subsufficiens
GTCAGGCATCATCTTTATGAAAGCGCTCGATGACTCGAGAAGATATGATTATTCCTGGAGAACCTTGTAAGCTTCACATACTCATTTCTGCATATCGTTCACTGACGACCTCGTGCTCGCACTCGATCTTGAATCTTAAGTGTTTTTTGCAGAGAGCTATTTGACTGTATTGGACTCTATTACTACAAGCGGTGATGTTTGAGCATAATTTTGGAGAGGTATACTGTATACATGCCGTATACGGCATGTACGCCTGTTCCTTCTTGAACAAATAGAACCGTAATATATATTTGTTTCTTAAAATTATGACCGAGGATACCTGAAGCCCTTTTCCAGAGGGTCAGTTCGAGCTGTGAAGAAATTAACAGGCAGATATCCGCCTGAAGAGAAATATTCGTATCCAACACATTCATGGGTGCGGAACACAGGTAAGAAGATTCCAACAAGGAGGAAGATAGAGGCAGCACAAAGGATAAGCATTAGCAAGACCTGACCATTAGAAGCTCTCTTGTGCATCTTGGTATGAGATGATTCGAGTGGTTTCGCACAGTAAAGACCGCCCCCAATAATTAGCAGCTTTAATAGTAGATAGAAGGTCTGGTACTCAATGTTAAAGCCGTTAATACTGAATGTCTCGTCATATAGAACATATTTCTTGTAGAGAGAGCTTTGACACAGAAATCTCATAAGGACTTTAAAAGTGCGAGGAACAAAGAAGCGCTCGATCAGGATCCATAGCCTTTCCAATTGAACCAGCACACCAAGCTTCGACCGCTTGTCCCAAGCCTTCTTCACAAACAATAAGTTGACCATAAGAAAGACGGCAAAGATGATTATATCCATTGAGCAGACGTGAGGATATTTCTCCTCGACAAAGAGAATGGCCTGTAACAAGGAGAGACCAAGGATCAAAGGGGTAAATATGTTATCTGGTTTGAAATAGAAGGCAAGCGACGTGACACTAAAGCAGCTCTGCATAGCCTCAGCTACGATTGGTCTTCCTCTTCGCTCCTCTCGAAGGAGCACGACAACGCAAAAGAAGACAGATGCTAATTCCCTCCAAAAGATGATTCTTGGAAGAGACCAATACCAGACAATGAGTGAGACGGCAAAAGAGTAGAAAGTCAGTGCAACGAATACTATGATTCCAATGGTATGTCTCATTTGGATGGAGTTATTGGTGCTGTTGATGAAAATATATTGGAACCTGAAATTAGAGATGTCACCACCAGTCACATTCTTACCACCATGAAGCTGGGTCAAGTAGCAGTATTTACCAGTCCGAGTGATGTTTTGCAGGTAGTGTCTGTCCCCAGATGATAATGTAAAGACTTCGGGTTCGTAGTCCTCTTTATCTACCTGAACACCCCAGCCATTCTCATCCACGATTATGGGTCTGTTCAAGCTTGTATTCTGCTCCAACTCTTCCTCAGAGTAGTGCTCAAAGTGGGCCAAGGTCGCATCGAAGAAGGTGATCTCAACCTCAGCTGGCATGGGCTCTCCAATTCCTTGGAAGTCATAAGATAGCATGATAATCTCCACGCTGGAGCCCTTGGTGAAGAACAAACATACGCTTTCATTGGCCATGAATTGATAATACTCGTTCGCATAAACCAGTGAACCGAGTATTAGGAGGAAAACAACATAGCGAGCGATCATATTGGTATCTTTCAAGGGGGCCTCAAGAGTATAAGAACAGAAGAATATGGCCATTTGACAGGGGTGACGAGTACCACTCTCTGGGGGGTGGGAAATGGTCAAGCTCCATGCAGGTCAGACATTGTCCCGACGCACGCAGAGGACGGAAACAACGGTAGCTGTCAGACAAGGGCTTGGACTCTCGGCTCTTGGATGCAGCGTCAGGCTTCAGTAGTGTGTTTTTAATTTCCTGAACATGTTGTTAAATCATCACGACCTTCAAGTTCTCACGAAAGATCCATGCTCTGTATTATGGGTGTGGGACTTTGTCAGGCGTCAAGAATCAAGACCATAATTCTAAACGAAAAAGGAGAAATTTGTCTTTCAAGGTCTTCCAAAGGCTTCAAGAAAAGGCTTTAAGTGAACCCATCAGTCCAATAACCCATACACCGTCCTATCGAGAGTTGTTTGTCATGGATTGCAAATTGTGAAAACTATTTGGCTAACAAGCGTTCTATTATTACAAGCTGTAGTGTTTGGGACGAATTAAAGATACGCGAATACAGTTTTGGTGCTATGTAAAGCATGTTCTTTGAGCATGTTCCACAAGCGCGTTTTGAACCATTAAATTCGTAATATATATTTGTTTATTAAAAATATGACTGAGCATACCTGAAGCCCCTTTCCAGTGGGTCAGTTCGAGCTGTGAAGAAATTAACAGGCAGATATCCGCGTGGAGAGAAATAGTCGTATCCAACACATTCATGGGTGCGGAACACAGGTAAGAAGATTCCAACAAGGAGGAAGATAGAGGCAGCACAAAGGGCAAACATTAGCAAGACCTGACCATTAGAAGCTCTCTTGTGCATCTTGGTATGAGATGATTCGAGTGGTTTCGCACAGTAAAGACCGCCCCCAATAATTAGCAGCTTTAATAGTAGATAGAAGGTCTGGTACTCAATGTTAAAGCCGTTAATACTGAATGTCTCGTCATATAGAACATATTTCTTGTAGAGAGAGCTTTGACACAGAAATCTCATAAGGACTTTAAAAGTGCGAGGAACAAAGAAGCGCTCGATCAGGATCCATAGCCTTTCCAATTGAACCAGCACACCAAGCTTCGACCGCTTGTCCCAAGCCTTCTTCACAAACAAGAAGTTGACCATCAGAAAGACGGCAAAGATGATTATATCCATTGAGCAGACGTGAGGATATTTCTCTTCGACAAAGAGAATGGCCTGTAACAAGGAGAGACCAAGGATCAAAGGCGTAAAGATGTTATCTGGTTTGAAATAGAAGGCAAGCGACGTGACACTAAAGCAGCTCTGCATAGCCTCAGCTACGATTGGTCTTCCTCTTCGCTCCTCTCGAAGGAGCACGACAACGCAAAAGAAGACAGATGCTAATTCCCTCCAAAAGATGATTCTTGGAAGAGACCAATACCAGACAATGAGTGAGACGGCAAAAGAGTAGAAAGTCAGTGCAACGAATACTATGATTCCAATGGTGTGCCTCATTTGGATGGAGTTATTGGTGCTGTTGATGAAAATATATTTCAACCTGAAATTAGAGATGTCACCACCAGTCACATTCTTACCACCATGAAGCTGGGTCAAGTAGCAGTATTTACCAGTCCGAGTGATGTTTTGCAGGTAGTGTCTGCCTCCAGATGATAATGTAAAGACTTCAGGTTCGTAGTCCTCTTTATCTACCTGAACACCCCAGCCATTCTCATCAATGACTATGGGTCTGTTCAAGCTTGTATTCTGCTCCAACTCTTCCTCAGAGTAGTGCTCAAAGTGGGCCAAGGTCGCATCGAAGAAGGTGATCTCAACCTCAGCTGGCATGGGCTCTTCAATTCCTTGGAATCCATGAGATAGCATGACATCTTGGAATTCATGAGATAGCATGCCAATCTCCACGCTGGAGCCCTTGGTGAAGAACAAACATACGCTTTCATTGGCCATGAATTGATAATACTCGTTCGCATAAACCAGTGAACCTAGTATTAGGAGGAAAACAACATAGCGAGCGATCATATTGGTATCTTTTAAGGGGGCCTCAAGAGTATAAGAACAGAAGAATATGGCCATTTGACAGGGGTGACAAGTACCACTCTCTGGGGGGTGGGAAATGGTCAAGCTCCATGCAGGTCAGACATTGATCCGCCGCACGCAAGGGACGGAAACAACGGTAGCTGTCAGGCAAGGGCTTGGACTCTCGGCTCTTGGACGCAGCGTCAGGCTTCAGCTTAAAATCAGCACTGGTTTATAGACTTTTCATTGTGTTTTGTACCGATCAACAACTTCAAGGTCTCAAGACTCGTGTGGAATTGCTATATCAAAGATTTATCTGTGATTTGGATGCATCGGGCTCGGTCAAGTCTTTCAGAAGTCAGAACCGTCGATCAAGAGTGGAGGAAATCGTAAAAGCATTTGAGCAAGTTATTGATAGCACCGTAGGATACTTACCAGAGACACGCAGACTACCGTGTTAACAGCCAATTGAGCATCATTTCTTGATTTCTGTGATCCAAGTTCATGATAGACCACTTGGTGCTGAGAGAGGGAAAAACTCGCATGTGCTGGAGGACTCTCAGAGGCCTTCAAAGAGAAGACAGAGATGAACGAACCTATTAGCGGGAGACTTCAACAGAGCACTTCAGACACACATAAGGCATTCAATATACAGCGTGTATTCTTATGCAATCAGTCTGGAAAGATGAGTCGTGTGCTCTACAGGGCCACGGAGACGGAATCACTTTCCCAGCCTTTACTTGTATTATTATTAATAAAATGATCTTTCCCAATGCGACATAGTCCACTATTCAATCGTGGTATCCGCTGCTTACGAACGCAAACTTCATATATGTTTCCCATAAATCATCCAATTTGGTCTCTTTGCTGTCCTCTTCAACCTTATTTTCTTGACTTATCGATTTAGGTTTGAGGTTCTTTAGCGGTTTACCTAACTTTCGAGCTAAGACCAAAAAGTCGTCAACCAATAATGATCTCATGTTATAAGGCTCCCCATCAGAGGTATACTCAACTTCAAAGTCGAATGGCTTTTCACCTCTATTCACGGCCTTCAAGTCCAAATAGTATTGAACAAATCTAAGAGGTGAGAATGTCTGTGGAAGGTAACCGGGACCGAGTTGAGCATCCTCAGGCATTGGCTTCGGTAATGAGATGTCCGGTTTCTTCTTTTTGCCTTTCTTCTTCTTCTTACCCATGATCCTCAGCCCATTATCAAAATCATTCTGCTCCAACTTGGCCTCTAATTCCGCAAAGAATTGATCCCATGGTTTTGGATTTAAGGATATCTTTTCTTCAATACCAGTGATGTTATACTCCCATATTCTGAAACCTGGGTTGAAAGTTGGAATTACAGAAGCAGCAACGTTAGTGATTGCATAACGTTCTGAATGGATTCCAGACTTCTTCTTTGATTTTACGTCGGCATAGAAGGCCTCTCTCACAGAGGCCATGTATGATTCCTTGTTGGTTGGAACTCCACCTAGAGCATGTGCCTCCTTTGCAGCTATGGCAATGTTCAAATCATGCTCTGAGACATTGAAGCCCATAGCGAGATACTGTTGTTCAAGATCCTGTTCGTCTTCTTCCAGCTCAAACATCTGGACAAACTGCTCATCGATTTCAAAGCCTTGTTTCAATAGAGACTGATGGTAAGACTTATATGCCTTCTGTGCATCAACTGGGATGAAGTGATCCATATTCATATGACCATAGACACCCCCAATAATGATGTCCCGGTATTCATGCAACCACAAGACAAATTTTCTATAGCATGTAATATCATAGTTCTTGGGTATTGGAGGAACATGACCGCTTAACCAAACTTTCATACCCCGTTGTCTCAACTCTTCCAAGGTGACACCTAACCATTGGAATAGTTTGAAGCCAGGATCCTTTCTGTTATCGCAATTATCGACCAGTGGATTAGCCTTGAATAAGTAAAGCGTGTTGATTGACAATACAGCCAATTGGTTTGGGATAACCTCGTTGAAATAGTAGGAACCTCTCTCAAAGACATGGAGTTGTTCCTCTGGGATGAAGCTCTGCCACAAACTCCATAACTCTCTAGTTTGGAGTGTTGGCCCCGGTGCAAATAGGTTATGTGGATAAACATCATTGTTACCCAAACTTGGGATCACAGGGACATCGTAGTGCCTTGGATCTAGAGCATCGCCGTGGAAGATATCATGAAAGATACTAGCAACACGACGATTCATGTCGAAGATCTGCATCTCAGTACGGGGGATCTTTCTATCGTTATCATGTCTGATGTTATCACCTGTCCAAATGACAAAATCGATTTTATCTCTCAAGTTAGATCTTATCCACTCCATGGTCTCATTCATCAAGATCATAGGCGTGTCACATCCGAGGGTAGCATCACCGTACTTGGAAGCACCCTTAGATCCTTTTCCAGGCTTGCCTCTATGGCACACGTTATCGATATCTGATCCCTCCTTGTAGTATTCATCAGGGTGTATATCCGTGATATGGAGGAATCGGCCATGGATCGTTTGAGAACGATGATTTCCCTGGACGCGTACGGGTCTCTGAGGTGTTAATCCCAGCCTTTTGTACTCAGCCACGTCAAAATCTAGGTATTCCACAGTAACAGGCTCTTGTGCTTCATGATAGTGTCCGATTATGGGAAGCAACTGGTCCGAGTATCTGTAAACGGCCAACGCAGGAAGACATAGCAGGATGGCACCGAGCGACCACTTGGACCAGTTACTCTTGGCTCCCACAGCAACGTCCTTCTCTTTGCTCATACAGTCGTTCAACGTTAGTCACCTGGCTATGGTTATGTCTCTCCTCCTTGTTGAATTATGCTTTCGTTTTAAAGCCGCCTTAAAGGACATAACGATGGGCGGGTAACTCATTTCGGGAAAATCTTTTAAAATACCAATCCAAGAAATATACTGTTTAAGGGGGATGGACTGATTAGGAAGTATCCCGATATGGATATTTCTGTTGTTATCCTTCACTGTGGGGGGAGGATCTGATAAGCAAAGAAAGTTATCTTTTGATCTTCGTATTCCTTTCTTCCTCGCTGCCTCAGTATAAGGATGATCAACTGGCTAGACTGCGTTGTTCCTAAGGAACGCGATGAGACCCGGTATACTCCCGTACAGGTGTACAACAAACATGTCTATTGGTGCTCTTTATTAGCTGCATGGGTGGCTGTTGTGATTGGGTATGATAGTGGGTTTACATCAGGGATGGTGAGCTTAAAGAGCTTTCAAATGGAGTTTGGATTGGATAAGATGGATCAATTACAGAAAGCCACCACTCTAGAGAGTATTATCTCCTTATTCCAGGCCGGTGCATTCTGTGGGACTTTGTTGATATATCCCGTGGGTCAACTCTACGGTCGTAAGAGGAGTTTCTTATTAGTGACGCTGTTACTGCTGGCAGGTTCATCCCTTCAGTTATTTGCTAACCGTGCCAATGGCCTAATGCCTATGTATTGGGGCAGGTTCCTCAGTGGTGTTGGAATTGGTGCGGTTTCTAACTTAGGGCCGATCTATATAGTGGAGATCAGTGTTCCTAGTATCAGGGGACAACTTATAGGATTTTATGAGATTGCATGGCAAGTTGGTGGTGTCTTGGGGTTCTGGATCAATTATATAACGTCCGTCACAATAGCGGATACGAGATCTTCACAGTGGTTGATCCCATGTGGACTTCAGTTAATTCCACCGTTGGCATTTGGCCTCGCATTACCAACGATGATTGAATCACCAAGGTGGCTGTATAGCATTCATCACCGTGAAGAAGCGCTGTCAAACCTATGCACTCTTAGAGACTTGGATCCAGATGATGAATATATCCAGTATGAAGTCGGTGTGATCGATGAAGAGATCCACCATAAGACGCATGAGATTGGTAACAAGATATGGGATCCATTCAAATATATCTGGAACTCCAAATCATTGCAGAAAAGAGTATTACTATCAACATCACTCTTTGTTATGCAGAACACTCTTGCTGTCAATGCAGTGAATTACTATTCTCCAAGAATATTCCAAGCCATGGGTATAAGCTCTTTAAGGTCATCCTTATTGTCTACGGGTGTATTCGGAGTTATAAAGGGGGTATGCTGCCTAATCTGGTCCATGAGAATTGTGGATCAGTACGGAAGAAGACCATGCTTGATCGTTGGTCTTATAGTGTGCTCTTTATGTTTTTGGTATATTGGATTCTACATCAAGTTGAAAGATCCTCTTCACTCGGACGGCTTGGGAATTTCAGGTATATTATCTCTTGTGATGTTCTACGTTTGGACCGTGTCATATGGTTTGTCGTGGAGTGGCACACCATGGGTCTGGAACTCGGAAGTGTTTCCTTCTTCTATCCGAACTGCAACAAGTGCCCTCAATGCGTGTTCGAATTGGTTCTGGGCGTACATAATGGCTCGATTTACTGAACAGATGATTGACTCTATGGGATATGGTATTTTTTTCTTCTTTGCCAGTGCCATGCTAGTAGTCTTACCATTGTTCTTCTTGTTTTATCCAGAGACGAAAGGGATCCCCGTTGAGTATATGGATGACCTCTTCAAGTATCAGGCATGGCAAGCGCACGAGGTGGTCCATGGGATGTTGAAGGGGTCCAAGAACAATGACCCTGGAACTGAAAGTTTATTGAATTAAATATCGTACTGTTTAATTTATCACTATAATTGCTTTATTATATATTCGATAATGTAGCTTATGGATAATTTAACTGTCCGTCTTTTGCCATAGAATCCCGAAAAGATAAGAAGTGACGTAATGTGGAGCGTAACACCTGTAAGATCAGATTGTTTTGATGGGCTCGATATGGACCTTTTCATAAAAAATACTAACTGCTAGAAGTAGATAATATCGTACTTTATACCAGTTTACATACAATTATCCACTTATTTACCCTAGTTTCTAAGGAATATGTCCTCAAATCATACCATTCGTTTCTGCAAAGGGGTTCACAGATAAGGCTGTGCCCGCACTGATAACGCGCCGCTCTTAAGCTGGCGTATAAAACCGGCACGTTTCGCCACCTTTCAGCTTGCACCGCTTTGATTACGGCAAAGAGAACTTGAATAGTTAAATGACAATCACCTCGCCTCTGAGCATCGTTGTTATCGGATATGGATTGATCGGACCTCGACATGCTATTGCTGTTGATGAGTGTCCTTTGACACAGCTCGTTGCCATCGTTGACCCCTTTAAGAAACATGAGAAACGTCATAGAGCCCGTTCTCAATTTCCTTCCGTCCCACAGTTCAAGACACTCAATGATCTCTTCGACTCTGGTATTCATATTGATGGCGCCATTGTGTGTACACCTAACCATACACATTTGACTGTTGCTCACGCCCTCGCTGAGCGCGGTGTTGCCATGTTGATCGAAAAACCTATCAGCCCAAGCGTAGAAGATGCCCTGGAGATTAAGAAGATTGCAGAGGAGTCTGGTGTCAAGTTGATTATTGGACATCATAGGCGCTTTAACCCATATGTGCTTGCTACTAAGCGCAACTTGGAAAGATGTGGCAAGATCATTGCGGTGGATGCAGTGTGGTGCTTGAAGAAATGTGAATCCTATTTCAAGCAGACGCCATGGCGATGCTCCAAGGCCATGGGTGGTGGCGTTATAAACTTGAATTTGGTTCATGATTTGGACCTGCTACAATACTTTTTGGGACCAATCCAATCTGTATATGCCTCTGAATGTGAAAAGACAAGAGATGATAACACAGGCGATGATGCCGTCGTCGAAGGCGCAGTATTGACCATTAGTTTCAAGAGTGGTACTAGAGGTTCATTCATTGTTTGTGACAATGTCGTGTCTCCTGCAAACTTTGAAATGGGTACAGGCGAGAACCCATTGATCCATAAGAATTCTGAGGGAATCGATGGTGTTTTTTATAGATTCTTTGGCACAAGGGGAACTTTGAGTGTCCCAGATATGCGATTGTTCCACCAAGACGGTATCAAGGAGGCTGGTTGGTGGCAACCTATCTCCAAGGAGACCCTTGATGAGGATGTTGAAGGTATTCCATTCGCCTTGCAAGTTGAACACTTCGCCAAAGTTATGAGAGATGAAGAAGAACCTAGATGTACTGCAGATGACGGTATTGCTGCGATGTTGGCGATCGACGCTGTTGTAAAGTCATTGGAGACAGACATGCCAGTTGCTGTTGCCGACTACTGATCTTCTTGGCATACCCTTTTTTTGTATTGATTTGGTGTCTTAATATATTGGATTAAATAGCCACCACTGGCTGGTCCAGATAGGGGTGGTCTATAGGTTTATAACGTTTTTTTTGAATGAATTGAATGAATTGAGAGATTTTGCTGTACCGATGCCCTTGCGGTGAGGCTGTCATTGTGTCATGGAATTTCCGGGGAAAAAAATGTGTCATAAAGCGTAAAATTTTTTCACCAACTTTTATCCCACAACTTTATTTTACCGAAAGACTCCATTCAGTGATTGTTCATTCATTCAGTGGCCTAAGCGCACTCCTTCTACAAGCCTTTCCCTTCTCTTCCGGCTATCAAGTAAGCACCTCCTTTGTCATGTCTTGTGATCCCAAAGCTAACCGATTCTAGTATACCATTTCCAAAAACATACAAAAGACCTACAAAAGACTTACAAGAGACCTACAAGAGACCTACAAAAGACTTACAAAAGACTTACAAAAGAACCACAACAGACCCCAGAATTTTTGCTAATAATGACTATCACCGCTTCAAACATCGTTGTGGTCGGATATGGTCTCATAGGTCCACGTCATGCCCATGCCGTTGAACAATGTTCCGGTACACAACTCGTTGCTATTGTTGAAGCTGGGCCAAATAACTCAAGAAGACTTCAAGCAAGACAGGATTTTCCGCAAGCTGAAGTTTTCTCTTCCTTGGAAGAGTGCTTATTGAGTGGGTTGAGAATAGACGGCGCTGTTGTCTGTACCCCAAACCATACACATTATCCCATCTCCAAACAACTACTCGAACACGGTGTGAATGTTCTTGTTGAGAAACCGATCACTCCAAGCATCAAAGAGGCACAACACTTGAAAGAGATTGCCGAAGAACGTGGTCTGAAGCTATTGGTGGGCCATCATAGACGCTTTAACCCATATGTGCTTGCTTCAAAGAAACATCTGGGCAGATTGGGGCATGTCGTCGCCGTCGATGCTGTTTGGTGCCTGAAGAAGTCTGACGAATACTTTGAGCAGGCAGAATGGCGCAAGCTGAAATCTCAAGGAGGAGGTGTGCTTCAGATCAACCTCGTGCACGATTTAGACCTGTTGCAATATTTTCTTGGTCCTTTGACACAGGTCTATGCCACTGAGGTTATTAGAACGCGTGATGACAACGGACCCGATTCTGTGGAGGAAGGAGCCGTGATTCATATGACCTTTGCTAATGGAACTAGAGGGTCTATGATTGTATGTGATAACGTTGTATCACCCTACAATTTCGAGATGGGAACAGGAGAGAACCCGTTGATACCCAAATGTGAGAATGGTGTTGATGGTGTGTTTTACAGATTCTTCGGCACTAGAGGCTCACTTAGTGTGCCAGATTTGACCTTGTTCCACCAAGAGGGCGGAAAGGGAGGCTGGTGGGAGAAGATCTTGAAGGAGCTCATTACGGAGTCATTGGACGCCATACCGTTTGCTCTTCAGATGGAGCACTTCTCCCACGTTGTGCAAGGATTGGAAGAACCGAGTTGCACCGCAGATGACGGTATCAGAGCCATGGCTGCAGTAGAAGCAGTGATAAAATCCTTGGAGTCGAACCTACCTGTGGATATATAGGTATACCTGACTAAGCTATAGCCACATAAATCAATAATGTAGGTAATAGACGCGTCTCATCATATTAAGGTACATTTTCTCATAATGGAGAGACCCGCCTGTGCCTCCATGTACGCACTTAAACCTGTCCAGTGGGTTTAAATTTTTGACTGTGCGCAGCTCACGCGTTTTCGTCAAGGCCCTGGAAGTTTACGCGTCAGAGGACCAAAGCTGAACGCGTTCCATCGAGACACCATTTTTCTTTTTTTGGGGGGACGCATGGCCGAGCTCTATGCCTTTCATTTAGTTGATATTTGAGTCCATTTCCCCATTGCGGCTAAAATCGGTCTTCGTACTAATTGGAAATTAGAAGTTTAAATGTTCAAAGTAGATCAGATTTGCTTGTAGGTTACAGGGTGACAATAATCATGTTACACAACCATAGGACGGCGCAGCTGTTTTTTATCATACACCATTTCTTCAACAAGAAATGTGTATTATCTATGAGTTCACAAGAAAAGGTATTATTATTGACTAATTAACGCAGCAGACCAATCCAAAACGGGAAATGCCCAGATCCGGCTCAGGTTTCTTTGTTTACTAAAGCGCGTCCGCGGTAAAGAGACGCGCCGACGCGAGTAATCAAAAGACGCGTAAAGGCCTAAAGGACGTGAACGTTTAAATGGAAGACATAAAAGGGCACACAGTGCCTTGCTTTTAGATCTGGTTCGGAAAGCCCAACTACTGTCACCGCAGTATGTCTATCGCAATGTCCAGACCGGTTCTATCCAAGTCCTCTGACATGCCCTCTTTACCACCACTCTCTTCGCTTCTCAGCTCAGCATCTCCAAGACCTCATTCTGAACCAACCTCCCCAAGAGCATCATGCTCCACAGACCTCTTGGATTACAAAGTCACAACTCTTAAGACTCCAGTGAGGCTTCCTTCTTTTGATTCTCTCCAGTTCGACAAGGTGAAACCTCATGCAGTACAGCATTCCCTTTCTTTCAGTGGCCCAGTTAGCTCTTTAACTCCAGCTCCGTTGCCTCTAGTCACTCCAGTATCACAACAGCAAGGAACTATAACCGAACCGCAAGAAGAATCACCACTTGTCGAAAAGAGATCGTTTGCTTTCATTTCTCATTCTCCCTCGACATTCCCATCTCATGAACCTGCCATTGACAACGCTCAATTGGCCCGTCGAAAGCGTAGAAGAACCTCTCCTGGTGAGTTGTCGATTCTTCAAGCTGAGTTCTCCAAAGGCCAAACACCAAATAGAGCAAAAAGATTGGAAATCGCCGCTAAGGTGAATATGACTGAGAAAGCTATCCAGATCTGGTTCCAAAACAGAAGGCAAACCTTGAGACGTCAATCAAACTCACAGAGAGAAGTCCATCACCTGGAACTTCCACCACAAATGCCGCATGGCTTCCAACAACCAACGCCAGTCGTTTTTCCAGATCCACAGCACCATCAATCACAACAACATCCTTCCTCTCCTACGTCTTCTAGTCCAAATGCAAGTTCATTGGTGACTCCATCACGTCCACCGCGCCAAGCTACAACGAGCAAATCGCCAACTACTCTAACCTTCCGTCTTACAAAGACCCCGGTCAAGACCGAATCAGTGATGACCCCAGTGACACAGTCCTATAGAACGAGACAGAAACCTGTGATGCGTGTCAATTCTCAACCTGCTACAGCTGAGACCCATTCATCGCCAATCAATAAGGAAAACATCTCACCAGCCTCAAGTCCCGATAAATTTCAATCAAGCCCCTCAAAGAAGAGAAAACCTTTGGCTGAGATCAGTTTTGATAATGTGAA
Source organism: Williopsis subsufficiens (assembly GCA_017948575.1). Taxonomy (NCBI): domain Eukaryota; kingdom Fungi; phylum Ascomycota; class Saccharomycetes; order Phaffomycetales; family Wickerhamomycetaceae; genus Williopsis; species Williopsis subsufficiens. The sequence goes on from JACVEX010000384.1 coordinate 281,217, forward strand.
TAAACCAAAGCAGATTGAGGAGGACGCAGTGGCTAACCTGCTAAGTCTGAAAAAACATGGCTGAGTGAAATTGAGCAATAGTCTCATTGTAACAATATCCACCTCTCTTAATGAATAACGATTATACTTTCATAGTCCAAACTGTAGTATATTACTCTATTTACAGCCAATTCTGTAGACGGAAAAAGTCATAAATCTTAGTAGCTTTTACCGGGTCGATGTTGAGAAGCTCCTTGCAAGTCTTCTTTTTCAATACGCCACCTGTTCTTAAGCTCTCACGAAAGAGGGCCTCTTTGATAGCGATATACGGCTTCGGCATGATCTTCAACTGTATACAAAGTTCTTGTTCATCAGGACTTAAGAGATGGAAGTCATGTGCATGTTGGATATCTGTGTATGTCAATGGACGCCCTCTTTTCACTTGTGAATCTTGTGGCCTACTCCGTGATGTAGAGTGCTGTAGCGAATTTGCAGTATGCCTTGCTCCATTCGTCGTTGATAGACCAAATCTTTGTAGCTGTGCCATCCTCGTCACTTTATCTTTCTCATACCTAGCACCTGCTTCTAGTGTAGTTACTCCGTTACGCCTCCATTCCTGTAATTGGTTTATTCTTAAACGACAGTGGAGTTCCGCAAGCATGTCTTTCGTAAATTCATCAAAATCTTCAGGAGTCATCACCCTTGCATACGCCTTAAGCCTATTGTATAGATCTCTTTCCTCCTTTGATCTTTTCTTGTCAATAGCAGTGAGTTTACGATACTCCATCATGTTGTTATCAAATAACAATCTCTTCTTCTCAGCTCTGGTAGTCAAACGAGCATTGTAGATATCCAAGATGGCCAACTTGAGCTCAATGTCAATTGGCTGGTCATCAGGATCAAAGATCATATCTTTAACGGTCATTTCAGCTTCATTCTCAAACTCATGTTCAAACTCCAATCTACCAGGCATGAAACCCTGAATATCATGACATAATGGCACGGAAGCCTGTGGCTTTCTGGGTGGCGGTAATGGTGCGTTTCTTCTTTCTTCAATTCGTTCCTTACGCTTTCTTGCCAATTCGCCTGGACTCACATACGAGAAGTCCTTATCCATCTCTGGAAGTGGGTAATCGCGGGAGTCAAGGTAAACCTCTTCATAATGCTTACCCACTTCTTCTTTTGAACGGCCACCAATGTGATCAGCAACCTCTTGCCAGTTACCCAAACCAAGGGTCTGTGCACCTGTGATCAATGCCAATTCTTCATCAGCACCCCAACCTTCATCAAATATAGGATAAGCATGAGTTTCAATCACTTTGTAGTCATGGTAAGGTTTATGGTTCCCGCTATATAGGCCCTGTGAGAAGCATGGGACACAGAGATCATATTCTGGGCATATAGCGCAAGAGATACGGACACGGTTTGTACAATCCGAGGAACACACATCACAATGAAACTTGTTCAAGGCCGACATTGGTTTCAACCAGATGGGATTAAGCGCTCAGAGGATGATCTGGAGTTGACAAAAATAGATAAGGCAAAATTTAAAATATGGATTTGTTGATTAACGATGCCACTTTGATGAAATGTGATGCGGATGTTGTACTTTGAGGTTATCGATGGAGACACTGACGCCTGTTGTTTTGGTTTCTCTCGAGCGGATTTCCTCACTTCGTGGACTGTGGAAGTTCGCGAATAGATCAACCTTTTTTATGTCATGTGATCCTGTTTAGGGTATAGAAATTAACGATTCATCCATACACCCTTTCGACACAATTACGTGACCGTCACATGTTTACACCTGGACACCAATGATGGGTCTGACGCAACAACCAAATGAAATGACATAAAGAGTTACGTAATGGAAACAGAATTTCGCCCTTGTTGCTTACGTATTCGGTACACGCCTACCGCTCACTGCTCGGGGCGAAAAAATGTTGAAATTGTTCATGTGTAACACTTTGACAACAGGGAACAGGGTATCTCAGCAGCTGATTATACAAAATGGTATGTGGGAACAAAAAAGGATTGATATGAAGATTGGTTGTGTGTGTCGAATAGAACAGAATGGGGGCGTTCGTCAAGTATCCAAGTCATGTACCTTTCACAGCATTGGGGCATACCACACAGCGAAAAGTTTGAACTTCAAGAACAAGAAGAGCATGAGTCGCAAGACCAGAAGGGAAGAGAAGATACAGCGAAGGAACAGGCACAGTCGATGAAAGAAACAGCATCCGAATCATGAGATGATAACTTGGAACCTCTGTCGCCGAATAATTTTGGCGAATTTTGTGCAACCAATCATTGTATCAAACTGGATCTTCTCCAGGGTAAAATACTAACTATTAACTTTAGGGTCGTGTTAGAACAAAAACCGTTAAGAGAGCTTCCAAGGCTTTGATTGAGCGTTACTACCCAAAGTTGACTTTGGACTTCGAGACCAACAAGCGTTTGACCTCTGAGATCGCTGAGATTCCATCCAAGCGTTTGAGAAACAAGATTGCTGGTTACACCACCCACTTGATGAAGAGAATCCAAAAGGGTCCAGTTAGAGGTATTTCCTTCAAGTTGCAAGAGGAGGAGCGTGAGAGAAAGGACCAATACGTCCCAGAGGTTTCCGCTTTGGACTTGTCCCACTCTAAGGGCCAATTGGAGCTTGACGAGCAATCCGCTGACTTGGTCAAGTCTTTGGGATTCAAGTTGCCAGTCTCCGTTATTGCTGTTTCTTCTCAAAGAGGTGCTGAGAGACGTTTCAGAAAGAGAAACTAAGTTTTCTTTTTGTAATGTGTTTTGTATAAAAGAAAAATTTAATCATTGGTTAAGGTATGTTTATTCGTAGCTGTATAGGACCATTCTTGAATTCACTGGAATCAGCAGTTGATGAAGCTTTTGATCTCTTCACCTAACTTTTGCAACTTTGCTAACTTCTCCTTGATTTCTCCATCCTTTGATTCCAACTTCTTTCCGTGTTCATTTACTTTTGCAAAGATAATTTTGAACTTGACATTGAGGCGCATTCTTGCTGTCACAATCTTCTGGATCAACTCATACTGCTTGTCAACCAATTTTACACCATGGCAGATCCATTCATCAAATCCTGAGCCACCAAGTTTGAGGTACTGGTCCTTTAACACCATGTCATCAATGTTCTTAAACACCTCTCCCAAGTTATCCAAGTCATCGGCAGAGGTAAAAAGACTTTCAGGAACTGGCTTGAATGCAGGCGGTGGCTTGATGGCATTCTTCTTGGATGACATTCTCTTCTTCTCTGGCGTTGAAGTCATGGGAAGTACGTCATTGGCCTTGGTATTGTTGATAGTATCGGACGCGGAGGAGGTATTTGTAGAATCTGAGGAATTAGGTAAATCCACCTTTGGCTTCTTAACGGTGTGCATATCGGAACTCTTGGAACCAGATCTCTTTCTGGTTGGTGTGTCATCCAACTCGCCTTCTAATGGGAGGAAGAACTTTGAAGATTGATCAACCACAGTATGTCTGTTAATAGGCTTAATGATGGCCTTGGAAATCTTCTCATCTGGGGTAATTGGAGTCATCCTCTTAGACTTCAATCCCGGGTCTGTCTTAATCTTGACATGCTTCTTCGTAGATTCAATTTTCACCTTGTTGACGATGCTGTTAGCCGCCGATGCTGGGATCCTATAGTAAAGTTAGTGTTAATTGCTGCGATTATCAAACAAGAGCGGATTAAACAGAGCGAAGAGATTTAGCGGTATCATTCAAACATCTTGAAGAGCTGAAACGATGAGGTTTACCCTGGGTGGTCACTCAACCGTTGTTTGTTCAAGTGTGAAAACTGCATAAAAGGGTAATGAGTGAGAACTGATCCTACTTATCGCGATGGAGGGAAAATAACGGCAAAGACAAGAGATTCTAACGGTTGGGCCTCAGCCTATTTCGGATTAGTGACAGAATCTTGAGGGTCTTTGAATAAATATTTAAGGGGTAGCTCTCTTTATTTATCTTTTAGACAGCATGGAAATCGATACAAGGTCGTAGGTTGGTATCTCTTCCTCACAATAACAAGACAGACATTAACATACCATGATCCCTTTGACCAAGAAAATAAACCGATGACCGATGAACCAAGTGCTCGCATCAATTTCGGATGTAGTTACATCATTACTATAACGCTGCTCCAAAACCTATTCCCCGCTGGAATATTGTATTATTCTCGTTCTCTTCTTTTCAGGCCATCAGCCAGAACGTCATCTGCGTGGCCCTTACACAAGTAATTTCGCCACTCGCACGAATTGTGTTTGAATTGGAGTAGTATTTGTCACTTGAATAGCTACTGTGTTCTGTGCTGGATTGTACAGAGAACCGTCATCTGAAGAGTTGTGTGCTGTAAGCCATCAAATCAGTGACTTCGAGAGACGCTATTGCCCTTATCAGCGTTTTGTGTCAAATGGATAAGGCCAAGCACCTCACACTCGGACTCAGAAGACACAGTTTGCTGAAAATGGATATCACTAGCGCATGTAAGTCCCGCTTAGGCCGTAGAGTTGTACAGCTTCAATGCAAGGCTACTCTCCACTCTTGTGATTTTTGGAGTTTCTTGTTGCGTGGTGATTGCTCCCTTGCGCTCCGCCTTCTGTAAGGTGCCACTCCGGGGAACTCACAGAAAACCCAAGCAGCAGATAAATATGCAAAGAGTGAGATAGTTGATATTTATTGATTCTGAGTGTATATTTTGTAGCACTCTAGTGATCATGTATAAATATAAAACTTCGCCTGCATTTCCTTTGGTCTGGCTGCGAATAGGGACATCGAACTCCCTACAGCCATAAGTAAGCAGCAATTGTGGAGCCATCAAAAGTCTAAAAAGCAATAGAACCCGAAGGATGCAGAACATAGTTTACGGCCTATAAAAGGGAAGAGGGGTGCCCACCACTTATTTTCCACCTGCTGGAGACATAAATTGGTGGGATAGAAATTAGTAAGTCAACACTTGATCATATTAAATTTATACCCATTATGGAAGATCGCTTATTCCTTGTCCATCCCAACAACAGACTCACTAAGGTGGACTCCTTGACTATTCCTAATCTCGAGAAGCGGAGGGCCTCGATCCAACTGGAGTTGAAGGCTCTTGGAAAAGTTGATGTTGAAGATGCAAAAAAGAAGAAGAGTGAATTGAGATATATCGAGTCTTATCTCAACGTTATGAGGAAAGTACAATCAATCTGCACCACATGCCAAGTTGATGGTCAGGATTATGACTATGATCGTGAGAATGAGATTCTTGATGAAATTTCCAATGATATGGCTCTGCTGAAAGAGGCTGAGAAGGAGATCTGCCAATATGAAAGTGAATCGTCATCTAGGAAGAGCTCGGTTTCAAACGTTCACCATATTGAAGAGGCACACTCAGGGACAGTATAGTATCATAGACAGTCTACAAACTGGAAACATATATCATGCAAATTATAGGGGAAATGGGAACTTGGTAATGGAAACGGTTCTTTCTCGACCAGCGAATCTCTATGTAGCGATGATAATCATTAAAACAAGCCATAGTGACTTCATCTTTTGAAGTCAAATGTAGACAACTGAAGAGGAATGGCGGCGAGTTGTGGATCTTTTCTGTCATATAAGTCAAAGAGGTCACAAGGAACACACTCCTTGACAGCAGATGGGAACCTGACGTCAACACTTTTCTTCAATTGAACAACGTAGGTCTTGATCACCTCTTTATGGTCCTTGACATACTTAGACCTGTAAGGATATACATTCTCCTTCGCGTCAGGTCTATACCATCTGCAAACGCATCCAACGACCTCCATCTCCTCATCGACATCAACTCGGTCCTCACCGCCATGGAACAATTGACACCATACTCTTTTCAATCCTTCATCTTCATCTTCGTCGTAGTTCAACGCACCACCCGGAATAAAGTCTCCTAAGCTCTCGATAGGACGCCTGAACAAAAGTACCTGTGGTTCCTCTTCAAGAACAATTAGAAACTGAACCCAACGCCGCATTCCGTGGAATTGGTTGTATTCTTTAAGCGCCCTCCAGTAAGCCTTAGTGTATGGGATGGTAGGGTTTTTGGAATAGTCTGAGCTCTTGTTTGGCCTAGCAGTCACATTGATAGAATCTTTGATGGTAGTGGCATCACCGTTGGATACCTTTTGCTGTTCAGTATAGGCCTCTTCAGAAAGCGGCTTTCGCCATTGAGCAAATGTGAAATTGCTGACGCAAGGAACAGAAACCACTGATGGCAAAAAGTTGATAAATTCCTTTGTGGGTACCTTTATCTGCTGTTTTTTCCTCACCGGTGATTCTGTCATTGTTGGCGGTGTTTCAATAGCTGGACTAGCGGTTGGTGATTACACTGTTTGTGGTTCCCAAATATAACCGCGAACGCATTGCAGAGATCGCACAGCAATTCTGATCTTCTTCCTTATTCTTCTGCTAATTCAGAAAGAGCAATTCATACAACATGAAGCTGTGGTTTCTGACACTGTTGCCGTTGGCATTGGCCGAGGTGTTCCCATTAAATGCTCAGAACAAGCCACCTGTGGTGACCCCGTACTCAGAGAAGGACGACGTGGCAGTGGAATGTATCCAACGTCAGATTGATAACGGTGAGCATAAGTTTGACAGTGAAAATAACATCATCTATGCGCCATTCCCAGTATGCTCTGAGACAGGGAAACCATTGTCTTTCAAGTACGGCGTCTCTGAGGATTTTAACTGTACGGTGACTTTGACAGATGAGAACTATCATTTGTTCCAGCTCTATGTCCATGAGGATGTCCCATTCTCTTGTCGTGCACCTCACTCAAAGACATATAGGGATGCCATGATCCCATTCACTTTGAACTTCAGAGGTCATTTGGAGACCAGCCATTTGGATATTGATACCACGATGAACGTCATTGCACATAAGCGTTCAGATGGAGCGTTGATGACTATAATCGGTTATGCCTCTGGTTCACAGACTCAAAGATACATCATTGGAGATCAGATGACTATTCAGTTCAGCGTCAATTGGGTGGAGGAGTACCACAAGCATGGTGACTCGTTTTTCAAGTTGGCTGTTGGGTTCGGCACCGGTTCTCTGTGGGCTGTTGCCTTGGTCAGTGCTGCTATGAGTGGCCTCATAGTGTTTGTCACCCTGTATGGAAGACTCAATAAGAAGCTCGTTAAGGAACTGGGTTACTCGCCTGGGTTCACGCAAGAGTTGGGTCTTGATAAAAAGGATTGATCCCCTGTGATTCATTTGAAATCCTGGGAATATAATATATAAACCACAGTATATGAACGATGAATATAATACTACCTATCATCATCTCTCAATAGATGCCTCAATGGGTCTCAGATCACAATAGGGGAGTTATCTCTGGAATCAATGTCCGATTACATAATTCCTTGCCTATCACTTATGTCAGCAGCTCATCTCTAAAAATTTTCGATGCGAGGGCCTGGATAAAGTACTCGAACAATCTCTTCGAGAGACAGATTACGCGCCATTCCAAAAGGTTAGGGAGGAAATGTCGTCTAAAGTAAGATACTACTTGGAACAGAGTGTTCCTGAACTCGAGGACTTGCAAAAGAAAGGACTTTTTGATAAACAAGAGATCAACTTGGTGATGAGACGCAGAACTGATTTTGAGCATAGATTATCCAGCCGTGGTTCCAAACCAAGAGATTATCTGAAATACGTGGAGTTCGAGACCAATCTGGAGAAATTACGTTCCAAGCGTTATAACAGATTGTCCTCCGTCGGACTTGTACACACGAAGCCATCAATTTCTGATTGGGCTTCTGAACGTCGTATCTCTTTCATCTATGATCGTGCTATTCAGAAATTCCCAAATGACTTCCAAATCTGGGAGAACTATATTTCTTTTGCAAAGAAGCAGAAGATGTTCAAGAAGATCTACAAGATCTATACTCAGTTATTGCAGTTGCACCCAACTTCCATTGCATCATGGATTAGTGCTGCAAATTTCGAATTTGAATACATTGGCAGTGCCAAAAATGCACGTACTCTATTCCAGCGTTCTTTGAGATTCAATAAGGATTCTAGAAAACTATGGCTGACGTATACCATTTTCGAACTTTCATACATTACCAAGCTCTTAAATAGAAGAAAAATTCTCGGTTTGATGACCGAAAAGCAACAGTTGGAACATGAAGAATCTGAGAAGAAGGCCATGGAAGAGGATGGATTGATTGAATTGCCGAGCGTGACGGATAGTGAATTGAAGGGACAGCTGAACAGTCTTCCGGATGCTGATATGAACATGCTGGGTAATCCAGACACAAACCCAGCTCTGAGGGGTGATGTTGCATTGACGGTGTTTGATGTCTGCATGGAGACGTTGTTCAAATTAAAGACAAACACCAATATAACGGAGTTCGAGTTCAAATACGACTTGTGCCAAGAGTTCCTGGGCGTTTTTGACAAGTTTGAAGATCTTAACAGATTGTATCTGGGTCAACATGTGGTAAATTACCTGATTAGACAGTTTGCGCATGAGCCAAAGGCTATTGTGCTGGATATCACCTTACCTTTGAGAAATGCTTCATTCCATGATGAGGACTTGATCGAAATATTACAAGCAGCTACGAAGAAGTACATGGCTTACAAGGCCAAGGCCCAGGAAAGTCAGAAAGGTGAGCTCAAGTCCTTGTTTTCCCAGTTCTTATCCGACAAATTCTTACAGGATGCCTCTATCGAGGATAAGACCAAGCAGATCATTGTTGCTATCACAAAGAGGCTTTAATTGGAAAAGTATAAATGCATATGTGGTCTAGATTAAAACTTTGTTGAAGTGATGTAGTAGCGTACAATCCGAGGGAACTGATCCCGGAATTGTTTTGTGTGTCGCTAACCGCACAGTCATTTGGTGTCAAAGGCCAACGACGTGGGGAAGCAGGCATCAAATGAAAACAGATTTCCGCCATGTTGGTTGGTGGTGAATGTTACGGCGCTTTTTTTTTATAACTAGAGTTCAGAGTTCTATGCTATACTTCTCCTCCTCCCCATCTTTCTCCCATTAGATGACCCATCTGTAGACGGTGACATGCACTTAGTTACTTGTGTCGTTGCACTCGTAGACTTCTTTTTTTTCGGTCTGGGCCTCAGGGAGTCTGTGCACAATCCAATGCTGAACTAACTTAAGTGACAAGGTAATGTAATTCAGACGAATTCAAAAAAAAAGGCGAACCAGCCCCAGATCGACGCTGATGCATGAAGTTTAACGTTTATGGTTAGTGAGGGTTGTGCGATTTGGGAAGTTGGAAACAATACTTGCTCTGTGGGATCTTCGTGGTTTAACTTTAACGTTGTGGGGCTGGTTCTCTAATTGGATGCATCACCACCTCCAAAGGGGAAGTCTTCTTGGGGGGGGGGGGGGGCATCTCTGCCTGGGCCTGCCCCTGTCTCTGGGTCTCTGGTCTCTGCCTGTGGATCAAAGTGCCCACACCCCCGCCTGCGCCCCTCCTGCGAAATTGTGCCACTCTTCCCCAACAATGAGAATTGTATGAGGTCATCTCCACAGGCCTTTTTTTTTCTTATATATAAAAAAGGAACAACACCCATTTTGCCTCCACCAAAGAGCTCATTTCCCTCACGTAGAGAAGAAAACACACATATAGCAAAATGTTCTCCATGAACAAGGTGAATGATGTTGCACCGTTTGTGCCAGGAAGAAGAAACTCGCTCCTGAACTCGATGAACCTGTCAGATTTGACAGCAATGGAGGGCCTTAACACGATGAACAATAACAACAACAACAATAATAACAACAATACCAGTAACGTCACCGCTGGTTTAAATTTGGATGCTTTTGCCCCTGATCCCCAAATCTGGAACAGCGCTCCCGGATCACAACAGTCTTCGAAGAGTAGTTCCTTGTCTGGCCCTGTGACACACCAGTATCAACAGCAACCACAGCCACAACAACAACAACAACAACAACCGCAACTTTACCCATCGTCAAATGCGTCAAGTGACTATACAACTTTGAACGCTCCACCGGCTTCAGCTGCGTCTCTGAGCAGTCTCCTTGGTGCAAGAAGAGGTTCCTCTATTGACCAATACCAGCAACAGTATGGTCATTCTCAGTATGCACCTGGTTCCTCCGGTAAGAACTATAAGATATGGTCCAACACTAACATGGAGGAGTTGGGCCCTTGGGGTCAACAGCAAGGCTCCAGAGACTCTTATGACCTTGGCTTCTTTAGTGCACAGAGACGTCATAACTCCTTGGACTCGGGCTTGCCAGCCGGCTTGTATGACCAACAAGTGGCTCAAATGTATCACCAGCAGCAACAACAACAACAGCAGCAGCAGCAGCAGCAGCAGCAACAACAGCAGCAACAGCAGCAACAGCATCAGTTTCAATCACAAGGCTTGAACTTCAATGAGGGTATCTTTGAGCAAAACCAAGCCGCTCTTGTTAAAGAGACAGATGCCTCGCTGCTCCAGGTCTACCGCAGCTTGGACTACTACTTCACTGATGATCCATATAACAGAGTTACTATTAAGGATCATACTCTGGACTCCCTCGCTGGACAGTTTGAGAGTATGATGAAGTCCGGTGCTCAGTTGCCTCGTTTCGTTGATGAAGAGCTCCCATCTACAAACATGGTGCTGGTTGCCTTTAAGGCTGGTCGTACCGATGTGTTTCATTTACCAACCACTTCAACTATCAGACTTAAGATTGGTGATTTGGTTATTGTCGAAGCTGACCGTGGACGTGACCTGGGTAAGATCCTCAGATTGGATGTCTCATTGGATGAAGCTAGATTGTTGAAATATATGCAACATCACGAGCAGCAGGCTGCTCTCGCTTCTTTTGAAGGTGCTTCATCTCCATCAGCAAATGCTAACGCATCTCACACAGGCAGCAACTCAAATAACATCCCAACCCTGCACTATCCAAAGCCAATCCTGAGATTTGCAATGCCTAACGAGGCTTATCAAATCCTGAACAAGCAGTCCGATGAAGACAAGGCTAAGAAGGTTTGTGCTCTCAAAGTTGAGTCGTTCAACTTGGAGATGCGTGTCGTTGATGCAGAGTACCAATGGGATCGTCGCAAACTGACCTTCTACTACACAGCTGCTCATAGAATCGACTTTAGAGAGCTGGTGAGAGAGCTTTTCAGAATCTACAAGACTCGTATCTGGATGTGCGCTGTTGTCTCTGATCCAAACGCTCCAAAGGAGGCGCTGACTGGTGCTGGTACCGTACGTGACTTGGGGTTTACATCTATGACTACCCAAGGTGCTCTGTCTCCAACTGCTGTTCCAGCTCAAAACATTTGGGCAAGTCCACTACACTCTCCATCTTCTAGCGGGAACCCTTTGGATTCACATGATCCTACCCTTCTTGTTCCAAGACAATTGGGTTCTCCTGACAAGCATCTGTGGTGACTGTTAAGCGCCCCTGTACTTTTTTTTTATTATGACAATTCTTAGAAGGTGTTACACATGACATTTTAGCGATGACAGATTTTTCTATTACTTCACTTCTTTCTTGTTTGGCTATGTTTATCTACTTCACTTCTCACTTGCTCTCAACATTTGCTATTCTTGGTTATATCCTTTTGGAGGGGAGGTTTTGTTCTTTACACATAGACGTTATACTTGCACACATCATGAACTAAAGAACAGACCGGCTCTATGGTCACACATACATTATATGCCTGTTATGTCTCAATTTTTACACGTTACTTATTCTACAATTACTATACTTTTGACTTATTTGGTTTGGTCTGGTATCCTAGAGGAATAGAGGGATGCTGTTACGTGATACCTTGTTTTATAGAAAGAGATATTGTTTTATAAGAAATTGTAGTGTGGTGGAACTTGATATTTTCTCAAAGAGCTGATGAGTTCTCATAACGTAGATCCCAAAAGGAAATCTTTAGGCGGTTGGGGGGACTTTTAAGGTTTAGGAAAACAGCAGTTCAAATGCACCGATTGGCATTGATGTATAATTTGAGCTCACAGAAGCTGATCCTCTGCAGCCTCACTTCAAGCGGCAGAGCAACTCACACCTCATTGATCTTGATTTCCTGAATTGGAACTCTGGTGACTTGAAATGCTTGCACAGCCAAACCCAAGATTCAAAGCCATCTCTTTGCCTAGGTGTTAAGAGATATATATTGAGTAAATTAGACAAACGATTGACCAAGGAAGAAAATCTCGGAAAGTTTGGCGTTACCATGAATTGTGATACTCCTTGCGGTAATACACTACTCCCTTGTAATATCATGGCGTTTTCTCTTCTTGAAGCTAGGTTTGTATATTCACACTCTCGAAGTACCTGTATTAACCTCACTGTCATCAGGGAAGGAGGCCTCCTCGAATGAGAAAAGCGTTTGTTTCTTCTATGTTTCGATATTTTAGTTGGTAATTGCGTTAGCCATGCCTTGGTTGTTTTATGTTACTTCACCAGCAAATATTTATCTCTGAACAAGCGATATTACGGTATTTACGACGAAGAATTTATTCTCCTGAATATCCTTCTATGAATCTGTGATGTTTTTGAGTCTCCAGCTTGAATATCTACGAAGATTGCCTATGTATAGACGGACATGCAAGAATGACACGAAACGCATGGATTACCAGTCCAGAATATCGAGCGACATCTCTGGACATGCTCCACTTATTGCAGCTGCCACTGACGAGCATATTCAGATAGAGGTGTCCTTTCATACGATAACATCAGCTGTTCTATTTCCAATAACTGTCGTTCTGTCATATAAAGTGCGAGATTTATGGCCAAACTAGAAACCTTCCCATAGTTAAGATTGTTACCCGGCTGCACAAATTTTTCGAAAATTCGCGAACCAGCTCAGAACTTCAAACTTCAACATCAAACTGAAGAAGGCACTTCTATTATCTGCGAATTTCGAGGTTTTGAATTCCTATACAGCTGACACATGATGTTTGCCAGATCCACAAGCATATTAAGGGGTCATTTGGTAAGTCTGATTCGAAAGCCACAGATGAGCGTGGTGATCTGAAGTCACTTATTAACCAGTAATTCAGAGACAACAAGTTTCCAGATTCGCTACTGAGTCTACTCAAGTAACGAGTGAAATTTCTCAGTCCATTGCTAAGCATGCACAAGGTAAGTTTTCTTTTCTTATTACAGCCCCTAGCGTTGTGTACTAATGCTATCTATAGAACCACCAAAATATGTCCTTACATCTCTTCGTGCATTCCCATCACTCAAACCGAAGACTTTCCAACCAGTCCCAACCTCTTTACTTAATGTGCCACTTCGTCGTGACATTCTCTGGAAGGCTGTGATTTACGACGCTGATAACAAGCGTGTCGGTTCCTCTAACCCAAAGGGTAGATCCGAAATGGGTTACTCTCGTAAGAAACTTCTCCCACAGAAAGGAACTGGTCGTGCCAGATCCGGTGACCGTGGCTCTCCAATTAGACACGATGGTGGTGTGGCACTAGCTAGAACTGCTCCAAATGACTTCACTTCGGAGCTTCCTAGAAAGGTATACAGTTTGGCCATGAAGATTGCATTGAGTGATAAATACAGACAGGGTGATTTGTTTGTTGTCGATAGCTCACTGGAGATCCCAACTGAGGATCCATTGGCTGCTAAGATGTTTTTGAAGAAGCACAGTCTCACGAAGAGCAAATTGCTCTTTATCACTGATGAACACGCTCCTAACTTGTTGAAAGCTACCGAACCATATGATTCCAAGATTGACGTTGTGCAAAAGGAAGGTATTGAGGTCAGGGACATTTTGCACGCCAATAAGGTATTCATTGATTTGGCATCGTTGGAGTGGTTTGCTGAGGCTTATGAAGCATAGGCTTTTTGTATATTTAGTGTAACGAGTCATGTAAATAGAAACAGCTTTTATGAAATGCAGTGAATAAAACTCTAGTAGCCCTAATGAGATCATGTGATTTTGTTTTCCATTTAAAACCCTAAATATTCGCGGTAAAACTAACTCCCAGTCACAAATCAGAGGTGGTGTAAAGTTGTATCTGTTTACAGTATATTTCCTTTTTTGTCTATTCAGTGAAAATAGAAATCTGCCCGTTGTATTTTTCGCGGCTTCTCAGAAGACTCTCTGGTAGGCACCACAGTTTCCACACTGTGTGGTCGCTCGCACCCACGCACTTTTTTTTCAGCTTTCAAGAGACTCTCAAGCAACAACATCTACGAGTTCTAGCAGTATCAATACAATCAGCAAAAATGTCTTTGGTTGTCCAGGAACAAGGTTCTTTCCAACACATCTTGCGGTACGTCTATGTTCAGGAGTGAAAGAGTGTGTCGTTGAAAGGTTTTCCCATATATTTGAAGAATTGTTTGAGATAGGAGGGAACAGAAGTAAATTGATATCAAGAGGGGAGTATGAGGCGTACAAGCAAGCAGTATTACCGAGAGTAATGGAAAGTCTCTACAGAGATTAGGCTTTAAAGAGAATACATTCATTTTGACAATAAAACAAGCAAATCTCACACTAGGGGAAACTGGGGCGACAGAACTAACCCAAATACACCGCTCTAGACTCTGCCTTTTAGAAACACTTTACTAACATATCTCTAGTTTGCTCAACACTAACGTTGACGGTAAGATCAAAGTTCAATACGCTTTGACCACCATCCGTGGTGTCGGTCGTCGTTACTCCAACTTGGTCTGTAAGAAGGCTGATGTCGATCTCTCCAAGCGTGCTGGTGAGTTGACCCAAGAAGAGCTTGAGCGTATCGTTACCATCTTGCAAAACCCAACCCAATACAAGATTCCAGCTTGGTTCTTGAACAGACAGAAAGACATTGTTGACGGTAAGGACTACCACGTCTTGGCCAACAACTTGGAGTCTAAGTTGAGAGATGACTTGGAGAGATTGAAAAAGATCAGATCCCACCGTGGTATCCGTCACTTCTGGGGTTTGCGTGTCAGAGGTCAACACACCAAGACCACTGGTCGTCGTGGTAAGTCCGCTTAAACACTTTAATCTAATCAATTGGGGTATTGTTTAAAAATCACGTATGTACATTGAATGCTATTAATTCTGCAATGTGAGCAGGTAGATGTAGTCTCCATCCTATTGATATATGCATTACAGTTCTGTTCTAGAAATTTCACATGCCATGTATGTATTGTTTGTGTGTATGAAGATGCTAACGGCCATTGTCACCTAGATGTTCCGTACCTACATAAGTCCAACCACCAAATTGCTTCTGAACACTGTCACTCAAGTAGTCATTCATGACACTATCCACGGGCTTTTCATTTGTGAACTCCTTATCGAAATTAGAAGTGTCAAAATTATCCTTCACAGGAGGTTTGAAAGGTGGCAAATAACCCTTGCTGTTCAGCTTGTTCCAATCGATCAGTTTGAAAAACGCATGCTCCATGATCTCTTTCGCACCATTGTTACCCAATCTCTGTTTTGGATCCCTAGACAGTAATCCAATTAACAAATCCTTTGCGTCCTTATCGAAATTCTCGGGGAACTTCAGTGGGTTGGTTAAGATCTTTCTGTACATCGTGTTAACATCCTCATCGTAATATGGCGGCAAACCTGTCAACATTTCATAGAGTAGGATTCCCAAAGTCCACCAATCGACTACCTTGGTGTAACCATGGCCCAATAACAACTCTGGGGCTAAGTATTCTGGGGTGCCACAAAACGTGGATGTCTTATCTTGATTCTTCATGTTTAGCTTACAAAGACCGAAATCACACAAAGCGATATGACCCTTATAATCCAACAAGATGTTCTCGGGTTTCAAATCTCTGTAGATGACATCCAGAGAATGCAGGCATTCAAGTGCACTAAGCAATTCACAAGTGTAGAATCTGGCTCTTGATAGTTCAAACTTGCCTTCTCTTTGCAAATGGTAGAACAATTCACCACCGTTAATGAAACTTAACACCAAATACAACTTCTCTGGAGATTGGAAGGAGAACTTCAAAGGCACGATAAATGGGTTGTCGACACGGGCCAACACTGTACGTTCAGCCAATGTATGTGTCACCTCTGATCTTGAAACGATATGGGACTTTCTGATGGCTTTCAAAGCATAGATTTTTCCAGAGTCCTTCTTACGAACTTGCATCACTTTACCAAATGAACCTTTTCCGATTACCTTTAAAAGATCAAAATCATCGATGGTCAAGTGTTTATTCTCATTTGGTCTATAATCAATGGACATCAAGATATCACCATTCGTAGACTGAAAGTAGTCTGGGTACTCGTTATCAAACACCACAGCATCATGGTTCTTTAATCTTATTGGATTATTGATGTTATCAAAGGAAAGGTCAATAGTCTTGGAAGAGATTAAGATGTCCTGATTCCCCTGTGGCGCTGTTTCAGAACCCAAGAGGATAGATGGCAATTTCAAAAACACTTGGAACTTCAACTCATTTCTCACCTTTGTGACATCAAATTGTGAAATCTTATTGAAGGTAGGAGATGCAACAGTACCAGTGTCCGCCTCAATGGAGACAATGGTCTTATCGAATTCCATAGTGAAATAAATTAGCGAATTCTTCATTATGGAAGGTGGGATAGTCACCGTAGCAGGTACGACATTGCTTGAGTCCTTAGGGTCGAGTCTATCGTCAGCCACAGATAAGTTATTCAATTTGCTCAAAAGAGCATCTTCATGATTTCTCTTACCAGAGTTTATCAATCTTGTAAGCACCTCCTTATCGTAGTTGATCGGGAAAGGGATCTTGAAGTTAGAACCCGTGTATATCTTTATTGTGAGCATACCTGGCTTGAATCTATTCAAGTTCTCTTGTGTATAAGTGACGCTGTTATCCGCTACGGAGCGCACTGTAGTGTTGGATGAATGGGACGAAGTTGGACGTAATTTGTTGTCAGGTTTCAATTCACCGGGTAAGCTCGTCGGAGTGAATGTATCTCTTCTGGAATCGCCATCTGTGACAATGGTAGAGCTCTTTGATAAAGAGATTTTGCTGTTGCCGGTACTTCCTGAAGGCGCCACTATTGATGGGGCATTAGAGCTGTCTTCGTCCTTTGGATGAGGGCTCTTTGATCTCGAGAACTCCTTCAGCTTCTTCGTGAGCTTCCATGAGGACATCATTTTGTCAGTGTTTCCGAGTGCCCTTGCCTTTCCACGCTACACTCAGCTTATTTTATGGTTTAATGTGACCTCATGGACAGCCTGAGTGAATTGGGACGTTTATCGCCTTGGGAAAAGGGGCACATTACCGAATTAGGAAATATTCGTTGACACTGGCGTGTTATATAATGTCTTATATAAGCAATTTCTCGTTCCCATGGCAACCATTAGAAAAAGCGCGTTTGTTTACTCTTTGTTGCACGTCACGGAAATTCGTGGCCTTCGCCCCTCCTTTGGCAGTGGATTTCACTGTGGTGAATATTGGATCATCAATAGTTCTGCAAGAGATAGAGAACAAGAGAGAGAGAGAGCTCAACGAAGGCGGAGAAAGAGAAAGGGCGCTAATATTTCACCATATCCAACTACTTTACACTCATTTAGAACACTACCACTGCTTTGCTGCGTTCCCTTTGTGCTTTTACCTACGTTCACCACTCTACTCTTAACGCGTTCATGAAGCGATGCTAGTTCAGAACAATAACAGTTTCGCTAAACACGCTGCAAGAACTGCCCTGGCTCCCATCAGGAACGCCCAGAATGTGCCATCTCACAAGACGAGCAAGCAGAACAGTGTACCGTCCAACCAGATATCCCAACCAGCAGAACAGATGACCGACCAGACAACAAGCGAGATCGATAGAATCGTGGTGTCCGTGGAGAACGCCACCAAGAGACTCTCTCAGATCTCAACAAATACGAACTCATCAAAGAGGAAATCTAAGAACCACGTTGGCCCTTGGAGACTTGGAAGAACATTGGGAAGAGGCTCTACTGGCAGAGTAAGATTAGCCAAACATTCCGAAACTGGTCAACTGGCTGCCGTAAAGATTGTGCCAAAATCTAAGTTCCAGAAAGATGGTAAACCCTCTGAAAAGAATGCGTCTCCATATGGTATCGAAAGAGAAATCATCATCATGAAGTTGATCTCGCACCAGAACATCATGGGTCTTTATGATGTCTGGGAGAACAAGGGTGAATTGTATCTTGTCCTGGAGTACGTCGAGGGAGGTGAATTGTTCGATTACTTGATCAAGAAAGGGAAACTGCCGGAACGCGAAGCAGTTCATTACTTTAGACAGATCATTAGTGGTGTGAGTTACTGTCATCGGTTCAACATTTGCCATAGAGATCTGAAACCAGAGAACTTACTGCTCGATAAAAATAATAACATCAAGATTGCTGATTTCGGTATGGCTGCCCTGGAGATCAATCAAAAGCTTTTAGAGACGAGTTGTGGTTCACCTCATTATGCTTCACCAGAGATCGTTACAGGCAAAACTTATCATGGGTCCCCAAGTGATATTTGGTCGTGCGGTATAGTTCTCTTTGCACTTCTCACAGGTCATTTACCGTTCGATGATGAGAATATTCGTAACTTGCTTCTCAAAGTGCGTTCTGGTCGTTTCATAATGCCAAACTACTTGAGCGCCCAAGCCAAGGACTTGATTTGGAAAATGTTGAAAGTCAATCCGGAAGATAGAATCAAAGTAAACGATATCTTTACTCATCCGCTTCTGAAGAAGTACGAAACTGCTGCCTTGCTAAAGAGTAAGATGAATGACCAGGAGAAAGTTAATAGTTATCATAATGAAGTGGACCAATTGGTTTTAAAGAGAGAGGATATTGATCGTGATATCTTGAAGAGTTTGTCTATCCTGTTCCATGGAGCAAATGAAAATGCATTGATCACAAAGCTCCTTGATGCAAAGTCTAATCCTGAGAGAATCTTTTACTACTTGTTATTAAATTACAAGAAACAGCATCAGAGCAAACAGAAAAACGATGGGTCTCTCAAGAAAAAGAAATCACCCGATGGAGATTCTCTCTTGAGGAGGTCTAAGAGTAAGGTAAAGACAACTATCACGAATGAAGATGGTTCTACTGAAGTCAAGACTGAACTAGCGGAATTACCACCGTTGCAAGCCACTCCAAAGAAAAAAGTCGTAAAAAGCTCAACCGGTCAAATTCAAATCTCTGCGTCAAACTCTTACCGTCGTGGTGTCTCTTTCAATAGCAAACAGGCGCAAATCTCAAAATCATCGAGTAAGCGATCTATTGCATCTAACTCAAACAATGCCTCTTCCGTTGCTGCTATGAAGAAGCGCCAGAGCCTATTACCTCCATTGCCAGATTTAGATGTTGACTGGCTCAATTTTGATGCCGATGGTCTTCCAGCAAGTGAATTTGCCGCTCTTTATGAGGAAATCTTTAACTATAATCCGAAGAACTTGCCAAAGACCTTGTCAAAAAAGATGATCGGGAAGTCATTCGTTAATTCATCATCATTACAATTGAAGAAAGAATCCACTGCGCAACGTTTTACAGGCACAGGTAAAGAAGAACCAGCAGATGCATACGTTCCAGACGCCTCAGAAAAGAGCATCAATACTACCATTGTTAACAGAGAGGAGGAGAAGGAAAATATTCAGCCTGTGCGGTCTTTGCCTCCTGCTCTGAAAGTACCTGATGCTCCGCTCGTTGATCACGATTTCAACAGACGTTCAGTCACAGAGCCCGTTGTTAGTTCTAAGCCAAAGACACTTGATCCGATATATAAGACCAGAGCTTTGGGAAGTAACACTGGTGATGTTCTCCAAAGATTGGGTGTATCTCTCAAACGAGAACAGAAGACTCGTTCAAAGATCTACTACTCTAAGTCTTCCACTTCTATCAACCTAGCTGCTATCTTGAAGAGCGATACCATGAAGACACAACTGACATCAAGTCTGGCCCCACCTGTCCCAAAGCACCGAATCTCCTCATCTAATTATGCATCATCCCAATCTACTGGGTCGGTAGAAGATGAGGACGTATCATCCTATGACGCTGCCACTATCGATATGACTTTTGACTTTGAAATTCCAACAGATACTGAGATAGCGACCGCAATTCAAATTTCTAATGGCTCTAATGTCACTGTGGGTAACAAGCTCAAACCAAGAGAGGACAGCATGTTCATTGACGCTGCTATTTCTCAGCAAAGTCTCTTGAAAATTTCGAACTCTGATGAATCTATTGTAAAACAACACAGAAAGGCCTCTTCAAACATTGGAAAAGTATACTCGCCAATGTTGGATATTAGAGGCAGCTTATACAACAATCCAAGTGACTTGAAAGATGACGGTCCTGTTCCTAAAATTGAAGATTTTGAGAGACCTAGATTCTCTCACCTCGGAGAGGAAGATTTCGATGAAAGTAAGACAACAATCATGGACAACTCTATGTTTGCTGATAACACGGATGACGAGCTGGAACTTGAGGGTGCGAAACGTGTGACAATGATCTTCGATGAATTTGACGATAACATTAGTACTCGTTCCCAGATTAACGCACCAACTAAGAACACATTGGCCAGCTCATCTTCACATAAACGGAGCATTCAATCGTCATTGGGATACATTCAAGAAAAGCACTTCAAGACAAGTCCAAGTAACGCTCATCTAAGGCAAAATCTTCAGCCTCAGAGACCTGCACCGGCTGCTCCAGAGAAAATCCGAGCTGAACCTCTGAAGAGGGGTAATTGGTTTACGAAGTTTTTTGCAAGTCTATTATCCAGTGAATCTCCTGAGAAGAAGAAGCTTAAAAACGTGAAGGTGTTCACTACAAATGTTCCACTTCCTCGTATGCGAAATGCCATCAAACTCGTTTTGGAATTGAAACGAAAGGAAGGTACGTTGACCACCATTAAAGAGACAAACTCTTTTATTAGTGCTACAATTCCGCCCACATTCACTTTGGGTAAACCTTTGAAGTTTGAAATCACGTTTGATGCTGCCACGAATAAGATATCATTGGAGAAGATAAAGGGCTCTAAGAAGATCTTCAAGAATTTGATCAGCGCTATGGAGTATGTCGTGGATGTTGAATCTCAAAAGTATAATGAAGAGCAGGTATGATTGTTTAATGTTATATAATTGTATATTGGACTCTTTTCGTAGAGCCCTGAAGCCTGGTGTTCCAGCCGGCCACATCCTGGCAGTAAACGACTTTTTGTGACAAAAAAAACTGTGCCCTTACTGCTGCGGAGGTTAAAATTCTGCATGAGATGCCGCACAAATAAGCAGAAAATCTACCAGAATGGCACCATTAGAGCGCTGCAGGATGGCAGTACATGGGGTGAGGTCCTCGGTAAAGGTATGTTTGTAAAATTTCAGGAGTCACGAGATCGTTATGATGATAAAAGAATACACGTACCGTGGACCTCAAAGGAATTACCATATTGGAAAGTATACCGATGAAGTATTTGAACTCTTTTCTTACGCTGAGCAGATCTCTACCATAAGTTTTCGTTGCCGCCTTTCCTGAAGCAAGTCTCAACGTAGTATAAGGCAGCTGATATATCTTTCGGTTGATACGGCACTTGTGATTACTACTCAAATGTTGCTTAAAGCTTATACGCCGCGAAATGAGGATATGTGAAACTCTATTTGAGTTTGAGAAGCATTGGCAACGGAGATAAGGACTACTAGCCCAAATAAGGGGTTGTACATTATCTCAGGAATTCCTCATCGAGAATGATACGTTCAAAATATAGATCTTTATTTAGCTGATGTTTTTCTATTCTTTCAAGATAGGGCAGAGCATTCCGAGATGCTGTCCGCCCCGCCCCCTCAGAGTCGGAATTCGGAATCGGGAAACCAGACACGCTTAGAAGTGAGCTATGTAACCTTGTGTCCCTCAGCTACCGCTGCCTTACGTGTCAATAACCAATCGCTATTTTTCCTCTTGCTTGGAGGCTGGCGTGCGTTCCCATTACTGCGGTTCCTTTTCAACGTTCTCTGAAACGGCCGCTGCGCAGAAACGCGCAGAAAGCAGCATCGCATGTGTTGTGGGCACCTCAGTTGAGAAGAACGGCCACCCACCTTATAAACGAGTTTTTCAGCTTTTTTCAACCTTCTCCAAAAGCTCAGGGGGACCCCAGTAGCTAAAAATGAAGCCTGAAATCTCCGTGGGAATCTGCGTTGTAGGTCAACAGGGTGTGGGTAAGTCGTCTCTTACGTTACAGTTCACGCAGTCCCATTTCCCAACGGACTTCGATCCTACTGTGGAGGATGTGTATCAAAGAGAAATGAAGATTGAAGGCACATCCTACATTATTAATGTTCTTGATACAGCTTCACAAGATGACTACTCTCATATGAAAGATCGCCAGTTCGCAGAGGCTGATGCGTTTGTCATAGCTTACTCTGTTGGAGACGTTGAATCTTTTGCCCTAGTTGGCAACTACTATCGTCATATTGTTAGGGTATGTGGTGATCTTCCACCAACTATTCTTGTGGGAACACAGGCAGACCCGGATACGGCCAGACAAGTTTCTACTCATGAAGGTGAACAGCTGGCTCGTGAGTTGGATATCCCTCGTTTCATTGAGGTTTCGGCTAAGCTAAGTGTCAACGTTTGCGAGCCATTTGAATACCTTGCTCAAGAGGTGATGGCTCAGAGGAAGACTAGGAATAATCAAAAGGGAGCTCAGACTCAAGCTTTTACTACAGGTGCTTCGCCAGCTCATCCAGATGGGTCTAAAAGAGCACCATCTCCAAAACCCTTGAAACGTGTCCCTCCGACTCCAAAACCTGACAGGGCTTACAATAGGGAGGTTCTTGATAAGGTTGAAAAAAGTGGGTGCTGCGTTGTCATGTAAACATTGTATAACTCTTTTTTTCTGCATTGCATTCTGCTGTTCTTCGTTATTTTTTGTTTCAACTTGCATACTTTTGGGTCATAAATCATGTGTATTTTGCTATTATTACAAGGCGTTTCAATTTTCGATCAGTATGTCTGACCACCTTAGAACCGAGAACCTTCAAAAGTCGTCCTGCCCTAGGCGGACGCGCATCTTTCTCTCAAACCAGCTCTCCAAGCCATCCCTTGGAATAGCCGTATGGTCTTTCAACTCAAAGAGACACTTGTCAATTTTAACAAACCGCACATGAGAGTTCTGTTCAGCGATATTCAGAGCAACGTGACGTACTCTCAACCAGTCATCCAGTACACCATCATGAACGACTTGCAACCCCATATGTGGTGCTCCTCCAGCACTTGAGCCAAAGAGCTCAAAGTATTTCAGCTTTGGTAATGTTGAGGCTAACAAAGGGGCACAAGGCTGTAATGCATACCCATGAAGCCTAAGAGACTCAATCTCGGACATCCCACTAAGCTGCAAAAGGCAATCAGTAAAGATAAGTTTGTGAAGGTCACAGAAGACTGAGTCCTCTTTTGTCTCAAGTGATAGCTTTTTCAATGTCGCAGCATGTTTCAAAATGGCCTTGACATAGCTCTGACAAAGGTGTTTCCAAGAAGGAACCGAGCATAACTTAGTAACATTCCACCTTATTGTGATATCAAGTTCTTGTAAACTCTCAATGGATTGGATGAAATCAGGGACAGTATCTCTTAGGCTCTCACGATAGTCGATGCAGAGTCTTGTGAGATTCTTAAGCTTGCTTCCAAGAGTTTTGAGAAAACCAGGGTCCAAGCGAGTACAGAGCTCATTCATCGAGAGTGGAATATCAATTCCATCGGGAAACTGAACCTCCGTAATGTTCTTGAGTTCGAGCTGTTCCAATTTGCTCAAGTCCATGACAGTATCCAATCTCATAGCATCCGCTGAAGTCACGACCACGGAGTCCAGAGAAAATACTCCTAAGTCATGAAGCCTCTGAGGACTGTTCTTAAAAAGCATATATAGATTTAAAATGCAGCTCATATCGTATTCCGAAAGCTTGATAGGCTCATTCTCGATGATATATGAGGTCAAGACCAGCATCGAGGTAGATGGGTTTTTAATGAACCCATGATTTGAATCCAGTCTTGATAATCTGAGAACTTTCAGCTTACCAATGTCTTCATTATCTTCCATGAAGCATTTAAACATGTGAAACAAGTTGAACGAGTTCAGAAACTGTTGAACTGAGAGTTTCTCCAAATTCTTGAATCCCCTGAAAGCTTCAAAATCACTCGGCGATTGAAGTCTCTTGAAATCAACGTTGATATGTAAAGAGCTCAAGTTCTCCTTATTTGGTATCCTGTGTATGGTCTCAAAGGAGAGCTCCTTCGCTGACCCCCAGTAAAATCGATTTAACTTTTCAAGTTTTTTGATAGACATGAAGGCAAAGAAACTCAAGTCAAAAGGGGTGCAAAAGCCATCAGGAAGTTCAACGAATTGTAGCTTGTTGATAAATATCGAGTAAATAACATGATCGACTCCAAAATCTGATACTTGTATTGGTGTCAATTGAGTCATCGTCTTCAAAAATGTCTTGATACTGTATTTCGTCTTGATAAACGTCGCTGTAGATGAGGGGCGAGAATCAGAGAGCACGTCTTGGTTGAAGTATGAATAGGATGGATCTATAATAACTGTATGATAGAGCCTTACCACAGTGGACTGGAAGAAGTCCCTATTCACTCGCATAAGACTCAGGGTATCATACTGTGACAGCTCGTTGGCAATCCGTAATCTCACTTCGAAGGGCAGCCGATCGATGAAAGATTCCGGAGCTGAGAAAGACCCCTGTGAAGAAGAGCTGCACTCTCTTCTGGAAAGAGCTTGACTATGTATATAATTTTCGTAAGCATCATTTCTTATGTTGGTCTTGTGGGCCTCTAACCCGGATGACACAAAGGGTAATAGCAACGACACTGAGTCGTTTCCGTGCCACTCCTCGCCGTGTTGTCGCTCCCTCGTGGGTACTCCCCTCTTTAATGATGATAGCATTATAGTTGGATCCATGGTTGATACGTAATCGAGTTCTCCATCGAGCGTAGCAATACCAAACGATGATAAATGTGCCACTAATTAAGGAGATCGCATTATTGTTAGAGGACACATATCAGATTCTCTCGGTACGGGCACGTTTTCCAGTCTGTCCCCAGTGTTTCATAACCATTCTTGACTGGGTTAAACGTAAACAAAAGCCCGAAAATCGCGGTTTTGTTTTGTTTACTCTTAGACTCTAGTCTCAGTAGTTAACTTTCAGGAGTAGTGAGAATTGATAATACTTACCATAAAACGGCCCTGTGATGGTTGAAAAAATAGAGGTTACCAGGAACTGGGTTTGGGTTCCTAGCAGAACTGATGTCTTCAAGCGAGGGTACATTCTTGAGCCAATTGATGATAACAAGGTGAAAGTGCGATTTGATGATGGATCCGTAAGTGCCTCGCTTTATCGTCTTACACCTCTGCAGCTAACAATTTCTAGGAAGAGATCATTGAGTCAGACAAGATTGAAGAAGTTAACCCAGCGAAGTTTGATAAGGCAGATGACATTGCAGAACTCACATATTTGAATGAACCGTCTGTGCTATACAACTTGGAGAAGAGATATACAGACGACCTTATCTATACATACTCAGGCCTCTTTCTTGTTGCTATTAATCCTTATGCTAGGCTCTCTATTTTCTCCGGTGACTACGTGAACATGTATCACAATGTGCCAAAAGCTGATACCAAGCCGCACATCTTTGCAGAAACTGAAGAGGCATATCAGAACTTGCTCAATGATAAAAGAGACCAATCCATATTAGTCACAGGTGAATCTGGTGCAGGTAAGACAGAGAACACCAAGAAGATAATCCAATACCTGGCAGCTATCACATCTGGTCACAACGGTCAATACTCCTTCGAACAAAAGATCATTGAAGCCAATCCGATCTTAGAGTCCTTTGGCAATTCTCAAACAGTACGAAACAACAATTCTTCCAGATTTGGGAAGTTCATCAAAATTGAGTTCGATGAAGACGGAATGATAGCTGGTGCCCGTATAGATTGGTACCTGCTTGAGAAATCCAGAGTGGTGAAACGCTCAGACCAAGAAAGAAATTACCATATATTTTACCAACTGCTCTCTGGCCTCACGGATAACGAACTCAAACTCCTAGGGCTTGATAGATCTCCGTCATGCTACAATTATTTGAGAGGTGGAAATCCCACGATCCCTGGAGTAGATGATAAGAAGGAATTCAAAGACTTGAAGCATTCTATGGATATCATGGGTATTGAGAAATCCAAGTACTATGAGGTCTTCAAAATAATGGCTATCATTCTACACATTGGTAATATTGAATTTGTCAGTATGAAGTCTGAGCAGGCCAGCTTCAAAACTTCGATTGACTCCCTGTGCGAGCTTCTGGGCGTTTCAATTACTGACTTCTCAGATGCCATATTGAGACCGAAAGTGAAAGCGGGCAGGGAGTTTATGAAACAATCGAGAAAACCTGCGGAGGCAAAATTCTCTCTGGATGCTCTTTCTAAATCTTTATACGAAAAAGTCTTCAAATACTTGATCGACTACATCAACAAGAACCTTGATCATGACTCTAACGGTACAGTCTTCATCGGTGTTCTGGATATAGCAGGTTTTGAAATATTCAAGGAAAATTCCTTTGAACAACTCTGCATCAACTACACAAATGAGAAGTTGCAACAATTCTTCAATCACCACATGTTTGTACTTGAGCAGAATGAATATCTGAAGGAAGATATCGATTGGAAGTTCATTGACTTTGGGCAAGATTTACAGGCAACCATTGACTTGATCGAAAAGAAACCATTGGGTGTTTTTTCTATACTGGAAGAAGAGTGTATCGTTCCCAAGGCGTCAGATAAGACGTTCTTCGAGAAATTGGAGCAACATTGTAAAGGATCCAATGAGAAGTTCAAGCCATCAAAATTTTCCAATAAATTCACCTTGAAGCATTATGCTGGTGAAGTTGAGTACTCCATTGAGAATTGGATTGAGAAGAACCGTGATCCGTTGTCTGATAGTATCATTCAAATGTTATCCATGTCTACAGTTCCCTTCATCTCAGCTCTATACTCGCAAGAAATTGCTAAGAGATCTTCATCCTTCAGAACGGTTTCAACAAGACATAAAGATGAACTAAATGAACTCCTGGCTCTGCTATCGCAGACCCACCCTCACTTTGTCAGATGCATTATTCCGAATCACAAGAAGAAGCCGCATATTTTTGACAAAAAACTCGTGCTAGAACAACTCAAATGCAATGGTGTGCTAGAAGGTATCAGAATTGTGAGATCTGGGTACCCAAACAGGATGTTCTTCAAAGAATTCTTTGACAGATACAAAGTTCTGTGTGATCTTGATCTGTCTTTGAGTATGAAAGACAACTGTGGAACTATCCTACGGTCCTTGAAATTAGAATCTGATGTATTCAAAGTTGGTTCCACGAAGATCTTCTTCAAAGCAGGTGTGTTGGCAGAGCTAGAGCTTAAAAGAGATCAACAGCTAAAGAAGTCATTGACTGAATTCAAATCCATCTGTAGAGGGGTCTTGAAAAGAAGAGCTATAAAGCAGAAACTTCAGAAACTACAAGCTGCTCAGATACTGATGAAGGCTTTTAGAGCATATAACATGCTCACGGAAAATCCTTGGTTTACGCTCTACGCTGACTTGAAGCCACTTTTGGAATCTTCTCAACAAGTTCTGAAGACCAAGCATTTTAGTGAACAGATCAAAGATTTGGAACAGAAGCTTCTCGATACGGAATCAGAAAAACTTTCGATTTCAGAGAAGCTTTGTTCTGCTGAGAAGGAGCTTGCAGGTCTTGAATCCCTGTTGAAGGCTGAAAGAGATGTCTGGAAGAATAAGGAACTAACCACCATGGACTTTGAAGCTCGTGAGAAAGAACTGCAAGCCAACTTGAAAAGCTCATTATCTACTATTGAGGACCATAAGAAGTCCAAAGAAGAGCTTTCACGCAAAGTTGCTGTTTGTAATGATGAAATTTCCCAATCTAAAAAGCTCATTGACGCTCTTGAGAAAGAGAAAGGAACTCTCGCTGTTAGTGTCATACAGCTCGAAAGTTTACGAGAACAGACAAAAGAATTGAAGGATTTGGTAAAAAATAAAGACTTCCAGATTAAAGATTTGAATGATAAGCTTGTGAGCTCTAGTAAGAATTTTGACATGAAGATATCTGCTCTGAATTCAAGGTACTCCACTGTCACAATGTCTGCTCAAGAGTTTTCTGAAGAAAAGGGTCACCTAACAGAGAAGATCAGATCTTTAGAGAGCACAGTCTCACAGTTTTCCTCGAATATTGCTGCAAAAGAGTCTGAGATTTCAGCATTGAGAGATCAACTCAAAAATGAAACCGCTCAGTTAGCTATTGTTGGAAGCGAACGAGATAAACTGAAGCTGGAACGTGAGAAGCTGGACTTGGTGAAGTCTGAGGTTCTTGCTCTGAAATCCAAACACAAGCAACTTGAGCATGAAGCGATGGAAGCTCGAGAACTATTGCAGAAAAAGATCTCTGATGATATTACTTTCAACCGTGGAAGACAGCAATTTGAGCATGATATTGCTTCGCTCAAAGTTGAGATTGAATCTCTGAAATCTCAAATTAAAGAAGAGAAAGCCAAAGAAGCTGATTTGTCGAGGAAGCTCAAGATAGCAGAGGATCAAAACTTTGAGATGCAGAGAGACAAGAAGGAATCTGGTGTCAGAGCTGCCCAGGGAACCTTTCGCTCCAAATCTTTAAGCTCACAACTCGATTCAAATTCGGATAGAATGAAAGTCGAGAAGGAGTTGTTAATAAAGGAGTATGCTAGCATGAGACTCCAGCTCAATGAGCATAGTGCTC
This sequence comes from Williopsis subsufficiens, assembly GCA_017948575.1. Classification (NCBI taxonomy): domain Eukaryota; kingdom Fungi; phylum Ascomycota; class Saccharomycetes; order Phaffomycetales; family Wickerhamomycetaceae; genus Williopsis; species Williopsis subsufficiens. The sequence continues at coordinate 309,922 of JACVEX010000384.1, forward strand.
TGTTGAAGAAGGAAACAATCGACAACAGCAAACTCAAGGCTGATCTCAAGCTGCTTCACGCTAGACTTGCCTCAGAAACTTTTGATAAACAGCAGCTTAAGATTCAATTGAAGAAGATAAGGCAAACAATTTGTTCTGGTAATTCTCCTATTATTGGTGATCCTGACTACGACTCTATGAAGGAATCCAATGAGCGTCTTAAGAAGGATCTTCAAAACTTGAGGGTTGAACTCGATCTTGAGCGCAAAGCGTCTCAAAGACTCAAATACGGGGGTGAAGAAGGGCTGCAAAGAAGCGCTCTAAGAGATCGTAACTCTATGAATTCACCATTCACTTTGACGGGTCACTTTGATTCTTATAAGGCCAAGTATGAGGCTAGTGAGGCCAGGAACAGACTCTTGGAGAGGGAACTGATGTTATCTGGAATGAAATCAAGAGATATTACACCTCCACCACCAAAGCATGATGGGGGGCTTCTTCAAATCTATCAGGATATTTCCAGAAAGTCTAATACTATAAGTCACGAATCCGCTGAGTACAAATCGAAAATTGAATCTTTGCAAAGGGAATTAAATGACTCCAAGAGCACTATTAGAGATCTCAAGCAGAAAGATGCCATGTCGTTATCCGATCATCTTGCACGTGAGGAACTTGTTAAATCACAGCTGAAGCTTCAAGCTTTAGAAAGCAAGAACAATAATCTTTCTAATATCGTTAACTTACAAAAATCCAGAGCTGAAGAATATTTCAACAAACTAGAGATCGCTGAAGCCTCGATCAGAAATTCAAAGTTCCAAGAGAAGTTCTTCAAGGAACAATATGATGAAGCTATCGCTGAAATTGAAAGGCTGAAGAGAGAAGAAACAAAAGTTGAGAGTGTTATAATGAAACTCAACTCAACAATTAGCAAAATGAAAAGTATTTTGGAGACTAAAGACGCCGAAATTTCAAATCTAGACTCTGCAAATCAGTTGCTGAAAGAAGAAATTCAGCAGTATCATGAGCGCTTGTTCAGTGCTTCCACTCAAGAGAGGTTCAGATTGGAAAGTGAATTGAGTAAAATGGGTGATGAGTTATCCCGCGCACTCAGAACTGAAACTGAACTTCGTAAGAGTGTTGGGTCTCTCGAAGTCGACCTTGATCGTCTTCAGTCTCAGAAATCTAAAGAAATCAATGAGCTAACTAAAGAAAGAACATACTACATTCATCTTTCTAAAGATCTGAAAGATGACAACGAAAGGTCTCAAGTTGCTCAGAGGGATTTGGAAGTGAAGCTTCGTTCGCTTATGAATCAGATCGGTACTCTAAACAAGTCTGTTGACTCCTTGATAAAGGAACGTAATTCTTTGGATGTTGATAAGAAGAGACTAGAAGAACAGGTCAAGGAGTTAAGTGGTGAATATAATCGCTTTGCCAATGAACGTGATGTTGCAAATGAAGCACATAACGCACTGATAGAGACAATAAACAAGTATGAATTACAGATTGATTCGTTGAACTCCGAGGCGAAGAAATCTAAGGCTTCCCAAGGGAAACTTGATGCCTTGATTGACGATGAGAGACAGAAGAATGTGGTGTTGGTAGAAGAGAATCAAAGCTTAGGGAAGTTCGCTGAAACATTAAAGAACAGAATATCTGAACTTGAGGACAAACTCAGTGTGAAGAATGATGACCTTTGGATTGAAAGATTGTCTGAAGTAGAGGAGAGGTTGAAGCAGGAGATTTATGAGAAACACGAACAGACCAAGATGGCCAAGGCCATCACCCGTCAAGCCGATGATCTCAAATCTCAAGTTGATAGACAAGCTAAGCAAATCAGTACTTTCGATGATGAGAGATCGAAGTACAAAGCAAAGATCAGTGAGCTGTTTAATGCTATTCACAAATGGCAAACTGCTGACTCTACATCCAATATCAACTTGAGACGCGCAGAAAGAGAAATCAAACATCTTCAAGAACAATCGGCAGATCTTACAAAGGAATTAGAAGACTGGAAGGAGAAGTTTGAATCTCTTACTCTGAAAAAGAGATCCTTGCCCTCGAATGAGATCTTTATCTGAAGAGACAATTTAGGATAATAATAATGACTATCAAGATGCTGGAACTGTAAGCTCTATTTTAAAGTATATACATGTCTGTCGCAATTAGAACCATCCCTTCTTCGTTGCCTCTTGTTCTGGTGCTTGATCGTATTTTCCCAATCCGTAAGCCCTAACAACCGCCTCGATATCACCAAAGTGTTCTCTCTGACCTTGCATGACTATAGTTGGCTTTCCTGTACCATGACCCTTGTTATTGGCTTTACCTGTGAGCACTCTCTCAGCAACCCTTCTGATATCCTCAACAGTAAGCTTCTCAATCCTCTCAACCATGTCTTGAACCGGAACACGTTTTCCTCTCACTTGCATTTGACGACCCAAGTCCTCCAGCTCGACCATTTTCGACTCCAAGTTCATCATAAGTGATGAGCGGAGTTGGTTCTTAGCTCTGTCAACTTCATTCTCATTCAGAGCACCAGTAGTCTTGCTGAAAGTCTGAGCAAGTTGTCTACAAATGACTTCGGCCAAGTATGGAGCAGCCTGAGGGATACACGAGGCTGAGATTCCAAACAGGCCCGAGTCCATGTATGAATGGTTGAAGGAGATACAACTCTCAATGTAGTAGAACTGATTAAGTACCTGTGTGTACAAACGGGAGTACATTCCCTTTCCAGGCCCACCGGCAGAGAACGAGCCACCACCTCCAAGTAATGTTTGGAGCGTAGCAAGCGCATAGATATCTGGATCATCAAACGGTAGACCCTCAAAGCCGATGTATAAGTGCACCAATTCCGGTAAGTTCCCCATAGGTGGTGGAGCAGGGATAGATAATTCACCACCTGTATAACGTGCCACTTCGGCAGCGACTTTGGTGGATGATTGCCTCATATCGCCTAGATATTTCTCCGTGAATTCAATGGCCTTTTCATGAGGGATACCAACAAATGCTGCGACGATTCCTTCTGGCTGATAGAGCTTATTGCGGTACTCTTTGATAGATGAGCGTGTGATGTGTGGTAGCACTTCTTTTGGGCAGAGCAAGGGAGCGCCAAGAGTCTCTCCACTATAAGCAGCAGAATGTAAAAGTTCTGGAAGGATAAGCTCTGGCTTCATCCAGATCTCATCGATCTCATACTCTGCAGTAAGCTTTTGCTCATCAAGTTCTTCCTGTGCAATACGAGGCATTTTGACGGTTTCAGACATGAGCTGGAACATTCGCTCAACATCCTTATTGAACACAGAAGCCTGGTACATCATTGATTCTCTTGACGAAGCACACAGGTAGTTACCACCGAGGAGCTCGAGATCCTCCATCATCTTCACTGCACTGGTGTTCTGAGTGGACTTGAAAGCAAGTCTGTCCACCAAATGACTGATTCCCTTCAACTGGCCGCTCTCATATCTTGAGCCAGCATCAACGTACAAACCCAAAGCAGAAAAGTGGCCAGGTGTCTGAATAGTGGCGATTCTCACGCCGTTGCCAAGTGTTGATGATTTGAAGGTCTATGTTTTATGTGTTAGTCTCGCATTGGCACCATTCAATGTAAAAAGTTGATCACCTACCTCTGGCGCAGTGCTATATGCTCTCTTAAACACATGATTCCTTAATCCTCTTCCAAGCATCTTTTCACGTCCGGTAGGCTATTGAGAAGCTGAGGGTATTGAATGAACTCCGGCTCAGGTTCTTTCAGACCTCTCGAAAGTCGGAAGTATCCAGTTCCGGGAAGAACCGATGATTCACGTTTAATACTCGAACACTTTAACTTTCTTCTAGGTGTTTCTAACTGCTTTAACTACTTTAACTGCTCAAACAACCTTCATTGGAACCGATATGCCCCGTCATTTCAGCATCAAAGTTCCAGCTTCTTCAGCCAACATCGGTCCAGGCTTCGATGTTTTGGGTATTGGTCTCTCTCTCTACTTGGAGCTCGAGGTGACCATCGACTCTAAGTTCGCCTCTGAAACGAACTCTGACCCAAATAACTGCCTTGTTTCCTACTCTGAAGATTCTGAAGGTGCTTCTGGTGTCCCCCTCAAGTCTGACGAGAATCTGATCACCAGAACCGCTCTTTATGTGCTTCGTTGTAATGATATCAGAGAATTCCCTATTGGCACCAAAATCCACGTTAAAAACCCAATCCCATTAGGCAGAGGTCTTGGTTCCTCAGGTGCTGCTGTTGTTGCTGGTGTCATCCTTGGTAACGAGGTTGGCAAATTGGACTTCTCAAAGCAGAGAATGCTCGATTACTGTCTCATGATCGAGCGTCACCCCGACAACATCACTGCTGCAATGATGGGAGGGTTTGTTGGCTCCTACTTGCGTGATTTGAGTGCTGCTGAGATGGAGAGAAAAGAGATTCCATTGGCTGAAGTGCTTCCAGAGCCTGCTGGTGGTCATAACACTGGGTTGACTCCACCGATCCCACCTCATGACATCGGCCGTCACATCAAATACGACTGGTGTAAAGAGGTGAAATGTGTTGCTATCATTCCGGACTTCGAGGTCTCCACTGCAAAGTCCCGTGGTGTTTTGCCATCCGCTTACACTGCTAAGGACATGATCTTCAACTTGCAAAGACTAGCTGTTCTCACTACTGCTTTGACCAGATCTCCGCCAGACCCTGAGCTGATCTATCCGGCAATGCAGGACAGAGTGCACCAGCCTTACAGAAAGACTCTCATCCCTGGGCTTACTGAGATCTTGTCATCGGTTACTCCAAAAACCCATCCAGGTCTTCTAGGTATCTGTCTATCTGGTGCTGGGCCAACCATTCTGGCCCTTGCAACTGAAAACTTTGACGAAATCGCCAACGAGATCGTGAACAGGTTCGCCAAGGAGAACATTACCTGTCGTTGGAAACTTCTGGAACCAGCGTACGACGGTGCCACCGTCTCTGAGTTGTAAATAATTTCAATAGATGTTATTCTGATGCGATTGTGTCACCTTCCTAAATTGGTAATTCCCTTTTAGTACATTATCTCACCTTTTTCTCCCGTGGTGGTGCAAGGCAGCCAAAACATCGAGGCTTTAGCGAGGAACAGAAAAGAGCAGCAAAAACATAGCCAAAGGGTGGGAACAAGATGAGTGAACTGGAAATACAATTGCCCTCTGCGAAGGCTTCTTTCAACTCCCTTGTCGGTGCTATCGTGGTGGCGTACGCTGGATGTATGTAACCCGTTTTCACCTTCGTCTCCATCAGCCCCTAACAACATAACAGATATCCTCTTCACAGGCCAAGGACACACGTTCAACTTTGGCCAATTCCTTGAAACAACGTCGCCGTACATGTGGGCGAACTTGGGTATTGCATGCTGTATTGGATTCTCTGTGGTAGGTGCAGCTTGGGGAATCTTTATCACAGGTGCCTCCATCATTGGTGCTGGCGTGCGTGCGCCACGTATCACCACGAAAAATTTGATTAGTATTATCTTCTGTGAAGTTGTGGCCATCTATGGGCTCATCACTGCCATTGTATTCTCCTCAAAGTTGACTGCAGCAACTGCAGACACAATGTTCTCCAAATCCAATCTGTACACGGGATATTCCCTTTTTTGGGCTGGTTTGACCGTGGGACTAAGTAACATGATTTGTGGTATCGCTGTCGGTATCACTGGTGCCACAGCTGCTGTATCGGATGCTGCTGACTCTTCACTTTTCGTCAAGATCCTCGTGGTTGAGATCTTTGGCTCCGTATTGGGCCTTTTTGGTTTGATTGTGGGGCTCTTGATGACCACTAAAGCCCAGGACTTCAAGTAACTATAGAAAAACCAATCGGGTAAAATGTGCGTTCTTTGTAGACTACGATTAATTCATCATTGTCATGACCATCTACTCCATTGCTTCTTTGCTATTATACACCTCACTTATCAGCTTCAACATAGTCTGGGTTCTTCTTCAGGACCACAATCCCATCCAAGAAGGATGAAAGCGCAATGTATTCGCTGTTCTCCTCCAGCTCAGCTTTCTCGCCATAGCCTAATAACACAGGGGTAGTTTGCGTGACCCAACCAGTAATAGTCTTTGGGTTACCAGCCTGACCAACGACATCAACAGCTTTACCAACTCTCACTGTCACTGGTAGTTCATTCAAATCTTCATCCACGGTGATAAGAACCCTTGGCCTAGCAGCGCTACTCAAGAAATAGAGCAAGTAGTGGTGCTCTAAGATGAAACTTGGGTCCAGGAATGCAACTGCAACGGTCATCAATGATGCCAATGTCACTTTTGAAAGGATTCTACCCTCAGTTGTGAATGGATTGAGTGTCAACGTACCTTTACCTAAATGCGTTAAACCTTGGGCAACTCTTGTGGCAAAGAGAGCATTACCGTCTCTGTGATAAGCAGCTAACTGCCTGAACAATTGTGCTAATCTGGCATTATTTGTACCGGAGCCGATCAAACCCATTGCAAAGATAGCGTTAATAGCAACATCAATGTCCTGGTCATGAGACATTCTGGAGAGAGACTCGATGATGTTCACCTGAGGGTTAGCAGTAGAAAGCAAACCGACACCTAATGGGACAGTACGACGAATTGAGTCAGATCCATAGTCCAATAAATGGCCATAATGTCTCAGACTCATAGCTTTACCAATGTCCTCACCAAGAGCAATGATCGCAATGCCCAAAACGGCGTATGCCAAGGACTCGTCGTCTCTGGTCTTCTTTTCTTCCTCCTCTTCAGTATCTTCATCAGCCTCGCCAATCTCACCGTCTTTATTCTCAGTGGATTTCTCAGGTGCGGTTTCGATAGGTTGCGGGACGGAATCAATGATATCAATATCACCATCATTGTCCTCTTTCTGTTTCTCAATTCCCTCAACATCTATATTTTCCCCATCATCATCCTTCTTTGTTTCTTCAGCAGGAGGACCCTTTGGTGTCAAGATCTCAAACAAACCTTGAATCTCCAATACGTTACCAGTCCCAGCATAAGCACTAATTCTGGTCAGCACTTCTAAACTCTTCGAGATTGGGTGCTCCACGGCTCTGATGGTCTCAAGGACATCATCGACTTGTTCAGCCTTCCCCATGTACAACAAACCCAACCCCAATGCAAGGAACTTGATCCACTTGTTCTCCAACTGTTCGAAATCTCTCTCTAGAAGTGTTTGCAAAATAGTGGAAGTAATCTCGCCATTACAAGTACCGACAAAGGCATGGCCAAGAGCCAAAGCAGAGAGCACAGACACTTCAATTGGTGCCTCCAAGTTTGACACTAATGGAAGCAACAAGTTCAACAAATCTTCGTTTTGAGAACCAGAATATGACAGAGCTAACCCTAAAATAGCAGACATGGCAAGCTTCTTATTGGAATTTGTCACATAGTCTTGAAGCAATAACAATACAGATTCAACTTCGTCGTGAACACCAGCACCGACGAGACCCATACCCAAGAGAGCACCTGCTTTGATTTCCTCTTCAGAGGAGTACAAGTATTTGTCCAAAGTTTGCAATCCGTCAATGTCCCATTGGTGGATGGAACCCAGACTGGCCACAGTGGAAAGCTTACCGTCACCTTTCGTCTTATAAATCCAATTGTCATTCTCTGTGAGCAGCTTGTCAGTACCATAGCCTAGATTCAAGAACGCATTAACGAATGAGGAAGCTAAGTTCTGCTTAGCAGAATCGATAGTTGCCTCATGGCGTACGCTCTCCAAGTGAGACTTATAAATATCTTCTGGCGCCTTCGCATCCAACAAATTCAATTCTTTGGCGACGTAGTGGAACTTCTCTGAAAGTCTTCTGTTGTCAATCAAATCTTGCACTTCTTCATTCTTGAAAGCAGAGTATTGCTTGGAAAGCATCAAGGCCAATTGCTTCTTAACTGTCAAGTCTTCAGTAGCATTGAAGACAGCCTCGATTAACTCCTCATTGTCGATTCTGATAGCAAGAGCCAACGCTTGTGTCAATTCCCCGTGCTCCAAGTAGATAGCATAGGCAGTTTGCAAGAATTCCAAATCATCTGGAGGAGGCAATAATGGAACACAGCTCACCAAGTACAACCCAACTCTCTTGAAGATTTCCTTGTCCACGAATTGTGGCAATTCACAGATACTATCTGTCTCTAGTAACAAGTCCACGGCATCGGCCTCTTGGTTATGCTTCAAGAAGAATGGCACAATCTTCAACACAACCTTCTTGATTTCAACCTCATCAAACTTAGGCTCATCAGACTCCAAGCTCTCATCGCTAGCTTCACCTATCTCCAACGCCAAGTGGCGAATGTATTCGTGGCCCCAGTTTGTATAGTTATCCTCTTGAGAGATGAGTCTGAACTTGAGGGCGTCATGTTCTCCATTGTCAGAATGTGTCATACTCAACACAGACAAAATATCCGCAAATCTCGATTTGAGATCACTGTCTGTCCATGAATCAAACGCCTTAACAAGGCTCTCGTAATGTGGATGAAGGAACTTCAACGGCTTAGGAACCGCAGTCATGGAAGTGGTGGATGAAGAGATGAATTCCTTGAGCTTATCCAGTGACTGAGCATAAAGCACAGAATCCCTCTCAGTCAACCGTTCCACTAGCAATTCTAATTCATTCTTCAATTTCTCATCCTCTTCAGAGATCTCTTCTTCTTGCTTCTTCTCTGGCTTCAGGGCCTTCTGATCTTGTTTGGTGGCGATCTCCTCTGCTGCCATCGTGTCCTGTTTCCACTTGGTATTCGAGGGTAGCAATTCGTTCAAGTGAGGTCTGTCTTATGATACTGACAAATCTCAGACAGAAATTTGAGACTGGTTTGCCTTCGAATTGGGGGTTTAAAATCTATGTTGTTTGTGTGGCGAAACGGCAGGTCTGTTTTCGTTGGATAACTCCAGTAAAATTCCGGTTCGTTGGTCGGAAATGGACAACCATCTATAAAGTTACCTAAAGAACAAGAAAATGATATAGAATGATGTTTTTGTTTACGTAGAATTGTTTATTATCATGTTTTTACCAGCCATTTTTCGGCACTTTTATGCCTTCATTGATGAGAAGTAATACCTCAGGTAGTCACCTTTGAAAGCTCTGTCCAACCAAGAGAACAACTTATCATAGATAATGCTATTAGCGTTGTGATATCTGATAGCATGATCAGAATCTGGGAAGACATGAAGGTCATAATTCTCAACTCCTTCCAAGTCCAACTTATCCAACAATTTAGCAGTGTTCTGAAAGTGAACGTTATCATCGCCAGTACCGTGACAAAGTAGGAATCTTTTTGCCTTGCCCAATTGAGTAACGTTGTGCACCGCAGACCGAGAATAACCATCAGCATTGTTATCAGGGGTATGCATGTATCTCTCTGTATAAACAGAGTCGTATAAAGACCAATCAGTAACAGGTGCGACAGACATACCGTAACTGAAAGTGTTACCAGCATCGGCTTCAAGTGTCTTCAAAGTCATGTAACCACCATAACTCCATCCAAATATGGCAATTCTTGATTCATCTATATACTCCTTCTTGCCCCAGTGCTTGGCAGAACTAATCTGATCAATCACCTCATAATAGCCCAAATTATCTCTCACAAGAGATCGGAATTGACGACCTTTAAACCCGGTACCGCGACCGTCCACTGTAACTACAACGGCATTCATCTGTGCAGCAACGACTTCAGCGAAACTCAAAGTGAAGGTTTTAGTCACCAGTTGACTTCCTGGACCACCATATACGAAGAACAAAATAGGATATTGTTTCTCTGGATCAAAATCGGGCGGGAATCTCTCCACGTAGTTAACAGTTGCAGTACCAACATCAACTTCGCCATACACTTTCTTTGGGAGCTTGAACTGCTTCAGCAAGGTCTTCAACTCCTCATTATTCTCCAAAACTTGAGATTTACCAGTGTACAAGTCAATCATCTGTTGCGATGGAATATCTGGGCCTCTATAGCTCAAGAATAAGTATCTAGCGCCAGATGAGAACGAGGCAGAGTACCAACCTTCATCAGTTGTAAGTGCCTTCTTTATACCAGTGTGCAAATCGAGGGAATATAAACGTCTCTCAATGGAGGAAACTTCAGTAGAGAAGAAATACACAAGATCCTGAGCATAGTCAAAAGCGGATGGTGCGTCGACAACTTCCCAGTCACCTTGTGTCAAGATCATTGGAGTTGAATTGCTAGGAGGACTGAAGTAAGCCAAATGGTTGAAGCCATTGAGAGATATGGTATCGATATATCCGTCAAATTGACGTGTTTTGGATTTTGGAATGAAGAGTGTATCATGCGTTATTTCAAACCAACTCTCCGTCTCCTCATCTCTCACGATGTCGAAGGATAAGTCATTAGCATTGATCAATACCACATTTAAGAAGTCAGATTCTCTGTTGATAGATTTGAGTAGCAATTCATCACTGCCAACCCATACGACTTCCGTAAAGATATCATGGGAGTAATCAACATATTTGGTAGATTCTGATGTTAGGTTGTACAATGCCAATCGAACATTTGGATTATCATAACCAGGCTTTGGATACTTGATGCTTCTTAGCTCAGGGTAAGCAGACTCGTCTTGTACGAAATAGGTAATTGGGAACAACGGAACGAATGTGTCGTCAGTCCTCAAAAAAGCAACAAAATCACCTTGCGGAGACCACCAGAGCGCAGTCTCATCTTCAAACACTTCCTCCTCGTAGACCCAGTCAGGTTTACCATTGAAGATATCTTCGCTCCCGTCATGAGAGGCTCTTGTTGTTATTTGCCTATCCACGTCATAAACATAAACATCGTTTTTGAGTACAAAAGCGATATGGTCAGAGGTTGGAGACCATTTAGCAAAAGAGAGTTTCTCCTGGTGTAGTTGTTGAATCTTTTGCGTTGCAACGTCTAGGATCCAGTATTGGGCAAAGGAGGAGTGTCTCCAATGTTGAGTCCAATTGGTCTTGATGAGCACTTTCTCCAAGTTTGGACTTGAGATAAACACATCAATGTGGTAAACGGTATCCTCAAATTCAAAAGTAGACCCATTATACATCAGTCTCTCATATGATTCATCTTGGATGGATTTGACGAGGAAGACATCCTTGTCATTAGTAGCAAAAGTTCCCTTGTCATCCTTGAATGAATCAGGCTCAGATACCCACTGGATAGTCTTGAATTTTGGCGAAAATGAACTGTTTCTAATCTCAGGAAATCCGATTCTTTCAGCTGTATCAAAATCGGTATATTCCTTCCTCACTAATTGTTCCAGATATTCCACTTGCCTCAGAGACAAAGAATGTTGAGAAAGATGAGCCACAGCGTTAATAAGGAATGAAGAACCCCATATGAGTACAACTAAAAATATACCAGCAGTGAATAGTTTCTTGTTGGATGAATGTATTGGCGTTGAGTCCGCGATCTTCTCACGATCTTCTTCCATCATGTGTTCGATTCGATTCCTCTTCCTGTGTTTGTTCTTTGTTGTTTCTTGTTGGGTACTTACATTCTTATCTGTGATAAAAATAGGAATCTTTCTTGGGAGGATCGAACGCCGGCCAGAGGGCCTTTGTACACCCGTGTTTCATTCTCTCTTAAGCATCGGTTAATATCTATAGATAATAGATAGATAGATGAGTTGATGATGACCATCGAATCGTCAAAGGGTGTCCACTGGTGTTAATTGCAAAGCATTAAATTGAATTTGTTAAAATTGAAAGAGGTATTTCGGCTTCCTCTCCGCACTCTAATGCTTGTGGCATCACGATGGATTATATAATCTATTATAATGTACAATACTAGGAGCTTAGACCAAACTGAAAATATACTGAACAGGCTCTCAATATCACTAGATTAATCACTAATCAATTAGTGTACTCTTCGTGCAAAAAAATTCCGGTACCGGGAATCGAACCCGGGGCTCGACGGTGAGAGCGTCGGATGTTAGCCACTACACCATACCGGATTGTAGTTGGTTAATTGAGTCTGGAGTTTGGCGTATCATTTGTTACTTACGTAAGCATCTCACCCCTGCCCCTTCATGTGTGGTGCGATTAGTTGAATGAGCAGAATATAATCTTCACTACTATATCTACTAAATTCTGCTAATCAGCTTATAAAAGGCCAAATGAAGCAATCTCTTGACTGAGAAAGCCTTTTTTGATCAGTAGGTGATTGTTTACGTTGAGGCTATAACAGAACATCCACAGTGTGGTAAGAAAAAAAACATATATATGCTGTTCCTACCATCTTTCTAGCTCTCTTATTGGCTTAAACTTTTTGTTGTTGTTTTGGGCAGCAAACAACAAAAAGTTTTTCTTTAAGCTTAAGTTTCTGCCCCCATCAAAAGAAGTGGCCCACTCCCAAATTACAAACAATTCGTCCTTGACACACTCGGTAAAGGCAGGAACAAGCAGAGATTGTGCAGAAATCTCTCTTGAACGAACAAAGATGTCCCTCGACCCAAACAGCCAGAGCTCCACAGCCAACAACGTCCTCAACGCCATTGCCAGTCCACAGCAGCAATACTCTCAACAGCTCTCACAGAACCAGTTCTACCAACAACAAGTGCAACAACAACAACAACAGCGGACACAGCAGCAGCAGCAACAGCAGCGTTTGACACAACAACAGCTCAGCCAGCAGTATGCTCAGACACAACAGCAATTGACCAATGCGTTTTCTCAGGCCTCGTATGCTCAGACTGCACACCAACTGGCCCAGCATTTGCCGCAAGGAACGGTACTTGCTCCACAGCAACAATCTTTCCAACAGATTGTGCTGCCACAGAGCGAATTCCTCACTAGAGAGGAGCTCGTGACTTATATCCACACGTTTGCCCGTGAGAATGGCTTTGGTATCGTGATTTCACACTCTAATGAGAAGGCTATCTATTTTACTTGTGAACTCGGTGGAACTTACAGAAACAAGAGAAACATCAACGATAAGGAGCGTAAACGTAAGCTCACCACAAGAAAGATTAACTGTCCGTTCTCTATGGTGGCAAATTGCAAGAAGAATGAACAGGATGAGGTGGTGAAGTGGGTGCTGAGAGTGACAAACCCTGACCATAACCACGACAAATTGAACCTCAATGAAAGTTTTCCAATGTTGAGAAGAAGAAACCCGGAGATCAACCGTCAAATCAGAGAGTTGTACCTTAAGGGAAACAAGCCTCTTGTTATTGAGAAGATTCTCAAGGACACTTTTAAGAACATCTTGATTAATAGAGAGGACATCTATAACGAAACGAGAAAGATGAAAAGAGAGGAGAAATTAAAGAATTCTGAAAGCTTAACAACTCCTCAAGACCAACAAGTTGCCCTGAAGGCTGATGATTCCAGCTTTGAACAGAACATCCCAAATTTGCTCCAGCAAGGCCTCCCATTGAACTTGAACTCTCAATATCAGGCCTTGCAGCCACCACAGAGTCAACAAGGTTTTCAACAACAAGCCTTGTACCATTCCAACGTTGTTAACCAGGCCATCGCAAATGCTCAACAGAATCCTCCAAAGGAGGATGACCCGAACTTGAGTAACATCGATATCAACTTGGTGAAGCAGCAAGGCTTGTGATTGGTCTTTTCTACTCTTATTTCTTCTATTTTTGTTCTCTGATTACTTTTTTTTAATTCCTTTTGGCCTGAACTGGTTTATTTAGTTTCGCAAGTGTGCCTTGTCTAGAGAGACAATGGTCTCTCTATTTTTTTATGGTCTCTATATGTTTTATGAACGGTGTGTGATTTATTCTACGCTGTAGTTGCCTCCTCAGAGCTAAACAGAAAACATAACAAAACAAACCATCTATGAGAAAAAAAAATAAAGAGAAACTCATCTTCTTAGACCGTCAAGACCGTATCCCAGCTCCTGTTCTAAATCAGTAAAACTCTCATTATACACCTCTTGTGGCCTAGGCGGGAGATCGTTCGTGAAATGAGCCTGTGGGATTCCTATTTGCCCAACTGGAGACTCGCCACTCGAAAAGAAAGATTGGCCTTGGGTAGGCGTCTCAAATTGGAAGGCCTCATTTGTGTTATGCACCTGTTCTTGCATATGTTGCTGTTGTAGGATCTGTTCTTGTAGCTGTTGTTGTTCAAGCTGTTGTTGCTGTTTTTGTAATTGCTCCTGCTGGTTCTCCAATTCTGCTTTGGGATTTGTCAATTCCAATTGCTGTTCTTCAATAGGTTTTCTTACAAACTCTCTGAAGCTCTCAACTTCATCGAGAATCATCTGCCTCATAACTTCCAAATCGTCTACTTCTTCAAATGTGAATTCAAATTTTGAAGCACAGATTGGCTCATCTGCTGGATCATGCCATACTTTCAGATATGGATGAGTTAGTGCCTCCTCCACGGTGATTCTCTTTGCTGGATCCAAGCAAAGCATTCTATCCAAAAGATCAAGTGCATCGGGATTAGCATTTGGATAGAGTTGACAGAATGGAACCTTTGGCATGAATGGCAATGATCTCACGTAGTCCTGGGCCCTCTGTGATCCGATTCTGGTCAATGTTTCCTCTGGTGGTGTACCCACAATGAACAGGATTTGGTTCAATTGATCCACATAGTCCTTGCCTTTGAAAATTGGCTTTCCTCCAAGCAATTCCGCAAGGATGCACCCCACAGACCAGATATCAATAGCTTTTGTGTATGACTGGAAACTCAACATGATTTCAGGAGCTCTGTACCATCTCGTGGCAACATACTCGGTCAGGAACCCAGCATTCTTTTCAGGAATAGAGGAATATCCACGAGCTAATCCGAAGTCACAGATCTTCAACTCACAATCCGCATTGACGAGTAAATTGCCTGGTTTTAAATCTCTGTGGAGAACGTCCGCACTGTGGATATATTTCAAGCCACAGAGAATCTGATAGACAAAGCTCTGGTAATGGGCGTCTGTCAATGGTTGTCCGGAACGGATTATTTGGTGCATATCACATTCCATGAGTTCTTCGTAGAGATACACTTCGTTGAAGTCGTTCTTATTGACAATGTCCAAATCGTACAAGCATGTGATGTTCTTATGTCCTCTGAAGTGTCTCAACAGCTTCAACTCTCGGAGGGCACGCTTGCACAGGATCTGCCTGCTGAAGATATTAGTCACTTTTTTGATTGCCACGCTCACATCTGGAGTTTCTGAATAGCGTGCAGAACACACAATCCCATAGGCACCGTGTCCTAGCTCCTTGATGATCTCGAAGCGTTTGTCGATGGTGAACTCCTGATGGAATACGTTGAATGTGTGGCGCTCAGGCTCTCCCATTTCTTCTCCTTGCGACTGGTGGGGCGTTCTGTTGTAGTTTGGTTTGGTTTGGTTTGTTGAAACGTCAGTTCTTTTTTTAAAACGATCATGTTGCAGTTGAACTAAAAATGAACACCCGCAGAGTCGCAGAGAGCTACAGCGAAACAAATTAAGTAAAATTAACCTATGAATGATATCAATCTCCCTAAAACTTCTCTAATGCTTCGTAAAACCTCTTGACCTCCGGGTTCACTCTAATTTTACTTGGATGGAAGTTTAAGATCTGAAGGTTCTCTTTAGAAACGGCACGAGAAAGAGCGACGTACACTTGGCCAGCCTCAAACACCTTATTCAAATCCACTTTCACATAGTTCAACGTCTGACCTTGTGCCTTATGGATAGATAGAGCCCATGATAGAAGCAATGGGACTTGGAGACGACAAGTTATTGCCGTTTTGGTATCGTCTAATTCACCGACTGGGAACTCCTCACGAGCGACGAGGTCGATGCGACCGCCTTTCGGAGTAGTAAACCGAACAACTGGATACGTGTTACCTTCGAGTGCATGGACGCAATAGTCCATTGCGTCCTGAAATGACTTCTTCTGTTTGCCTTCCAGTATGGCCAGATATGTCTTTGCCTCGTCTGTGGGTTGTCCTCTTCTGTTGCACTCATTAATCATCTCTAATACCATTTTACCCTCCGAAGAATCCAATTGGTCAAAATACGTTCCTGATTCAGAGTCATGCGATGACAAGTAGGAACCTCTCAATGCAATCATCTGTTCGGACATCAAAAATGCAATAACAATGCCAACGGAACCGTTGACCAAGGTGTCGTCGACGTTCTTCAACATCATGACTTGGGCACCAATCTTCAACTCTAGTTCCTTCACAGCCATCGTATTGTCCAACAGTTTCAGCTGATGCTGATCCGGAGCAGTGTCCTGCGCCACAATCTTTTTCACTTCACCCGGTAACTCTGCTAATCTTCTTCTATTGGAATATTCCACTTCGTTTCTGGTACAGTATAGCTCTGTCGGCTGGATGCCTTCTTCATACTTGACAGGTCTCGAAAGCTCCATCAAGGCTTGTGAGATATTCTGATCGACGTTTGCCAATCTCACAGAGTTCAAGATATCGACAAACTCAGCATCCGCCTGCCTAAATACCTTGTGTAGCAGGATAGTCTTGGTAATATATTTCCACGATTCGGCTTGAAAGCAGAATTTTGTTGGTCTCTTCTTGTCAGGAACAGGTGGTAATTGAAAGAAGTCACCAGTCAAGACCATTTGAATGCCACCAAATGGCTTGTCGATAAGACGAACACCACGAGCAACACGATCCAATTTGTCTAGGAAACTGCCATCAAGCATAGAGATCTCATCGATGATTAATACTTTCATTTTTCTCCATCTTTCTCTCTGCTCTGGTTTCTTCTTAATAGCTGATATGTAGGAACCAGCGTCCCTATCACCAATACCCATCCCTGACAATCTGTTGATTGTAGAACCACCTATATTCACTGCTGCCAAACCTGTTGATGCTGTGATAGCCACAGCTTTTGTGCCATACTTACCTCTTAGTCCTGCGACAAGTTCTCGTAAAAGCACGGACTTACCAGTACCGGCACTACCAGTGTAAAACACATTATGTCCACTCTTCACAACGAGCTCAATGACTTGTTTCTGTTCATCACTCAACACCATTGCGGGATTTGCCCTTGCAATGATGGTATTCTTCAGTGTTCTCTTCTGGTCTACTCTGGGATTCTTGGTCTTTGTCAGCCTCGAACCCTGATCCCATGGATTCAGAGGCCTTTTTGTTGGTGTGAGACTCTTATTGCCAAAGCTGAGAATCTGCTGACCCTTCTTCTCAGTGCTGCGAGTACCTAAAGACACTAATGGCTTGAACGGCTTGAGAAGCTGTGGCTTTGGCAGCTCTGAAGCGGTCAAATCCACAATGGCGGAAGAGCTAGATGTAGATAGTGATGGTGGTGTATGACTTCTAGTGGCTAAGGGCTTGGAGTTTTTAAAATTCTTGATTGGGTTCTTGATCTCGATCAGATCGTCATCTGTATCACCATGGTCATCGAAGAAGGACGAACTGCGCGTGAGTTCCTGTAAAGAGTTGGTCTTCAACAGCTTTGGCTTTGAAATCGGTGTATTCAGCACCGTGTCCTGTGTGTCATCTGGTGATTTTTTTGTGTTCTCCAAACTGGACTTGGATCTATACAAGAAGAAATTCAATGGTTTCTGCTGTTGTTGACGTTTTAGGATGGGGGATGGGGCCTTGAAGGGGTTCTTGGATAGCCTCTTTCTGTCAGACGGTGTTAAAAGGGACATTCTATACAGCCTATTCTTGCTCGCAACTTTTTTGTTCCTTACCGCCCTCTCTGCTAGGGCTTGTGTTTGTTTACATTCTTTTTGTTTTTGTTTTGACTTTCGGTAGCGCGTCTCGTTTGCACTGGCGATAGTTTTTGAGGCTCACAGTTTGTGGTCTGTACCCTACAATGTGCATAACAAAGGGGATTTTTCTCTGACTTCTCAAGTTGCTCTGACTAAACATGCGTAACGGTCAACACACTGGCATGCAAAGTTCAAGCACATAGGTACATACATATGTATAAGTAAGCACATGGATGTGCCTAAGTAATTTATACTCTCAATACTCTCTCTGTTCCGCAATTAGGTTTATATTGAGAAAGTACTTTCTAAATACATCTCTCTTCAAAAAAGTTCATTTGGTATGATCTAGTCCCTCTGTTCCACAATATTTTGTGTTATTCAAACCTGTGAACATTGAACAGCATTCTACGAATGTGATATTATCTCTTCTGTACAGATAAAATATAGAGTTACTTGTTTACTGAAATGGGCTTCTAAGAACCAGATGTATTTTCTTTCCTTTTTTTTCTTTTAATTATGACCCAGTTTATCTTCTTATCAGTTCCTCCCACCACTTTTTTGACTATGAGTTATGAAAAAAGGAACGAAAATAAAATTGGGCATCATGGAAAAAATCTTGAAAACGATTCCAATATAATGCATTATACGATTTAACACACCAATGACCTTTTACTTTGTGTCATATATACGACCGCTCCCATCCAGACCGTCAAGCATTACCTTTGGTGAGGCTTCAAGAACCATGTGTCCCTAACAAATACCGATACACCTGGACACCACCGGCCTGGTATTCACCCGTGTCAGAAATGACAGATTTTATGTAGGGGAAAAGAGCGGGAATTTGGCTCTTTAGTATACATAGCAGAGAGCGCTATCGGTGAACGATTCAAAAGCCAATTGGATACAGAGATGAGCACAGAGAGTTACCAGAATGGTCATTATGATGGTATGCTATCCCCACTTTTCTTTCCTTTTTCCAAACCAAGACTCCAGGAACACTAACAGCACAGGCCATAACAAGAAGGACAAGAAGAGAGCTGCAATGGTGTCGAGGCTATACAAACTGGAGGAGACTTTTAGTATAGATAGAGACTATCACTATAGAACATCTCTTCAGAAGCTACAACAGAGTCTGACGAGCGCACATGCTGGCAATAACCCCGAGGTGCAGCAGAAGATGGTGGATTTGGAAGAAGAGAGAGATTATGAACTCGTACGGTTGAGGCTATGGGAAGAATACCAAGTGAAGCGTGCAGAGCACGAACTCGCTGAAGAGATGGAGAAGGCCAATAAGGAGCATGATGAGATGGTTAAAGTGGTGAAGGAGAGACTATATGCCTCGCTGGAGAAGCAGGTGAAACAGCTGAAGGAGGATAAAGTACTGCTAGACTTAGCAAACTCGCACTCATATAACATGGACACCACAGTGGATTTCCACAAAAACACGCGGTCTCAGCAGAGTCTCAAGGAATCGTCCATCTCCACGATGGGATACGCCAGTGATCGTCGTCCGCAACGTCGTCGCCATGACTACACCAGCGCAGCCGAAGACACCAACGCCAGCGCAAACGAGTCAGGGAATAACTCAAGTAGGAAGAGAACGCGTTATTCCAGCGCAGATGAGAGTTGGCTAAGTGATGGAGACCTCAGCTCGCTCCTTTTTGGCGAGAGACGAGAGAAGCCGGCAACGAGACACTCCAACAAGAGTTACCAGCCTCCAAACTCGCTGAAGACAGATGAGATCAACGAGGACTTGACACTTCTCAGGAGCCTAAAGGAGCAGTAGATTCCCTCTATATATAGTTGCGTTGATCCTAAAATTAATTTCATGTCTCTCTCAGTTTGTATGCGAGGAACCAACGTAGAAAAACTCATCAAAACATCAAGGCAACATCAACACCAACGAGACCCTTCCACCAGAAAATGCTTCCCAGCACCAGGACGTTGGCTGTGAAGGCTCATTCTCTGCTCACACAGCGCATGAGAGTGCGCACAGTCACAGTACCCTTCTATGCACCTCTAGTTCTTTCAGTGACCCTTGTGCTGAGTGTTATCTTGACGCTGGTGATTAGAGCCAATCGCGTGGACGAGTCAAAACTGAGATCACACTGCATATACCCAGGTTATCATGATGACGTGTTTCACGAAGGTTGTGTTACTCCACAGTGGGACCAGCCGCGAGTAAATGCTTCTTTTGTCGTGTTGGCACGAAATCAAGAGCTCCAAGATGTGATTAGGAGCGTGAAAAGTCTAGAAAGACATTTCAACCAATGGTACGGATACCCGTGGGTGTTCTTGAATGACGAGGACTTCAGTGAGGATTTCAAACAAAGCGTAAAGAAACATACGAGCGGCTCTATCGAGTTTGGTGTGATACCTCGAGAACTGTGGGATTTCCCGATGGAAACGAAGCAGAAGTTCACCTTCTCTGAAGGGATCAACATGCAAGGCGATCAAGGTGTGATGTATGGTGCCATGGAGAGCTATCATAAGATGTGCCGTTTCTATTCTGGTGGGTTTTATAAACATCCACTGGTGCGCCAATATGAGTGGTATTGGCGTGTGGAACCGGATGTCGAGTTCTTCTGTGATATCCCATATGATCCATTCATGGAAATGAAGACACAGGGGAAAAAGTATGGGTTCGTCATTATGATAAGAGAATTGGTCGAGACTGTACCAAACCTATTTAGAATTACAAGGGCATGGTTGAAGAAGAATGAATTTGAGCCAAGATCTGCATGGAAGCTCTTTACCTGGAATTATAAGAAGCAAGTCTCTTTGAAAGATGAGCAGCGCTTTAAAGATTTTTATACAAATGTTAAAGACTACGGGTCGATGGAGAGTCGTGTTCGTGAGGTTGTCCTGCTGGAAGATGTCTTGAGCAAGTTGAAACAGATCAAAGAACCTTTGATGTCTGATGATTCTATCCCAGAGGATCAAATTGAAGAACTAGCGGCATTCGCATCTGACAGACATAGATTACCTACACTGCAAGGTGAGCAGGTTGACGATGAAGAGTATAATCTATTACATTTCTGGTCGAATTTCGAAATTGCCCGTGTGGACCTCTGGGATAATCCAATCTACGAATCATACTTTCAGTACCTGGAAGAGAGCGGGGGATTCTACAAGGAACGTTGGGGTGATGCACCTGTGCACTCTCTCGCTGTGGGATTCTTACTCAATTTGAACGAACTACATTACTTCAGAGACATTGGCTATCAACATACAACAATACGACACTGTCCTGCAAACCATCCAAATCAAGAACCATACACCCCTGCGGACTCATTCCTTGCTAGTGAAAACTACGATAAGAAGCTAGATAACTATTGGAAAAAGACCGATACTATCAAGGATTATGGTGTTGGATGTCGTTGCCGTTGTCCAACAAAAGGAGACGATGTGGAGGATAGTCCTGAAGATTTCTACAATGATTGGTTCCGAATGATTAGAAAGGACTGGGTTCCTGATGCGAATGTAGACGTGAAATCGTTTGAGAGAGAAATGAGACAGGAGCTTAGAAAGGAGGGCAAATTAATGGAGAAGACGAGCCTTAACAAGGAACAAAAGCTTGAATGATGCTGTATGAGGAGGAGAAGAAATACGTTCTGTACTTAATAGTTTTCGCATTTTAGCATAGAGACAATCTACAAAGATGCGTAGTGTTGGTGCATACCAGACTGTTTATAACTTCAATTATTCCCTATCCTCGTGAGACTACCTCTGGACGTTATGAAGTCATAACGCATACGCAGACTTTAGCAAGGTTATCTACTTATAGAGAGACTGATAAGTGCATATTGTTCATGATTGATGGATCCGTGGTCCATGAGGTAGGGGTCGAGCGGGTCCGAGGCGTGTGACATCAACCATAGCTCACTCTCATTGAATGGATTTCTCTATTAGTCCAGGAAGGCAAGTAAAATACTAATAAAAGAAGTGAAAAATCCGAATATCAATACAATAATAAGACATCTTTCCCAATAAGATGCGCATTAATCAGTTATGAAGATAGCTGTGCAGCGCAATTTTATGGAAGAGAGTGATTACACTGGCTTCTTTTTCTCGCGGGTCCGCTCGGGATCCCACTAAACATATAAAAACTTCAACGCTTTTCGCTGGGGTTATCTGTGTCATCAAGGCCCTGGAAAGAGGGGACTCATTCATTCAATCAATGTTGGCATCTTCAAAGGTATAAACCACGAATCTTTCAGAAAGTTCACAAAGAGACACACCGTCAAAGGTGACCTTGGTCTCTCTCCAGTGTAGTATGAAATCCAATCCGATGCAAGTGTGAGTATTTTTTTTGGCTTGCTTCTGATGCCAGTTCCTAGTTAGCTTTCTGTGATTGAAGTATTCGAAAATTGATCAAATGCCGTTTGATTATTGGAATCATTGGGAAGAACGACAATGGCAGGAATGAGTCATGTATGTTTATAACCAGAAGCTCATAAAGCCCAAGCTGAAAGCTTCTAATGAACTTCCGCGTGCTCAAAGTATCTGGCATTGACAAGCAAGTCCAATCACCTTCAAGATTAGGGTTGAAGGTTCCATACCCTTCTACGGAGGCGCTGTGTCGGAAATTTTATTGTCTGAATACCTGATGGTCCAGTACCAGTCCTTGTTGCCCTAGTGACCTGTTTTTTCATCTCTTGTTCGGCGCTCTCTTTTTTCCACGTTCACCTCCGTAATGCTTTTGCGACCATTTCTGTAGTGTTTGAGTTCCTTCTCTCTTAATCCAATCCATTTCATATCATATCTGTTCCAATTATTCTTAAATTGTTACTTCGTACTTTCTTTCTTTTCTTGAATATTTCAGTATTCATGCTCCTGACTTGTGATGCACATATGATTTCTTCATGTCAGGCAATCAGTTAGGCGGATGTCCGAGATCTGAAACGATTGCTATCAATTGATATTGTTAAGACTCTCAAAAAAGTCGCAGGAAGGGGATCAAACAGAGGGATGCAAATATATGAAAGAGATAAAGAGATTCGATTTGTCGTCATTGACCGGGTCATGCCACCATTGGGAGAGCCATAATTTATGCATTTTGACTTACAGGTTCCCATCTCAATATGTGATAGCCCTAGCAATAGGTGTCTTGTCGTTTCTTGTGTTCATCATTAAAAGCCATGTTCATCATTAAAAGCCAGCCCACTGCATAGGATGTATGCACTGACTCTGTCTTACCCAAAGAATACGCACTTGGCCACAACCCACAATTCATCATGCATTTCTAAACTCGAGATTTCATGTCTCTGTACAATAAGAAGATGAAAAGAGTAAAAGATGTCTCTTAGTATCTAGAATCACAAAGAATTATGAATCCTTCTTGAAAATATAGAGCACTGATATGCCGTGAGCTGACATGACGTGAACTGACATGACGTACATGCCTTTTCTTTAAGAATGGCCCCAAGGAAACTCATGGCCAGCTCTGCAAGATTGCTACCACTTGACACCATCCTTGACATGCAGCCGTCAAATGAATAGATAGGAAAACATCCTCCACAGGTTATATATTTCATTGCCAGTTATATATGTTCCTTGAATGGGTGATAAGATGCTCTATATGATATGTATTGAACTTTAAAACATGACGGTTGACAAATTCAAAAAAGGAAATAGAGTTACTTAATTAGGAATTGAGGCGTAGATGCAGGTATCTAGAAGTTCGCCATCTGTATAACAGGCAAAAAAGCAGTGGAGTTGCAGGTATACATCACACCATGCTATCAACGGACCAGGGGAAGACAGTAATATTATTGTTATATCTTACAAGGTGCTGTCCAGCATATCCACCTGGTCGTATCCCCTCAGCAATGTTACCATTTTCTCTAAGGCAATGTTCAACACTTGCGATTATGTAATCTCCAGCTGTTCCATAATATTTCAGCATGGACAATCTCATATATGGATACGATGCGATATCTGGGAATCATGAGAGATAGACATGCAATAGGGCCAGATAAAGAATCTATAGATCTATGATACCAGGAATTGTCGAAGAATGAAGTTTTCTCGCTGATTTTTGCAGGAACTGAGAGCGCAAACGTTTCGGCGGACCTCATTAATATCGCAATTAGTTGGACCAGGGAATGTCATTTCATGCGTAAGAGAAGCAGGGTTTCCGTGCGTATACAACATACTCACTAGCAATCTCTTTAATTTCGTCGAATCAGGTGCTGTAATCTGCTAATCCTGCCCGATGAACACTGTTCCTCGATAGACATCTGTAAGTCCTACAGCTACTTACAAGGCGTAGGCTCTGCACCTCAAATGACAAAACGCCGCTTTTGGATGCCCATGCAGACTCTAAGAATACCATCAGTGGTGTGTATAGATAGGCAAGCGTGATATAGATAAAAATGAACGATGACCATTTCTACTACCTATTTGAGAGAGAGATGCTGGCACTGGCAGCGAGTTGACTGGTTGATAAATCGGGGCTAGAACTGGGCAGATAAAATAGGGGGGCCATCCCGTAGGCTCGAAATTAACTTGGTTTCCCAACTACCGACCACAATTTAGACACTTTCAAAGGGTTACGAGACAATGAAATTTTCACACTTGTTGCTATGCTCTGCTGTTGCATTGGCACAGGTCTCCCTGAAGTTCGACATCCTCAGAGGTCCTGACTATCACAGTGCTCAAAAGATCCCAGCTTCTCAGAGACGTTTCATGAAGAGAGACGGGATTGTGGTTGCTGGCTTGGTTAACGAGGAGACATATTACAATGCTCAAGTTGTCATTGATGGCACTGAATTCAATGTATTGGTCGATACCGGTTCTAGTGATTTATGGGTATATGGTTCAGAAAACCCATATTGTATTTCTAATGCTGGAAAAACCTCCAAGGTTAGAAAGGTTGATGCTTCGCCAGAGGATCTACAAAAGGGAAGACTTATCAATGCCTCTCCAGACTTCTTATCCACTCCAACTGAACAAGAATTGAATAAGAGAGACAGTCTCTCATCCGCTATCCCATCAGCAACTGCCACGATCGATTGCGCCGCTTATGGTACTTTTGACACCTCGACACAGAAATGGACGACTCATAACCAGACTTTCTTTATCCAGTACGGTGATTTAACTTATGCGTTGGGTACTTGGGGTACTTCTGTTGTCTCCTTTGGTAACGCAACGGTTGAGAATTTCACTTTTGGAGTTGCCAATAACTCTAACAGTACTGTTCCGGTTTTTGGTCTTGGATTTGAAGGTAATGAAGCTTCTACTGCTTCGTTCATGGAGAACTACGGCGGTGCCTTTCAATATGCTAACTTCCCTGCAGCATTGAACCAAGCTGGTTTTATTGAAAGAACCTTGTACTCTTTGTACATGAACTCCGAGACTTCTGAAGGTTCTGTTTTGTTTGGAGGTATCGATCATGCTAAATACACTGGTGATTTGGTTACTCTTCCATTGGATAACATTTACGCAAGTCAGGGAGTCGAACAACCAATCACTTTTAACGTTCAACTGTCTTCGTTAACATTAACGAATTCTGGAGGTGATGTCAATGCCATCTCTTCTCCAGTGAGTGTCCTGTTGGATTCTGGTACTTCATTTGTATACCTTCCAAAGGATGCTGTGAATACTATTATGGAAGCCTTTGGTGCCACTTATAACAATGAAATTGGATTCTATGTCATTGATTGTCCAAACGGGTCCACAGGTATCGATTTCGATTTCCAGTTTGGTGATGTCAACATTAGTATTCCATTCGAAGATTTCCTTAGTCCAGCTGATGAGACCGGTACTAAGTGTGCCATCCTTCTCAGTACCTCTGAAGATGTAATCCTCGGTGATACCTTTCTGGAGCGTGCATACGTAGTTTATGATTTGGATGGGTTACAAGTGCAATTGGCGCCTGTTAATAACACGGATGAGGAAGACATCGAAGTGATTGGTACTCAGGGACCAACTGCAAGCAATGGTGCTACTGCTAGCTCTCAGTTGACAGATACTGCAAGTGGAGCTGTGAGTGCTGGCCCATCTCAAACGATTACACAGTCCATATCTCAATCCATTGGATCTGGAACTTTTACCAGTGGACATGTCAGTCAGACACATGTGACCAGTGCCTCTTCAGCTACTAATACTCGTGCTTCCACATCGGCTACTTCTACTGCCAGCGCTGCCACCTCATCTTCAACAGCTAAGAATGCTGGATACAAACTGGAAGCCATGGGTCTTGGTCTCTTGGCAATGATGTTGCTGTGATCCCTTAATTCAATAGATTAGCCTGATTTGTGTATTACGTATTCTCATGAATCGAGTCATGACTTGTAAGGATGAGATCTCGACTACCTGTACAACCGGAAAATAGAGTAAGTCAAAAATGCCTTCTTGTGTCTAAGCACCACTTAGGCGGCAACATGGTAGGGCGCATTAAGAGTCCTTATTGAGGGCATACTTTCGACAGGTGTCACATGAAGGATCTCGTCCATTGAGTGATACCACGTATATACTATGAGGGTTGAATGACTGCTGTTGCCTTTTTTCGAGGATTTAATGAAATTAAAATCCTTTTCCTTTCAAGTTTTTGAATGTCCTCTTAAAATAAATATCTCTTCTCTCAAGAAATACCAGCCAACGAATCCAAAAAAGAAAAGTAGATTGCCTTAGATTTTTTTTGCTGCATTTGCCACAGGACTTAGAGATTTCATAAATCTACTGTAGGTTTCCGTAGGATGCAGATGACGGATGACGCAGTTCCAGGTCCAGATTACACTATTGTATCTAATGAGAGAGGGAGTCACACTGATAATGTAACCTTCCAGGTGCTGTCCAACACTCTCTGCTCTAAGAGCATCTGACGTTGTAGGGGGCATCTAATCTTACTAAGTCAATTAACATGATCCTCCCGTAATTGAGGTCGCCGAATAAGTATTCTCCTGCTCCATGATATTTCATCATGCAGAATCATTGATATGGATGCCTTGCGATTTCTGGGGCTTTAGAAGTTAGAAGGGATAAGCAAGATATTTGACCAGATATAACCAAGTGTTAAAAGAATTATTATTTACGAATAGGAACATGCAGCCTTTTCGGGATGGATCTTATGCTAATCGTAATTAGGTAGGCTGGCGAATGCCATTCCCTGCAATAGAGAAGCAGCATTTCAATCTCCATATAATACTCACTTTCGACCTTTGGGAATCCTTTAAAGAAAGCATTTCATCCTTTGAAGCTTCCATTTCTACTTTCTCTGTTTAAACAACTTTTTGGATGATATGCTGGTATCCTTAGCAGGCTGAGGCGCTGGGCTGGCTTTAAAAGACAAAACGCCTCGGATGCATATGCAGGCTCTGAAGAGCATCACAAGTCACGGGTGACAAATTTGGACAGGCTTTAACGAAAATCAAAGAGAACGATGGTCCATCTCTAATACCATGTAAGACGGATGGGTACCGTGCTCCAACGTCACATCATGCGGCGCTGAAGCATCAACTGGAGCTAGAGCAGGGTATATAAGAAGAGAGGTTCCCAATCGTGGATGGATATAAACTACTAAGCGGTGAGAAAACAGAAGATGAAACTCTCAGATTTATTGCTATTCTGCGCTCCTGCATTGGCGCAGGTCTCCCTCAAATTCGATGTCCTCAGAGGTCGTGACTTCCAGAGTGCTGAAAAGGTTCCTTCTTCTTATAGACGTTCCATGAAGAGAAATGGAATTGTCGCTGCCGGTTTGGCCAGTGAAGGGACTTATTACAACGCTCTGGTTGTTATCGATGGCACTGAATTCAATGTGCAGTTGGATACTGGTTCTAGTGATTTGTGGGTGTATAGTTCAGAAAACCCATATTGTATTTCTAATGCTGGAAAAACTTCCAAGGCTAGAAAGGTTGATGCTTCATCGGAAGATTTGGAGAAGGCAAGACGTATCAATACCTCTCCAGACTACTTATCCACCCAAACCGAACAAGAATTGGATAAGAGAGACAGTCTCTTACCATCCCCAGTTCCCACTATTGATTGTGATATTTACGGTGTTTTTAATACCTCGACACAAGAATGGACATCTGATGGCGAGCCTTTCTTAGACACGTACCTTGATGGCACTTTCGCAGACGGTGAATTAGGAACCGCTACTGTCTCCTTTGGAAATGCTACTTTAGAGAATTTCACTTTTGGAGTTGCTGCTCAGGCCAATACAAATCCTATACTTGGAATCGGTTTTGAAGCAACCGAAGCATCATCTTCTTATTTTCAATACACCAATTTTCCTACAGCATTGAAAAAAGCTGGTTTTATTGAAAGAACTTTGTACTCTTTGTACATGAACTCCGAGACTTCTGAAGGTTCTGTTTTGTTTGGAGGTATCGATCATGCTAAATACACTGGTGATTTGGTTACTCTTCCATTGGATAACATTTACGCAAGTCAGGGAGTCGAACAACCAAAAACGTTCAACGTTCAACTGTCTTCGTTAACGTTAACCAATTCTGGAGGTGATATCAATGCCATCTCTTCTCCAGTGAGCGTTATTTTGGATTGTGGTAGTACAGCTATGATTCTTCCGAAGGAGAGTCTAGAAATCATCGCCAAATCCCTTGATGCCAAATATAGCGGTGATGCCGGCTTTTATGTCATTGATTGTCCAATCGGGTCCACAGGTATCGACTTCGATTTCCAGTTTGGTGATGTCAACATCAGTATCCCATTCGAAGATTTGCTTGAGGCAGTTGATGAGGCCGGTACTCAGTGTGCGATTCTTATCGGTGGCAGTGAAGACAGCACGGACTTCTTATTAGGTGATAACTTTTTGCAGCATGCTTATGTCGTTTATGACTTGGATGGGTTACAAGTGCAATTGGCTCCTGTAAAGAACACGGATGAGGAAGACATCGAAATGATTGGTTCTGAGGGACCAACTGCAAGCAATGGTGCTACTGCTAGCTCTCAGTTGACAGATACGGTGAGTGGCTTTGTGAGTGCCGGATTATCTCAGAGCGTTACTAAGACCATCGCGTCTGCTACTTATCAGGCTGTTTTCGACTATAGCAGTTCATCTGAAGGCTCTACTGGCACCAAAACCAGAACTTCTACTTCCGCCTCTGCTACTGCCAGCGGTGCAGCCTCATCTTCAACGGCTAGGAATGCCGGATACAAATTGGAAAGTATAGGTCTTGGTCTTCTTGCAATGATTCTATTGTGAAATCTTAATCTTGTGTACCAACCACTTTTTTCTTGTACTATATGTAGGCCGTATTACGATGAGATATCGTGGACCATCTAGGCAGGGTAACAAAGCCTTGATGCAGGCATGCCCCCACCAACGGAAACCGAGTTGAAAAAGTTGAAAAATTTTCGCACACTTTTCTTCCCCAACTCATTTTCAAGTGCAAAAAAGAACAGTTACTGAACAGGCAGCGATGAAATATATTAGAACCGACCAATCTCTTACTATCCCAGAAGGTGTCACCGTCCAGATCAAGGCCAGAAACATTGCCGTTACTGGTCCAAGAGGATCCCTCTCCAAGAATTTGAGACACATCGATGTTACTTTCACAAAGGTGTCTGCTCAGGAGATAAAGATCACCGTCCACAACGGCGACAGAAAGCACGTAGCTGCTTTGAGAACGGTGAAATCCCTCATAGCCAACATGATTATTGGTGTCACAAAAGGGTACAAGTACAAAATGAGATATGTTTATGCACATTTCCCGATCAATGTGAACACCGTGGATAAGGATGGTGATAAGTTCATTGAGATTAGAAACTTCCTTGGTGATAAACAAGTGAGACTCGTTAAAGTGAGAGATGGAGTTGAGGTTGAGTTTTCTACAAACCAAAAGGATGAAATTGTGTTGAGCGGTAACTCTGTGGAAGATGTTTCCCAGACTTGCGCTGATGTACAACAGATATGTCGCGTTAGAAACAAGGATATCAGAAAGTTCTTGGATGGTATCTATGTCTCTGAAAAGGGCACCATTACTCAGGAGGAGTAGATATGCTTTGCTAACCCATGTTCTGTTATATAGCTTCAAAAAGCACACCATTTTGCTTTAATCTCTTTGATCATTACAGTGCTCATCTTGAATACAGAGCCCAAATGATCTCAGCCTCGTAATATTTTCCGCATAGAGACTACCGGAGACGGCCGCATTTTTACACTAAAACTCTGAGTGTTTACAATGTTCCAATGCGGCGTCCTAGAATGGCCCTTGTTCCTGAAAGTGTTCGTTGTTGGATGATAGGTATCGTCCACAGCTAACGATGTTTTAGTCTGCATGTGTCGCGGGCCGATTTTTGGGTCTCGCCGAGTCGGTGAAAAGGTTTCTTTCGAGGACAACGAAAGCAGAAAGAAATTAGTAGAGAAGAACTAAGAGCGATGGTCAAGCCCCAGGTGCTTTTTGTAGGTGATTTGGATGAGGCTCTGCCAGAATACCTTAAGTTCCAGGAGAAATTCGAATGCATTGTGAGTCTTTAAACCTTGCCATGTGAAATGCTGGTACTAACTCTCAAAGCACTACAAGCTCACCACGAAAGAAGAACTTATCCACAAGTTCTCCAATGAGTTCAAAGATATTGTTGCTATCTATGGAGCATGGCTAGGTTTCTATTTATTGGGAGGGATGACCTCCGATTTGATTCAGCATCTCCCCAAATCTCTGAAGGTTATAGCAATATGTTCTGTAGGGTATGATCAATATGACATAAGAGCTTTGCAGGCCAGAGGAGTCCAGCTGTATAATACACCATCTTTAGGTGCCTCTGATGTTGCTGACACTGTTTTATGGCACATCTTGGAGAGTTTCAGATATTTCAAAAGGTTTGAAAGACAAACTCATGAGCATGCCCATGTTATCAAAGCACGTCAATTATTGCATACAAAGGGCTATGACCATGCGAACGGGCAATTGGGTATTGAAAAGGATGAATGGTTGAGTAGGGCATTCCCATTTGGTGAATATGCTGGAGGACAGCTGGTTCATAGTCCGTCTGGAAAGACGTGTGGTATCATAGGATTAGGAAGGATCGGGAAGGATATTGCAACGAGAGTCCAAGCCATTGGTATGACTGTGGTGTATCACCAGAGAACAGAAGTGGGTGAGTATAAATACTACAGTGATGTCCAGGAACTATGTCGTGTTAGTGATGTCGTTGTTGTTTGTTGTCCAGGGAATGAGCACACAAAAAGGATGATTAATCAAGAGGTGTTGGATAGCATGAAGCCAGATGCCAAGCTCATAAATGTTGGTCGTGGGTTCATCATTGATGAGGACTATGCTATCAAGAGGTTGCAGCAGGGTAAGTTGGGATGGATCGGCCTCGATGTTTACACTGGCGAGCCTGTTGTTGATGCCAGATTGTTGAACAGATGTGATGTTAGTTTGACACCACACATGGCCTCCAGTACCAAGGAGAACTTTGATGCCACTGCGCGTTATGCGATGGCGAACATCTGGTCTGTAGTGGATGGCCAGGAGGGTCAATCAAGGGTTTGTTAGGTTGTTAACCGCGATCGACAATTGTAAGATATTCATTTTAACCAAGATCTATATTACAGCCCTGTCCATAGTTTGTAAGAACATTTCCAATATCAACAACATCAACTGCACCAACGGAGATTAAGGCTACCAATCAGTGAAAAGCTTAGGAACCAACCCGGGATTGCCCCACAGAAATGTGCCAGAGGCAACTCTATGGGGTCGGTCCCGCGTGGGTTGTGTTGGGTAGGGGCAGTTGAGATAAGGTTCTGGTGTGCTGTTATCTATCACGAATTGTAATACTAGTGAAGATTATATAGATCAATAGGGCCATTAAAATAACCCTTCGATGGCAATCAGTCCTGGAGTTAACAACATCTCCCAACGGTCTGGGACTCCGAACGTATTTTCCTTTCTCGCGTCCTTCGATGGGCTCTTTGGCGCCCTTCCCCGGACGGATCTGTTTCCCCGGACTTTTGCAGCAGCCGGGCGCGGTTAATGCCGGGGAGCTTTTCCGTTTTACGCTTTGTGGTATAAAAGCAACGGCCGTTCCCGTTGTTCTCTGCAACAAGAAGCATTCCATCTCAACCGGCTCTTTATAAGAGATTGAATATCAGAAATGACCATCAACGTCGGAATCAACGGTTTTGGCCGTATCGGGAGACTCGTACTACGTAACATTCTCACTGACCCAAAGAACGAAAACGTGAACATCGTTGCCATCAACAATCCATCCACTGATGCTGAATACGCTGCATACTTGTTTAAATACGATTCTACACACGGTAAATACCCAGGTAAAGTGGAGCATGACGACGAGGCCTTGATCATCGATGGTAAGCGTGTTCTGTTATACAGAGAGACAGACCCAGTGAACATTCCTTGGGGCGAGTTGAACGTTGACTATGTCATTGAATCCACAGGTGTTTTCAAAGAGCTAGACTCTGCTCAAAAGCACATCATTGGAGGTGCCAAGAAAGTTGTCATCACCGCCCCTTCTAAAACTGCTCCTATGTTTGTCGTTGGTGTCAACGAATCAGATTATAAACCAGAGATGAACATTGTGTCAAATGCTTCATGTACGACGAATTGTTTGGCTCCGTTGGTTAAAGTGATCAATGATAAGTATGAGATCTTGGATGCGTTGATGACCACTGTTCACAGTGCAACAGCATCGCAGAAATTGGTGGATGGTACCTCCAGAAAGGACTGGAGAGGTGGCCGTTCCGCTCCAGGTAACATTATTCCTTCTTCAACGGGTGCCGCAAAGGCTGTGGCTGCTGTCATCCCAGAGCTAAAGGGTAAGATCACAGGTATCTCCCTGAGAGTACCTACAATAAACATTTCCATCGTGGACTTGACCGTCCGTGTGAAGAAGGAGACCTCCTACGATGAGATTAAGCAGACTATCCTTGAGGCTTCGGAAGGCAAATTGAAAGGTGTTCTCGGTTACACAGATGATTTCGTTGTGAGTTCCGATTTCATCTCTGACTCGAGATCTTCCATCTTCGATGCAAAGGCTGGTCTTGAATTGAACTCTCAATTCTATAAGTTGCTTGCATGGTATGACAATGAATATGGTTACTCTGCTAGAGTGGTGGATTTGTTGCAACATATCGCAAGAGTCTCTGGTGAGGCTTAAATCCATCGACCAAAGTTTATAGCTTAGTTCATATTCCTATTTATTCAGGATATGTAGATAAATAGGCCCACTAGGGGGGGTAATAAATAATATAAATATAGATCCCAAAAGAGAACCAATAAAGAGATAAATAGGGGACCCGCAATAGGGCCAATAAATAACGACTTGAGCGTCAATAAATAACATGGATCGCAGATCCAAATAAATAACCATCACATAACTATACTTTCAATGACGCCTTTAGAAACACCGTACTTCAAACATTGAGACATGGCCCATTTCAACCTCTCATTCATGACAATATTGCCACATGACTTACTTCTCTCAACAGTCTGCTTCAGCACCATCAAAGCCAATGGTCTCTGGTTGATTGCAGAGCGTTTCAATGACTTGAGCGATTTCCTTAACGGCTTATCCATGTATAGTTTGGACAGGTCCACAAGTCGTGTGTATGTCTCAATTTGTTTCGCATTTATAGATGAGGTTGATTTGAGAGTATGCAGTGACGAAGGAGAATGCAATGCAATATGATCTGTAAACAAATGTTGTGAGGGAGGATGTGGACAGGATTTCAGCAATTGTTTTACCTTAGAAAGATCACCAGTTTCCAAGATTGAGGAAGTCAGTTTGGGATGCAGGGAGTTATATATATCACTTGGAACTTTGTGTAATAGCTTGATGATATCATCAAGGCTAAAGTCCTTCAAGAGGACGTTACACAGTGTGTATCTCTCCGCACGAGTTTTGAAATATGGCAGTAATCCAGAAACCATACAAATCGTTTTACAACGCTTGATCAAGGCAATATAGCCGAAACAGGAAGGGCCCTTAATCCGATTAAGCAGCTTCATACGATGGTAGTATGGCAGGGAACCCAAGAATGAACCAAGCGTGACCAAGTTTCGATCTGTAAGTCTATAATGGACGCCTTGGAGTAAACGCTCATATAGAGGCAACTGCTGTTCTGGTGACATTGGCTCCTTGGATTTCTTCAAATCTGCCATCGTTCTCAAGAGCGCCAGGTCCAAAAATACAGCTCTCGTCGAAGGTGTCAAATTCCCAGTTATCTGTCTGAAAAGCTGTTCATCTTTAGTAATAAGCACCAAAGATACCAATGTAGACATCTCCCAATGTGTGATATGGTTCAAATTGTAACTAACGAATTGTCTGGCAGTGAGTAGTTTTCGTGTCTTGATCAGTTTGTTCAGATAAATGGATTCCAATTCATATTTCAAAGGTAATGAATCCATTCGCTTAAAACACTGTTTGAAGAATGTATGCTTTGCATCAAGTTTTCTCCACAAATCCTTATCGTATGATCCAAGTCTTGTAAGATTTGGTAAGAGCTCGAGTATAACTTCCTGTTTGGATTGAGCATTTTGCAAAGTTCTATAGAAAACACCATCCAAATTTGGGATTCCGGATTTGTTCATATGCTCCCATGCCTTGACCAATTGGCCATTGTGAATCAGTTTCACCGATAGAGCCATATCAATGTATTTATAACCGGTGGTCCAATACTGCTGTGGTAATATAGTCACGTCATCACATGAACGGACCACAACCTCCAGTTGTACAATCTTGAGGATATCCAAGAACATCGTATGTGGCAATTGAAACTGGCGTAAAGTTTCACCGTTGTTCGTCAGCGATGTGAAACAGAACTTGAACAATTTTATGTCTCCGTCACAGTGCGTATAGAGTGCTTTGAAAATATCATAGATACCCAGCGATAAGTCATGATCTTTCTTCAATGTCTCAAAGAGTGCTGCGTTCAACCTAGAGATGACTTGCAAGTCTTGGAACCTGTTCATGACGAGATAGTGTATCAAAGAGCCAGCGCTATCGAAATCCTTATGTATGAGGTAAAACTTCATCATCTTGATCAACGAGCGCTCACCAACAACATCAATGACTTCATCTAGACCGACTTCAAAGTCCTTATTAATGAAGTATTCCAAATTGTTCTTAGAGACACGTAATGGCGACTTATAGTCCAACATGAGATCCAGGCGGACATGAGGATCACTGCACTTCTTCATCCGGTTTCTAAGCTCCTGTGGCAGTTCACCGCATTGCAGTTTTCTCTTAGGAGTGACGTGATTCTCCAGCACCCTCTCTAAGGCACCAAGAGGTCTGTATCTCTCTGGTTGGGTCATTGAATTATGAGGATGTATCAATGGCGCATTGGGGATGAACACTGTCTGATGCTCGCCGAAGTGGTACAATTTCCGTCTTGTTTGTGCCCGCCACTGTTTCAGGACCCTCAAACCCATTACTGAGCGTCTCAACATTCTGTCAAGATTCCTTTTGTGTAGCTGATCTCTATTTCTTTTGTTCTACTGATGTTTGTTATGTTCCTTTTCAGGGGGGAGGTTGAAAAGTGTTGATGCCCCACACAACAGACCATAAAACGAATTCGCGAACCATTCGCGAAGATCTCGTGTAGACGATGTCGGGATTGTTATGGCCGTCGGGATTGCCTGGACTGTGGGCATTAATAATGAAAGACCTAGCATCAAAGAAATTTTATTACTTCGATGGATATGTTAGTTGTATCTAGTGGCAGTTACTGTTTTTTGTCTGCTAAAACTGTTAACCCATCACCTGCATTCAAGCATTAGAAACATCAATAACAATGCCTGCATCACTATTAGCATCTTTACCCTCACACGATGTTGATAGAGTCTACTCATTGAATCCTGACGAGGCCGACGTTGAATCACTACTGACATCTCAATCTAACCACCCAGACCCTTATGAAGTCCAGTTCAACGGTGAGGATGACCCAGAGAACATCGCTGCGACAATGTCAAAGGGAAGAAAATGGGTTATCATAATCATTTTGGCTATCACTTCGATATGCGTCACTATGATATCATCTGCATGGTCTTTGGCATCTCCTAATATCATGGAGGCCATGAATGTATCACGGGAGGTGTCTGTTCTTGGAATATCGCTTTTCATATGGGGGTTAGGGGTTGGCCCGTTGTTCCTCAGTCCTATTAGTGAATTCTATGGCCGAAAAGTGACATATGTATTTGGTCTTTCACTGTGTACTTGTTTTGAGATCTTGACTGGATTTTCACCAAATTTCGGAGGTATGCTCTTTGGAAGATTCATGTCTGGATTCTTTGGGAGTTCCTTTTTGAGTATCGCTGGTGGTACAATAACTGATATCTTCAAGAAGCATGAGATTGGTGTCCCTATGTGTATTTATTCATTGTCACCATTCGCAGGCCCGGCGCTAGGTCCTCTTGTCTCTGGGTTCATTAATGCTCATATCCATTGGAGATGGACATTCCATGTCCTCACGATCTTTAGTGCTGTGATGCTGCTCTTTGTCACTTTCTTTGTTCCCGAAACCTATGTACCTGTGCTATTGATCCATAAGGCTCAGAGAGTCCGCAGAGAAACGGGAGACGATAAGTATTACGCGCCTTTGGAGAGATTCAGACAACATTCATTACTGAGGACATGCCTCTCAGCGCCAAAGAGACCTATATTACTCCTTGTCAAAGATCCGATGATGGCCGTTCTATGTGGATACACTGGGTTAGGTCTGGGCATTGTCTACATGTTCTTTGTCGCTTTTCCATATATCTTCCGCACAGTTTTCCTATTTAATCTATGGCAGCAGGGATTAAGTTTCCTAGGGATGCTCATCGGCATGATCTGTGGTGGTTCCCTGGCACCAGTGTTTCAAAAGATGTATAACGAGAAAGTTTCGCACTACGGTGATAATAAGCCAGAGTTCCGGTTCTATCCATTTATGGCCGGTGTCTTCTTGATCCCAATGGGTCTTTTCATTATAGCGTGGACAAGTTATTCTAGACTTCCCTGGATTGCACCAATGATTGGGTCAGGTGTGTTTGGATGTGGAGTTGCATTAGCGTTCCAAGGTGTGTTTGCGTACACAGGAGACGCATATAGGCTGTATGCAGCGAGTGCAATGGCCAGTAACTCCCTTGTCAGAAGCGCATGTGGTGGTATATTCCCTTTGTTTGGTATCCAGATGATGGAAGGATTAGGTGTCAACTGGGGAGTGTCGCTATTGGCCTTTGTTGCCGTTGTAATGATCCCTGCGCCTTTCTACTTCTACAAGAATGGTGAGAAGCTAAGATCTAAGAGTCCCTATGCATGGAGTATGGATTGATGCTTTTATTGCATGTAATATATCTCCCAATACCAGTAAATGTAGCATATGGAACACCGCACACTGGTCCGCGTCTTGCATTGCCACCCAGGGCTACGTAACGCTTCCACTTCCGTCGCCAGCCAATCGCCGTTGAGTTTTTCGGGCATTGAATTTTTGGCCCTGTGGGCCCACACAGAAAAAAAACATCAAACAACTTTGAACGAGATTTTGAGATACTCCCAGTTAACCAACACATTCTCTAACACTAACGCCAAATGTTGTCCAGAATCGCCTTCAGAGCCCCAGCTGCCAGAGCCCTTACCCTTGCTATGCCACGCGCCACCAAGTTGGCTGCTCCAATGATGGTCAGAAACTACTCTGCCCATGCTGAGGAGACTTTTGAAGAGTTCACCGCCAGATTCGAGAAGGAATTCGAGCAGGCCTACGACTTGTTCGAGGTGCAACGTATCTTGAACAATGCCTTTTCCTATGACTTGGTGCCATCTCCAACTGTGATTGAGAAGGCCTTGAGAGCTGCTAGAAGAGTCAACGACTATGCCACCGCCGTCAGAGTCTTTGAAGGTTTGAAGTACAAGGTTGAGACCGTTGAGCAATACAACGCCTACTTGGAGGAGCTTAAGGAAGTCAGAGAGGAGTTGGGTCTTACCTTGAAGGAGGAATTGTTCCCAGAGTTGGCCAAGGAGAGCCACGTCAACTAAGTTGATCCCACTTTATGATCTGATGAGTTAGAGAGAGTTGAGGGAGAGAGTAAGAGAGAGAAGGAGATATACAACAGAGTAAGAGAGATATTGATGGGCGTAGGATGCATAACATTCAGGAAGAGGGTTTATATTCTTTTTGAGTACACATTTATTTTTGTTTAACTATAACAGTCATTGATGTTCTATGACCTTCAACCCAATCTCTTATGACTTCCAATATTGTTCTTGAGCTTTGCTGTGGTATTGTCTTTAATTTTGTGCTTTTTTGTTTGTTGATGCTTACATCTCTAAGGGCTGAAAGATGCACCATGGTAGAGGGAGAGGTGATATTAAGTACTGAAAGGAAAAAAAATTATTAAAACGGAAGAGAAGCGTATTTATTTGATTAATCTTATTATGCATTTGAGATTTGTGCCTGTAGCTTGCTATTTACGGATCTACATACAAGATGAAACACTCTAATCAAATCTACATCAGAGCGAACTAAAGTACACCTAAAATTACATCTAATCACTATAATCACCATCCTCTTCCTCTTCATCATCCTCGATAAAGTCATCTGTTTTTCTCTTTTCCTGTTGAACATCATTCTCGTCGTATTCATCATCACTGCCTTGGCCCTGATTCACCTCTTCAGTGGCATCGTACCAATCAGTGTATACATCTACGGGTTTACTCAGCGAGTTTATCGTCGTCTGGAATGATTGTCCACAAATTTTGCAGTACAAAGTGCCCAAGTTGTTCTTCTTATCCAGTGTACAAATGATAGAGCTCTCATGATTACAGAAGAGACAATTGAACTGAGTGTCAAGCTTCTGAACCACTTTTTTCACTGGTTTTCTTGACGATTTCTTTCTACCCTAAGACACATAAGCTGTTAGTAAAGTGATATTCTCAAAATCATCGTATGAACTCACCATTTTCTCCAGGTTTGCTTCAAAGTCACTAATTTAACACTGTCAAGAGAGGAAAGTTTGAAAGGCTTTGAAAGCGCCAAAGCTCCTGGGGCCGGGTAACTAGATACAGAGTTCGCGAATTCGTTTTGCAAAAGGATCTTTTCGCGGAAATTACCATTTCGGATGCCGTGGCCTGTGAAAAAAAATCTGTGAAGCTCATCTCAGCTCTTCAAGCGATATATTTCTAGATCATACAACTGATTCAGGAAGCAAAAGATGGCCAAGAAAGCTGTGAAGAAGGTCTCAAAGAAGATTAGTACCAAACCAAAGGGCAAAATTGTAAAGGCTGCTGCTGTGGAGTCTGTCGTCGAGACCCCAACCAAGAAGGTTTCAAAGACCAATACCACTCCATCATTAGTTCCTGCTGCTACGATTTCCAAGGCTTTGAATGAGTTGAAAGCTTATGTTGAACGGTCTAAGGATGTTGAAGCTGCGAAGTCTCAACTTTTTGAAGATGATCTCATATCTGATGTCCAGATCCAATTCACGCGTTCCTCTCTCTGGACTTCCAAGAAAGATCTTAAACCAAGAGTGATTCCGTTGACGCAAAAGATCTCCGCATCACCAACTATCGCACTTATTGTCCGTGATGGTTCCATTGATAAAGATATTTTGGACAAGATCGAAGCCAGTGAATTGAACAATGTTGTGTCACAGATCATTACAGGTCAAGAATTGAAGACTACTTATAAACC
This sequence comes from Williopsis subsufficiens, assembly GCA_017948575.1. Lineage (NCBI taxonomy): Eukaryota > Fungi > Ascomycota > Saccharomycetes > Phaffomycetales > Wickerhamomycetaceae > Williopsis > Williopsis subsufficiens. The sequence continues at coordinate 349,116 of JACVEX010000384.1, forward strand.
ATTTGAGAAACGTCGTCAACTTTGGTCCCAATATGATCTTTTCCTTGCGGATGATGCCGTGGTGACAACATTGCCAAAGCTCTTGGGTAAGACTTTCTACGAGAGCCGTAAAGTGCCTGTCCCAGTCAGCGTTGGTAAGAATGGATTCAAGATTGAGAAGGTTTTAAAGGAGATCGAAAAAATCACAACAGGTGTCGTTTACAGAATTCCAAGAAGTGATAACTTGGTTGTCAACTTGGGTTCTTTGGAGAATATTACCGATGGGACCATTACTGAAGTGATTAATAATTTCGCTCATTTTCCATTGAGAGGTGTGTTTATCAAGACAAGCACATCGCCTGCTTTGCCATTGTATGAGGCCGAAGAAGCATTCACAGAGGAGGCTGCTGTCGAAGAGAAGATCGAGAAGACAAAGAACGTGTTGGATATTGGTGGTGAACAGGTGAAGTTGAGTACTTTTGAACGTGCCCTTGTTGAGTTGGCTCAAGATGATGAAGTTCCAAAGCTCTTAGCTTCAAAAATCAAGAAAGCTAAGAAGGCCACAAAGACCGCTGCCAAGAAGGCCACAAAAGAGATCAAGCCAAATACAGAGAACAGCAAGGTGAAGAAAAATATCAAGCAAGTGAAGAAGGGCAAGAAGTAAGTGTGTGCACTTTAAACATAGAATATTTGTTTTTGACTTATTGTAGTTTGGTATTCCCAAGCCTCTGGTATCTACTAAGTGCTTTCTTCTTATTGATTGAAGAGGCATCTTCACAGAGTTATCTCTAACCAGTAGACTCATATGTATGTGGACATGTGGCACTATGTGGCACTTGAGAGGAAGACGAGACTGAATTTGATGTGCGTTACTCAGTGCATACCCTTGCCTAGGTTAATAAACAGGCGCGAATATTCCAAAGAGAGCCGAGACATATGCACTATCCCATCAAATCTTCTGGTGCAACCTTTATCGTTTCATGTCGTGGATAGTTTCTAACTGTGGATGTCTTGAAGGTCAACCGCATCCTGGTCGTGACCGATTCTTGTTCATCATGATCTCTTTAGACGCCGTGCAGCAATATCCAAAATATCTTCACGAATACTAAGGTCCACTTCGTCATGATGTGTCAACTTCGTTGGCCCTGAAGCGCAATGATCTGCCCTAAATTGTGAATAAACGGGTAAACTGAGCTGTATCGGGACAGAGCTTGAAAGGTGATGGGCTGTTATAGCGCGTAATTCGCAGCCGCATCAATTGGTGAGATGCTGGGGCATAGAGATGACCAATAGATATCTATTGGTATCCTTGCCATTGAGGCGGATTTCGCGTTTGCGCCATGCAATGGGCCTTATTGCGAGATATGTACAATACCCGATAGCTTTTAACGGCAATAGATACTGGGGTGTCAGATTTGAAAGAGGGGACCCTGGATCATGGATAGTGACAATATAAACTTTGGGGTGATGAATGACCTCCATAACTCCATAAATAATTTAACTACTTATCATTACTAGGATACTTCTTGGTAGCAATAAGGAGAAGCAAGCGTTTCCAAAAAACCGGCCAAACACTATTCGTAGTAACTGGAGGCATAAGCATCTGCATCCAAATGACAAGCAGACTTTTCTCTATTGGGTCGCAGAAGAAGACTGCTTCGAGGAATCTTAAGTGATAACATTCTTTTCTATCATCTAGATCATGCTTCTAAATACAAATTCTACGCAGTGTAGTACATGGCTGGACAATAGATTATGAAAATGCACATGCGAACGTTGAATTTAACTTTCACATCCTTGATGCGATCGATGAAAATTATAACAGAGAACTGCACACCTTTGAAGCGTTTGATGCACCGCTTTCAACCACTTTCCAGTGTCCAGCGGATCTTTCAAGTTGATCGACTATGCACACTGTAGAATGATCGAACCCCCGGCAAATCACATGCCATAGTGCGTTCGATCTGCGTTCCACCCTATTGAACAATGTAGTGCAACGTTTCTCCAAACGAACATTGTGCGAATGGATCAACTGTACGCATAAAACTTTGCTATGCGTCATATCTGAGCTATAACCGCTCTTCAGGAAAGGCTTGTACATCTGCATGGAAGCGTCTTACAGTGTGTGTTAGATCAGCACATTTATGTCCTTCTTTTTCCAGCTTGATAGATGACCAATAGACGTGCAGTATTTTTATCAGGGACGAACGATCTTAACGAAAAAGCATCATTCGAGTTTTTAGATAACATCACTTCTGTATTACTGCTATTAATATTACCCCATTTAACTCAACCCAGAACGAAACTGAGTACAAATTTGCTTTGTAGCCAGTCTCGGGGTACAAAGAGTATGGTGAATAAGATATAAGAGGATTAAATAGTGACAAAACATTGAAACGTTTGAGATTTCAAAGATATGGAAGCAATGGGATCTATTGATTCTAGAATGCCTTCAACTCCCATAGGGCACTTCAAATAGCCGTTATTATGAAACAAAAATATAACGATACGAGAGCTATAGACGCCGTACATGCGTTGTACATTCTCAATTCAGAGATTCCAGAGATTCCATCAACCGATTCTGGAAGCCCACAACTCTCGTCCTTGATGTCCTTTTGGCAGGTCTCGTCAAAAGAAGGTTCCTCGAACCATCATCGGGCAGCTCAGCGCGCGGGAGAGGCCATGCCTCGAGCGTTGATTAGATGTAAGTATGCGCACATAGGTGCATATGTATGCGAGATAGGTGCGCGGATCTGGGCCCATTTTTCTGTCTGAGCAGTGAGTGTGTGCTCGTGGACCATTAATGGAGACCCAGAGAACCATTCCTAGAATAGTATTATGGTGGATTTTGAACTCTGAGATATATAATCCTGACGGATATTATTCTGTACAGACAACAGGAGAACCAGCTGAATGTTTAAATACTAGGAGGCTCTCACTGGCACTTCCCTAGTAGTTGACAACACCAGTTGGCTCAGAGAGAGAAGGAGCTTGCGTAAGCACGCGCTAGAATACGTGGGTATATGCCGTCAAAAGCAGCCCCATTAGTGGCCCCATCAGCCGGTCTGCGCAGTCTGAACACACTTTTGTGTTTGGTCTATTTAATAAACAAGGAAGAGATCTCCAGAGTTGTTTATCCACGACTTGGTGGAAATGGCTACCTTTGAATGTACATGGACAAGAAGTTGAAGGAGTACAACGAGCGTGAAGAAAGATTCCGGCTCGCAGTGGAGGAGGCCACCACCAACAAGGCCGCTTCTATAAATTCCATCGCTACAAAATATAAAGTGAGTCGCACAACACTGAGTAGAAGGATCCATGGCTTCAAGAACACAAGGACCTCTCATGAGAAGCAACAGAAATTCACAAACGAGGAAGAGTTGATTATAGTGGCCAGAATCCAGGCGATGCTGAGGGATAATCATCAGCCCCAGAAACGAGAGATCTTGTCCATTTGTGAGGATGTGCTAAAAGATAAATTCAAAGATACCCCAATGTCACCTCAATCAAGAGAAAATTGCTTCAAAGTTGGGAAGAATTGGATTGACAGGTTCCTCGAACGTCACAACTCTGAGTTGATGATCAATGATGAGGTGTCGCTGGCAGAGTACTATAAGAATGAATATCTAGAGCGTAAGAGATTAAGAACGGAACGTGGGTATAAATCTATTGATAGCGGTACGTTGACACCAGTGGAAGAAAAAACTACGATACAACAACAAGTTAATCATCATGATCCATTTGGATATCCTGAACAACAACAGTACCCATCACATTCCCATATGGATTGGCCACTGCAGAAGAGCTACGATGAAAAGTACCCATACTTTACACAACAACATAATGGCTCCACATCGCTGCAAAATTCTTCAACACAGAACCATTCTAATGGAGCTGTATCAAATTCATTATCACAGTTCTCATTCCCTCCGCATCACCACACTAACTCAACTGCAGGCGGTTCATCAGCATCGGTAACAAACGAAGATGACCCAATTGAGTCTCTTTTCGTTGATGGTAAATTTCACTATGACATCGCTAGACAGAGGTTCTTAAAAGAGCTGGAATCAGAGGATATAGATAGGGTTTTGATGGTGAGATTGATAAATACGGCATTTTTACAGGTCGAGAGGGATTTAACGCAAGCTAGACAACCACAACAGCCATTGAGACAACACTCTCAACCACAGCCACATGGTCATCAATCGCCAGGTCTTGTACCGCATGCACATCATCATTTATCTCAACAGCAGCAGCAAGTTATCCCACCGCAGGTTCCTCCGTCGCAACCGGTACATGTCACAACACAGGGACAACAGGTGCAACATCCAGTTTCTCAGCCTCAATCTCAATCACAGGCATCAGCTCATGTACCTCCACAAGGGCCTCCACCGCAGCATGTTGCACCGCCAGGGTATGGCTTGCATCAGCAACACTATATGATTGGTCAACCAATGATGCAGTCGATGTCTCAGCCGATAATGCAACATATGGCACAATCACAGATCGGGATGATGAATGGTGGCTATATGTATTAAATCTTCTCCATCCCGTTTTAAGTATGGATTATGAGTGTTAACGTTAGAACTATATGATTGAATTTTTTTGGATTTGTGATATATTTGTGTTTATTTTTATTTGGGCGTGTGTTTTATAGGAGTTGAAGTGATTTTATTCGGGCATTGTGAGTTCCATCTGCATTGCGCTATGATATGTGCATTGTAGATTATTATGGTAAGTCATAGGTCATAAGTCAATCATCAAGATCATCGAAGATACTTCGTGGTGGCAAGCTTGTTCTAAAGCTCCTTATTGCCTTTCCGATCAAATGGTCATTTTCACCATTGATTGGGTTCAAAACGATTTTAGGACCCATGGTACTGTCGTTGAGAACGATCTCTTTGTCCAGGGTTTTCAAAGATTCATGGCGATGTGGCAGGTATTCTGTAGAGTTATGTTTGTTCTCCAATAGCTGTCTCAATTCGTCATTATTCCTCAAAAACATATCCTGGATATCCTCGTGCGTGTATATTTGTAGCTTATTGGGTTCCTCTTCGGTAGCGTCATAGTTGAAATCGACAGGAGGAGACGCCGGTGGAGATATGAGGAACATCCTCGAGTTTGAAGGCAGCTCCAGATAGTTATTTAGATCAGATGAGTAGTCGTTGAGCGAAAATCCGCAGGAGAAGCCTTCAGTGAGGCCGATGGTACGATATATGTCTCTGAATTGAGAGCTGGCCTTGTGTGTCTCGAAGATTATGAGGATTCTGTGGAATGATTTGAGTATGATGAACTGAGTTGCTTGGTTTGGAGCCTGCCTCGTTAAGAGGACTTGCTGTAGGGACTGTATAAAGGCATGATCGCTCAGTTTCTCCTCTGTAAGACCAGTCAGTATAAGTGTATTTGAGACCATGGTAAATCCTCCTATCTCTTTCTATCTACAAGCGTACCTTTAATATCAAGGTAGAGATGTAAATTGGACATACGGAGCGTTACGAGCCCATGTAATTTTCACGTGCCCCGGAATTTCCCCTTAGGGGGGCCCCTCTTCACCGGGATCACCTGGTCCTCCGAGCACCCACCGCCTGATGTCACCGGGGTTGTTATATAAAGAGGGCCACAGTTCCAATGAAATTTCAGTGCAGTTCAACACACCTTCACAACGATAGAGAACAACACAGACAATGCCAAAACTTATCCTTGTGCGCCACGGTCAATCCGAATGGAACGAAAAGAACTTATTCACCGGTTGGGTCGATGTCAAGCTCTCTGCCAAAGGTGAAGAAGAGGCTAAGCGTGCCGGTGTCTTGTTGAAGGAATCTGGTTTGAAGCCAGATATCCTCTTCACCTCCAGATTGACGAGAGCTATTCACACTGCAAACCTTGCTCTCGAAGAGGCTGGTTTCGCCTACATCGATGTGCAACGTTCCTGGAGATTGAACGAACGTCACTATGGTGCCCTTCAAGGTAAGGATAAAGCTGAGACTTTGGCCGCTTATGGTGAGGCTCAATTCAAGACATGGAGACGTTCTTTCGACATTCCACCACCAGAGATCGCTGCTGGCTCTGAGTTCTCCCAGGACGGTGACGAGCGTTACAAGAACATTGATCCAGCCGTGTTGCCAAAAACTGAGTCCTTGAAGCTTGTCATTGACAGAATGTTGCCATACTGGCAAGACAACATCGCCAAGGAGTTGCTTGAGGGTAAGACAGTGATCATTGCTGCCCACGGTAACTCCCTAAGAGCCCTTGTTAAGCACTTGGACAACATCTCTGACGACGACATTGCTAACTTGAACATCCCAACTGGTATCCCATTGGTCTACGAATTGGATGAGCAATTAAAGCCAACTAAGCCATCTTATTACTTGGACCCTGAAGCTGCTGCTGCCGGTGCTGCTGCCGTCGCTGCTCAAGGTAAGAAGTAAACTTGACGATATATATGAGTTTTTGATTCTATGTTATGGCTGTAGTGACTATTACCGAAAATGGATCATCTTAATAGAGTTTCATCACTGATACCACTAAATGAATTCAATTGATTGTGTTCTTGATAGTATTGGTATAAGTAATGTGGTTCAACATCCGTGCACCCCAACTAGAAAACTGAATACTTCGACGATGACCTCACTCCAACTCACATCCAGAATAAGTGAATTAAAGTAAATGTCGTTAGATCTGAAAGAGGACAGCGTGAGTTAGAGCGTTAGTTACATTGCCACATTGCTAACATACCATGCAAGACCGTGGAGAGGATAAGTACCACTTTCAAAGAAAAGGAGCCCTCTCCAATGGAGAAGCTAGAGATCTCAAACCAGCAGATGATGCATTCCCAACAATTGCGCTATATGTCGGCTCTCTTGGGACTCAATAGCTCAAGAGCGTGCCATGTGGGAAATATTGTTGTTGAAGGGACTGAACAACTGCGTGATTCATTCATCGTGGCACACCTTCAACCAATGATCCAAGCTACAAACATCAGAGCGTTGATCGAATCTGTTGATACCGTGAATGACACTTTCAAAGCTTCAGGGGCCATTAGAGATGTGACGATATCACTGGACTCCATACAGAAGCAATCAACGTCAATAAATGTTGTTCCAAAGATCAAGCTGCTACCGGTAAATCGATTCTTAGCCAAGACGGGTACGAATATTGGGAATGGTGAAGGTGATGGCTATGTTACATTTCAATGGCGTAACATCTTTGGAGGCGGTGAAAATTTAGTTCTTGATGCCACCACAGGAACACGGACGAGGTCATCATATTTGCTGAATTATAATACCCCATTGTTGGAATCGACACAGTGGAGATGGGATACTGCGGCATATGCCACCAGTAGAAAGATTGATTGGAGTTCACATGAACAGGTTCTCAAAGGTCTCAAGACGAAAGCAGTGAAGAATGAAGATGGGTTAGCACATGAGTTCAGTCTGCAGGCGGTTTTGAGAAGCGTTAGACCGTATGCTGAGGCAAGTAGTGCGATGTTGGCCCATGCTGGTGATGATCTGAAAGTGAGTTTGGGATATGACCTATCGATCGATACTCGTGATGATAAGGTGCTACCGACAAAAGGTTGGTTCTTGGGGTTGCAGAATGAGTTGGCTGGAGTGACAAACTTCAGCACGGCGCATTTCATCAAGCAGTCATTAGAGGCATCTTATGCTACCACGTTCAATGAGAGAGACATTTTGAACCTATCTTTGAGGAGTGGTTGGCTATATTCGATGGATCACTATTCACATATCATGGATAGATTCTACCTTGGGGGCCCAAATGACGTTAGAAGTTTCTTTTATAATGGGCTAGGTGCCAGGGACACTGGAGATTCGCTTGGTGGTGATGTCTTTATTAGTGGTGGTGCTTCGGCATTTACAAGATTCCCATTTATGAGTAAGGAAAGTGGGCTAAAACTGCACTCATTTGTGAATTTTGGGTCGTTGGTCCCATGGGATCATGATGAATCTGTTAAACAGCTAGTAAAGGAGTTATGCCAGCCTTCTGTTGGATGGGGCTTCGGTATCGTTTTCAAGCATCCCGTTGCAAGATTTGAACTCAATTTTGTGCTCCCTGTTGCCGCTCATAAACATGATGCAATGAGAAAGGGTTTGCAATACGGTATTGGCTTACAATTCATGTAAATCTTGTATATATTGTTATATTTCAATCGGATAGATAACCACATAGTCCTATACATGACTCTTGATGTAGCTCTCATGGCGCTCAATCACAGCTGGTACAATCAAGCTCTCAATCTCGTGATTGCCACCATCTCCTAGCCTGAACCAGTGTTGATCAGTAGGTGTCACAAACACAACTTCCTTCTTTCTAGTTTGTAGCAAGTTACCAATGACTAATTGATGATGGTACCTTTCCAATGCCTGTGTTGCCTTCTTGATTAACAAGTCTTTATCAGTCTCCAGTTTAAAACTGGCGATCATCGCCCCAGGAGCCCAACTATCAACCAAACGTCTCAAAAATTTCGGGACAGGGTCTAAGTTCACTACTAGCTTACCACCATCGCTATGGTCTTGTGCTTGGATCTTATGCTCTGGCATTCTGGAGACTGGAAGGAAGAAATCAGAAACAGCAGCAGCGAGATAGAACAGCGCTTTTGTTCCCAAAGTGTCCATTGCCTGAGCAATCGATTTCAAAGAGAATAGATATTGGTTCACAGTGGTGAAAGGGAGCAACAACAACAAGTTCTGGTCTCTAGCTGCGTTGTGTTTCTTCCAAAGTTGATGCATCTCTTCCCTATAATGTTCTGCAATCACCAAAGAACCGTTTGAGTCTTCACTCATGTAGTCCAAGAAACAGTTAGTAGAATGGGAGTAGTGTCTTGAGTACGGCAAGAGAGAGAATTCACGATGTAGGAAGATCACAGCATATCCTTGTTCTAGGAAGTACTCAGCACTCGTAGCGCCTCTTGTTCCAGCACTAAAATTATCAATGAAACGGACCGTATTGTTCTCCAAGGGAACAGTGGTACCACCAGATGTGACGAGAACAACTTTGCGTCCCTTGAGTTTGTGCTCAGAGACAAATTCGGTGGTCTGTGCCACCAGTTCATCGAGGTATTCGGGAGCCTTATTCGTGGCAAAGTAGTGGCTCTCGTCATCCGCCAGTGCTACCGGAAAGTCAGGTACTGTACGATCAATGGCACTCGTAGCCACTGGTTGGGAAGTGTGAATGTGAGCGTGATGAGACATCGGCCTGGTGTCAATTGATGGGGCCTCCAAAGCTTCAGAGAGTTCGAACGCTCGACCCGTCGAGAAAGCTGTCATTCGCAGAAAGATTTTAGCAGGGCTGCTTAACTATAATCACCAGAATTGAAGCATAAATCGCTTTAAGCAACAGAAGATTTTTGAGTGATTTTACTTGAATTGCGAAGGGATTGCTATTTTTCAATTCCAATTGAGGTCAGAATTATTGACATTGTTGTTTTGACAGTTTTCACACTAATCGTCACTCTGTGTTGATGACAACCCAAATTCTCGAAGCTTCAAAGCCTGTCGACATTGTTTACGCATGCAGAGGCTCTGTAGATATGAAAAAGCCTCTGATATATATTCTTCTCCGGCTTGAGATGAGAATTCAGAATTCATGCGGCTGCATCCTGTAGATTCACATTCCTGGCATTGTAGAGATCAACACCTTTATTTCGTTCTTGTACCAGGCTATTGTCGCCTTCATTACCAATGATCCCATCACGAATGTTTTACGTTTCTTGAACTTCAGGGAAAATATTTCATGGTATGGGTAGATATTCTTGTTGCTGCAAAAGCATGAGCAAGGCTCTCAATCAGCCCTCCGGTATAGCCAATTGTTCTCACCACATCAATATTCTCAAGCTTCATAATCTTCCCATTCTTGATATAGCATCTACGAAGGTCCAAACCATCACAGCCTTTGAATGATATTCTTTTTAAGTCGATATCGACATCGTGGAGAATAATTCCCTGGAGTTGGCAACAACATTCTCCTAGCGCGGGAGCATTTTATCTAGCTCAATTATCCTATCATCTTCCCCATGATATCATCGAAATACAGAGCATGGCTTTTAATTTTGTATGAAGATGGTAATGTCTGCTGAAATTGGAAACATCTTCACCAGATCTGATATATGAGAAGCGTTGATATACTCGATTCCTACAATGTCGACAATACTGATCCTGCAATAGGCTTTGATATTTTCCAAGTCTCAGAATCGCATCGTAAAATGCCTTTTTTCACCTATTTCATAAGCTTTGAGGGAGCTACTGACCCTATGAACGGTATAAAAATGTGTTGAACTACTTCGGGATACACCCTTTAAGAATACTAGCAATTACATCAAGCCAACACAGTCCAATTTATCATTATCTCAATAAGAAGTTACCCAAGCAATTCCAAGAGCCATGCGTTGCTTGTCTGCGGGGACGTTGATCTTTCAGGATGGTTCTTACAAATGGGTGCGTCTCCAGTCTTCAGGTGCTGGAGGTTCTTGAGTGCCGAAAAGAAAAGATATGAAGAGCTGCATGATATGTATGGTAATGCTGGTAAGTAATGAGAAGAAAGAATAGACAATTGTTTTTGATCAGTTGTTCATTCAGTCCAAATTTGTGGTTCGGACAGCACGATAAGTACTGTCGCTTTTGTGTCACTTTTGGCTGTTTTTAATACACAAAAAAATGCTAAATTTTCGTCCTTTGAGAAAATTTGGATGCGATGAGTGTTAGATTATTATTAACAAAGGGCGATATACTTCCCATAGGCTTGAAAATAAAATATGTCCTCTTGCTGGTGATAATAATACTGGTCTTAAAAAATGCAGTTCATTGGCTGACGGATTAAATGAGCTCCAAAAATGCATCAAAAAGTACAGAAATATCCCACCAGAGGAACCCCATAGTGAAACAGTGACCGAAAAGACCCCGAATAGTTACAGCTATAACTGAGATGGTAACCACTACGGGAAGAACTAGCTTACTGGCCTTATTACAGCAACGACAACAACCACTGAAACTTATTTAGAAATCGCTAAGAAGGTAGCTCAAGATGAAAAACTGGATATATGTAGAGCCATGTTCTTAAATTAGCTCCATCCAGGTCATACTGAAACCATTGTATATCAGTACTTTTGCAGTACTTCTTTTGGAGAAGGTGAGTTACAACGGAAACTGCTAAAAATCCCATCTTTCAAAATTAAATGATGAATGCGGAAAAATCCAAGACACATTTCCTTTTTCCTAAGGAAAAGATATTGAAATTTGTGGGTTGAGACGTTTCCACATTCAGCCTTTTAAATGTTCCAAGGAACCTTTCGACGTGATCTGAATTTAGAGCTGCTTTTGGGATGAATGATGGTCCAAGGAATTTTATTAATTATTTTGTGCCATATCCTACAGTCCCAAGGATACATAATAATAGAGAAAAATCAATGTACATATAACAATTCATTCATCAACATCACTAACACTACCACCACTTGACAACAAACCAGGGAACTGGTTAATTAGTTCATCAGGCAACCCACTCGAATTCGGCACACTCAGTCCACCATTCGTCTGTTTCACCTCAAACTCATGTTCCTCCACAAGAGGCCGTATACACTCCTTACCAGCATCTGTTTTGAAATGTCTCCCCAGGGCATCTGTACGTGCAAACTTCTTACCACAACCCCATGTAGTGAGCCCATCTCGTAACACTCCAAAGCATTCGTACTTCTTCTTACCCGAATGCAGCTCTTCATGACGTTTCCTGTCGTGCTGTCTTGCAAATGCTCTGCCGCACACTGTACAGACAAAAGGCCTTTCATCAGTGTGAGTTCTCAAATGGGACTTCAAGTTATAAGGTCTTGTAAATCTCTTCTCACAAAGATGACAAGCATAAATGGATGGATTCTTTTGCGTGCGCTTGTCAGAAGTGTTAGGTGAAGCCAGCTCGAGCATCTTCTCACGATTAGATGACACCGAACGCTTCCTCGATACTGATCTGGATGCTGTTGAACCTGAACGGGATCTAGACTGGCGATGTTGGCGACCAGCTCTCATCTCTGCGTGGGCATCAGGTTTTAATAACTCATCATCCTCAACAGCAGAACCACTATTCACATCACCTACATTCGGTACAAGCAAATCAGCAAAGTGTCCAGCCTTCATTGTAGTGGAATGTGAGGAATTCACCCGTGAGTGAGCCGGAGAATTATTCCTCGTTGATGGGTTTGAAGAGAACAAAGAGGGTGTTTTATTGGCAATATCTTCAGGCGCAACATCGATGGAGATAGTCACGGGAGATTGAACTGTCTGTATATTTTCCTGCGTGAGGCCATTCAGTTGCATACTCAAGATCTCCATCTCGCTTCCTGAATTGCTATTGAACTCTTGGAGAAATCCATTGGACGACAAGTCGTCATCCCCCAGGTGTGAGCCAGAGTACGGGCTCAAATATGGAGAGTTTTCAACGCTGGAGAGGTCACTCAGCGGATTCTCCATTGACCGAAGTTGTTGGAACTGGGAACCTTGACGAGATGGCTGTAAGAAACCGGTATCAGCTGTTAGTTCATTGGTCACATTAAAATTGTTCTGGTAAACTGCATCTGTTGGAGGTGTGGAAATGATCACCGGAGGAGTCCCTGTAGATGGAGTATCATTACTCATTCCAGTATTTGCGAACTGTTGATTGAAATAAAGTGTATTCGATGGCGAATTCGTCGCATTTAATCCATCTAGGAATAAATCAGCGTTAGCAGGGGGTAGTTCTGCTTCAACCCTCATCACTTGAGGGTCTTGATACTGCTGCATTACTGGTGGTGGTTTTAACTGCTCACTGTACTGGCCTTTCATCTGTAGTATTGAAGGAGGCGCCATATTCATATTCATTGGATCATATGACACTTGATGTAATAGTACATATCCATGTGGGCCATTAGGTAGACCGATGTGTTGTTGTAGATTAGGGAAACCACTAGTCCCAGTAACAGGAGTACTGACTTGCGAGTTTGAAGTGGACGGAATATTGAAAAACTGGTCAAATCCTTCTTCTTTCTTGACATCGGGATGTCCAGGATAGTTTGACATGTTTCAGGATCGCTGTGTACCTGAATTTGAACCGTTGATAACGTCTTTGCGTTTGTTGAGTTTAAATTTTTCTTGTCCTTCTAAAGAGGTGCCACTAAAACTATGACGAATTAGATGATGATGAAATCACGGGAAGCGGTGTGTTTTACCTGCAACTCTGGGACTGTGGGACAATGGGACACGCAAAACCGCTCAAATGTACTCTGATGACTCTTCTTTTCTAAATGGCCTTCAGATGATCACATGGTCTCTGTTCACGCTGTCCTATGGTGAAAGGGGCGAAGCAAGAACTGGATTATGATAACATAATATCTGACAAAGCAGTTTATGCTTTATCTAGCAGTAACTAGGAAGGTTTGGATATTCTGTGACGGCTATATAAGCGCAATTATATAGCCTAGGAAATCATGGCTAATAAGTATACAGGATTGAAAGAAGCGCGGTTGAAAGGTATATTCAGCAACGTGAACGAGAAACGTATCATCACCTGTCGTGTTCACAGGGTACAACTTTCGCTTACAGCCTGGATTTGAGTAGTCGATTGACATTGGAACAGTTCATATAGTGTCTTTTGGTTTTTATGTCGGGCCTAGTGGTGTGATCTCCAACAGCTTCGGTCTACATTTGGAGATATATAAGACAAATTATGGAGATTTGGGGGATCATGAATAATGAGACGTTCAAGTGGGACACAATTTGAATTGACTTCAAGCGATATTAGCCTTAGGAAATTTGGTTATGCCCCAGGGTATTCATGTCCATCAAGTTTATACGTTCTAGACAAGGTTGGTTTTCGATATCTATGTGTCTCTTGCTATCCCTGATGGAGTCCGGTTTGACGTTAAAGTATCTTTAGATCAGAGTATGTTCAAGGAACACAATCTCGGCTCACGAGGGAACGCCAAATCATTTTGGACCTTTGAGAATAGTCCTTCTTCCAGAATTCAGCGCCATTGGGATGTATGTTGAAGAATCACGTATTTTAAAACCAATATTCAAGTGTTGTAAATTTGGTAGGTCGTCTTGAGTCATTCCAAATCTCCTCCAGATAATCAAGCAATGACAATTTTATCAGCAACTCGACCAATGATTGTATGCCACTAGTGTTCAGTCACAACCATAATCCTTTAAAACGAAGTTCTGAATGTTTGAGAAACTTCTAGCCAAGTATTTAACTCCAAATGGAATGTCAGTGCAGCCTCTATAAGGTTGCTAATATAAGAATTCAGGCGCTGTTAAACCACAACCCAGTGTTTGCAAGTCGTTCAAGTTGTTATTCGTGATTTTCTTGATGTCCTCTCTTAAAGTAATGGTGACCCCCACTTCCTGGAGGACATCTGCTCAAATGGAATTTACTGTTATCGCGCCAGTGATAAAATCAACCGGGGGTCTATATGGGTCATTAATTTCTGGAAAGACATCTTGGATTCTGAGTATTGCTCTGTAGGCCAGCTTATTCTAGAAACTGTTGAAAATATTGAGGCATCAGAGGCATATTATGGTCAATAATTCCTTTGGAATTTTGTTCATGTTGTCGGCAAGGAACGTGTGATATATCTCAAGAGTGTATTGGAGAGTATATTTCCTGATTCCGGCGTTATATGTCGCTTCCTTGGAGGACTCGAGACGAGAATGGTCCGTAAATTTGGAAAATCGACATATGTATCAGAAAGTTTTATGTGACCATTTTCTCTGACAACAATGAGCTGTAATTTGTGTTGCTCCTGTTTTGGAAAGCTAAGATTGAAAACTCTAACTAATCCTGATAAGACAAGACTTTACATCGATAAGGAGAATATATTCAAAAACTCAACCACAAGGATATCTTTGAAAATCTCATCCAATTCCTCTTCATTAGTGTTTCCAATTTTTTTTTGCATGTCGAGTTCGTCAACTATGTCTTGACTTGTTTGGGCTAGAGTTGAAGTATCGAGTTTCGACAGCTCAAAGGGATGAGCACCACCGTATGCTGTGAAAAATGCAGCGAAAATATACCTTGCTGTATCACTCAAAAATCATTCTTCTGTACTAGAGACATTGCATAGAAATGAGGCCTCAACGCTTTTTGGAACAATAAGGAAACAACGACTATACAGGAAGCCGAGAAGGTTTAAGAGAAAGGCCCACAACCCTCAAGTTTCTCGGCCCCATATCCCATCAGCTTTATCTGATAAGTAGAGAAAGTGCACTGAACCTTTATCTATAAATTCCCTGCTTGAAGATATTCAATGGAAATAGTTTTCACGGCGTGATCTCAATAAGGTTGAGAGAGTGAGGCATCGTAATGTCGCTTAGTAGACAGAAGCCCTGACGCAGAATAAAACCAGAGCTCTGCATTTCACGTGCTGTTTCCTAATTCCCAACATTTGGTACTCTGGACACAAAAGAATTTAGGACGGACTGTAGTTGTTTATGATTAACAAGCCCAGTAAGCTGCTTCAAGTCGTGCAACTACAGGCATATCAGTCGAACGATCCTATAGGCAACGCGGCCAATCCGTCTGGATCAAACTGCGTGCTTTTCTTCTCCATTTTCAGTCTCCTTCTACCTGAGGCTATCCTGGCTGTGCTTTCAATGTTGGCCGCTGACCCCCATGCTCTTTGCTTTGTATTAGTTTTGATGTCCCACAAGTGATTTCTGTTATTGACGATGTATTTTATCTTTTCCCGATAAGGAAATCAACATTCCCACGGGGCGAAACGTCGATAAAGTTTCGTGGAAGATACAACAAACAACAAGGTGAAGAAGACAGAAAAAAAACAAGAGACACGCGCACTCGGAAAGAAACAAGGACAACTGCTACGCAATACTGCCTGACCTTTTTGTATCCACTACTTGAACCTCATCCGCTCCTTTAACTACGCTCCTGTGTTTTTTTTTGTTTTCGTATAAACTACCAAGAGAGTCCTATACTGGTCCTCACCCCCCTGTTTGCTACTCTTGTGTGTCCTGCTGTTGAACCCACCAAGATTGCCTTATACGTTCACTAATTGACCTAAAGTCACTGGAACTGAGATAAAGAACGAAAAACTCTATTGCCGACCAATAGCTGTGTTGTGTGACTTTTTTTATATATTCTCATTGCAGATCTTTGAGCTATAGCCATATTGAGAATATTCTTCATATACTGAGAGAGAAGGAAGGTGCTATTTTGTGAAGTATTCCATTTACTATTGAAGTGATATCAACTGATATAATGAGCGTCACTGAAGAAGTCCAGGAACCTGTTGTCATCGACGACGTTCCAAAAAAAGAAGGAAAAGAGACCCAAGAACCAAAAGAATCCATCGTTGAGACCCCATCTGAAGAGCCTGAGAAGAAGGACTCTGAGGAGGAGGATGATGAACAATCGCAGCTAGAGGGCCAAACACAAGATGACCAGACAGAGACCCCAAAAATCACACCTGCATTGGCTTCCCAAGGTGGTCGTGAAGTATCCCGCAAGATCTTGTACGTCGGTGGCTTGAGTTATAAGGTTACCGAGGAGAAGGTGACAGAAGTTTTTGGTGGTGATTCTGTTGAGAAGGTGAACATCCTTCCTGATAAGAACAGCCCTGGTGAGAGCTTTGCCTTTGTTGAGTTTAAAGACGAAGAGAGCGCTAAAGAGACTTATGACAAGTTGAAAGCGCAAGAAGTTGAGATCGAAGATAAGAAGGCGATTATCAACTGGGCATATCAATCACAACAGGCGAAGAGTAACCCTGAAGCCATCAATATCTTCGTTGGTGATTTATCAACCGAAATTAATGATGAGACTCTTAAGACTGCTTTCGAGCACTTTGAATCAATCTTACAAGCTCACGTCATGTGGGATATGCAAACGGGTCATTCTAGAGGATATGGATTTGTTTCTTTTTCTGACCAGAAGGATGCAGAAATGGCTCTTGATACCATGAACGGCAAGGTTATCGCTGGTCGTGCCATCCGTTTAAACTGGGCTCATAAGCAACAGAATGGTTCTAAGATGAATGGTCATTACAATAAGTTTAACCAACATCACAATGGCCACCGTAACCATATGAACGGTCATCGTCATCATCACCACCACCATCACCATAATGGGAACAACTATTACCAACCACCACCACAGGCGATGAGTGGTCATAATTCCCCAGCATTGGGTGGCCAGCCTCTTGCTATGGGTGGTCAGGGTCCATTGATGACACCACAATCTTATGACATTGTGTTGCGTAAGGCTCCATCCTGGCAAACCACTGTATATTTGGGTAATTTAGCCCATTTCACTACCCAACAGGATTTGATCCAATTGTTACAAAATTTTGGATTCATTGTCGATTTGAAGTTCTACCCAGATCGTGGATGTGCGTTTGTGAAATATGATTCACATGAGCGCGCTGCATTGACTATTGTGCAGCTGAATGGGTTCCTGATCAATGGAAGACCACTTAAACTAGGTTGGGGTAGAGAGAAGAACCATGGTAATAACGGTGGTGGGTATCAAAACTATGGGCCTGTTGTTTATGGACAATGATTAGAAAGATAAAGAGGATACAAAAACAAGATCGAGGTGGTATTTGTTGATAAAGACATTTTTGCTTCCTTGGTTGTGTTTGTGCCAACGGCTGTGTTATTGTGTATCTGATCTTTACTCGTTTTTTTATAGCTAGCTGCGTTGATTTGTTTGATTTGTGTGAATTGCTGTAGTTATGATCGATCTCGAAGATCTGAAACTACAACAGATAAAGCTTATCATTTTTGCTACTTTAAAGTACGTATAAATATTAGGAAAATCTTATCCTAGAGAGGTCCAACTCTTTCCAGAGCAAACCCCTTCAAAAAACACTCCCTCTCCACAAAATATAAAACCGAATATAATTTGGAATGTGTCAAAACTGTCGTAACATCCTCTATCATCTCAAAAATTGTCATGCTGCACCTCCATCTATACCCCTAGTTAGAAGCTTTGATTTAATGGTGGTGGTCATCCTGTGGGACACCAACTGGCTTCAACTTGTAGACGGAACCGCATTCCCAGCATCTGGCAACTTGGTCCACTGTTGGCTTCAACCACAAGATGTGGTGAGAGTCAGCTGGGGCACCGGTACAACCGACGTAACGGTAGTCGTCATAACTCTCAACAATGATTGGATCAGCAATGGTACCGATTCTAGAAGAATCCAAAGGCTTGGTGTCAAAGAGCTCAACACCTTCGAGCTTGGCCAACAACTCCAAACGGGCCAAACCTGTAGATTGTTCCAAATCAGTTGGGAAGGTACCTTCTTTGGCACCTTGACCAATCAAGGACTCAGAGCCCTGGACATCGGCAAGGGACTTTGCAGTGGTAGTCTTTGGTGCTTGGAGCAAAGCTCTGGTGGTGGTGAAGGATCTGGTGGCCTGGCGGGCAATCAATCTAGAACGGAGGGCGAACATTATGGTTTTATTTGCTCTTCTGTTACTCTGTTGTTTGTTAACTGTGATTGAATTTTCCCGTTTGAAAACTCGAATGTTTTTCGCGCTTGGGGAAGGGAAATACACAGCGCTGCTATTGGATGGGTCGTTGGCTTCCTGAAAAGGAGATCATAACTAATAACTGGAAATATACTGCTTCCAATTCGATCCACAGTAGAATTATTTTATTTTGTTCGTGATCTCCCATTTTCGCGAATCCGTTCGAGACTAGTTGGTGTATGGATGTATTTCTCCTGTGACTGCTCTTCCGTTAAACCTACACACCAAGGGACTCCAGTCTGGATATTCGCGACAACCTTCGCGCAACTTGATGTTCGTAACCCTGGCAACAAGCTCAGAAATATGGTCCGGTTCGCCCAGCACCGTCGCGCTCACCGCCCACAGCACAAAACAATTTTTCATTCTTTCCATACAACGAACAGAAGCTCTTATGAGAAAGTACACAACAACCAGACAACGTATGTTGGAACCCGATGGAATGAGATTGAAGGTGGAGGTCATAAAAGGTTACTAGATGGGGAGAGACGAAACAGCTACACAAAATGTTACTATGAGAGATCGTTGGACAGAATTATAGGGCATTATGAAAGATCAGAGAGATTTGAAGGGACAGTAATATGAAGAAAATAATGCGGAATACTTCCAGCAGAGCATAGGAGAAACCAACGACGCATATAAGAGCTATACCAAGAACCACGGCCATCCTAAATACTCTTCCATACTACCGAGACCAAGAACAATATACTAACACACCGCAGATGCCAAAAAAGAGAGCTTCCAACGGTAGAAACAAAAAGGGTAGAGGTCACGTCAAGCCAGTTAGATGTCTCAACTGTGCCAAGTGTGTGCCAAAGGACAAGGCCATCAAGAGAGTCTCTGTCAAGAACATTGTCGAGGCTGCTGCTGTCCGTGACATGAGTGAGGCTTCTGTCTACTCTGAGTATGCCCTTCCAAAATTGTACAACAAGTTGCACTACTGTGTCTCTTGTGCTATCCACGCCAGAATTGTCAGAGTCAGATCCAGAGAGGCTAGAAGAATCAGAACTCCTCCAGCTAGACCAAGATTCGGTGGTGCAAGATCTTCTCCAGCTGACATTGCTAAGAAGGCTTTGTAAGTTTATGTGTCCATAATGACCTTATAAGGTGTATCATTGTTTACTTGATTGTAGTTATGCTGATAAGAAGTTCTCTAAAGACAAAAATACTATGAATTGTATTATGTTATAAACTTGCGATAGCAAACGCCTGATTAGTATGCTCTTCCTCTCTAGCCTTCTCATCTTCATCTTTGAGAATCTCCTCATCATTCTCAGTCTCATCAACTTCGCCAATCTTTTCATTAATCTCAACCTCAACATCCAAATCAACATCGTCAACAACTTCACACAACGAATCCAATTCATAGAACAACATAAAAACGCCAGGGGCATCCAATACTTCACTCTCTTCCACAATATCAATGCTCTCATCAGATGTTCTCCACCATACGCCTCTGAATTTACGATATGCGATGTAATGCCCATAATTATGTGTACCATAGTGCACAATAACAGAGCGTAATTGGTACACCAATGGCCCAGTGAGTGAATCGTTTGACATTGGGTTATGTGATGGTTCTTGCGAATATGGTGGGGCTTCAAGGGAGTCCGCTGTACTCACTGATGATAAAGAGCAAGAATCGCTGTCTTGTTTGAGCTCACCATCAACAGTTGCTTCCTCTGTGTTCTCCAAGTCTTCGTCCAAATCTTGGAGTTCTTCAAGTGGTTCAGCTGACCCGTTCTGTTCCACCTTTTCATCTGGTTCAGTTTCTTCATCCTGTTCAACAGCAACCTTTTTGGACAATGGCAATCTCGCATCAGTGTTGATCTCGCCTGGTTCAGCAACAAACTGGTTCAAATCCAGTTTGAGCGGGAAAACAACCCTTGCGTTATTCTTTCTAACTCTATACGTCATAGGATCAAACACAGATCTGTTGATATGGATAGGCAACAAGGCAGGAGGACGACTCATCACGATTTGCTTGGATTTGGACGACTTCTGCATCATGTTCTTTGTATACAGCTTCTTCACTGCCTCATCATCAATAATTGGTTTCTCTAACTCTGCTTCAATCTGAGTGATCCTTTCCTCTAGCTTTTCTACCAGGAACTTTGACGTAGGTTTATCCTCCTCTTTCAGCTTTTGAAGCTGTTCCAGCTGATAATCCAAGACATGGGCCAAAGCACAGCGGTTACAATCGACACCTTCGATGATCTCAGGTCTGATCCATTCCTTTAACAAATCTGTTAATTTCAACGCGGCATAGTTATCACTTGGTAAGTTGAGACTTAAACCTGATATAACACTATACCTGATCCCACCCATTTCACCACATCTTAAACAGCCAATACGCTCAGCGCTGAGACCATCTACTGGTGTCAGTAATTCATATGAGATCAATCTTTGTTCTGCATCTTTCAAATTTGGATCGATTTGGTTGGCAGGAACGTACACTTTCCCCAAATGTCCCAGCTGGTCATTTCCCAAGATGGCATCTTCAGATAATTGATCTTTGTAAACAGGTTCCTCCTTGTTCGGCGTTGAGGAACCTTCTTCTTCTTTCTTCTTTAAATCTGACTCTAACTCGCTCAATAAAGTTTGAAAGAACTCCTGAGCATCCTCTTGATTATACCCCATGAGAAAGTTTTTATCAGGCGTCTTCTTCATTGTCTTGAGCATTGGGTTGGTCTTGTAGTCGTGGTTCTCTTTATAATGCTTTGTGTTCAACTTCTGCAATAACAACTTCAAAGCCTGGGAGAATTCTTTTTCTGCGAGCTTCTCGTCCTGTAGTAAGTTGACGAAAGCCTTGGATGAAGCCAGAGATTGGATCACAGAATTCATGAAACATGTATTTCCGTCATTGATCAATCCTCCAATGTAACCACCACGTTTCAAGGCTTTCGATAACTCTTCATCAGGCACGTTCTTGAATCGACGTCTCATGGGCCTCATCATCGAGGAGTTACCTGACCCGATAGATGGTCTAAAATAAGAGTCCATTAAGTATTCTGCACAGTTAGCGAAAGTATCAAGCTTGAGCAGGCAAAGCGTGGTTAAAGAGACAGCAACAAGCGATATGAAAAGAGGGGATTGCCAGTTTGGTGACACTTTGTTGAATATTTTAACGAGTGGGATCAAAGGAGAAGTGAACAATAAAAGATATTTCAACCGTGTTCCTCTTTTAGGAAGCATTAAATAGGAGGGTTGAGTGTCTCTTGCGTGAACAGACTTTTGATATTTCTTTCCAAAACTGTCGTATGAGCTTGCTGGAAAGATTCTTGTCAGTCTTTGTGTCGATAAATATGTTCAGCCACACAACCAAAGGTCTTAAGCGATGAGTTTTGGTTATCAGGTACCCTGTTCCTTGTTTTGGTTTTGGTTTTGGTGGTCGATCGAGTTTTTTTTTCTTGAATAGAACTTTTTGTGCGATGAGGATTAAACGATGAATGTCTAGCAGTTTCATATGGGCCTGGAGAATATGAAGGGTTCAATGACTGTCGAAGTGAAGTTTTGGTGGCATAAATGAGATGAGCACCCATTTTCAGTGATTGAAACCGCCAATCGATAGGTGATCATCGCGGAGCGTTGAAATCTTCTCACGCTATCTAATAACACAGGATTGATGATCCTTTTATATCTTTCTAATCTTTTATATATCACTATGTATCAACTGATCACCAGCAATTGGTAACTGATACTAAGCACCATCCTTTTTTATTTCTTTGTTATCTCTTTTTTGTACCATGGGAGTGGCCAAGAAGAGGAGCAAGGTCCAACCAAAGTTCGAGGGAAGCTCAAAGAAAGATGGCCCTTCAATCACTTTGCTTATAAAGAATGATACCAAAGGCACCACCAGTGATAGGAACTATGTGTATGGTCCTGTAAACGCACCGGTGGCTCGAACTACCACTCAGCAGCTCTGTCGAGATGAGCAGAAGACAGGCCCACCACCAAAAAAGTGTGATTGCCCACAGCTGGTGTGTCTCAGACACTATGACTGGCCCTCAGTGGTTGATCCCTCTTGTGTCCCCCGGAGCTTTAAGAAGTGAATTGCTTGCCTTTTACCTAATTATCTCTTTGTCTCTTCGTCTATGTCTTAATCCCTATTGTCTTATTTGTATATGATGTCTTTTTCTTTCTCAATTGTCCTCTGTTGCTGTCTTTGTATATCTTAATTTCTCGTAATTCCATTTGCCTTCAACACTATGTAATTGGGAAGCTTAAGACTCTAAGTAGTATAGTAGCTGTGAGCATTCAATAATATACCAAGCAATAGCTCCGGAATTCCATCCCGAGAAGCTCAACATGAAATGAACAACAGAACTTGAACAACAGAACTTGAACAAAAAAACCGCATACAAAGGAAACGCTCCCAAAGGGAACAATGGTAGAAATCACAGAGGCTAGTGAAACGCAGAACCTGAAGCAACGGCTCTACCAGACGACAGCTACACCGTATCCGGCATGGATCCTTTCGGCGTTGCTCTTTGCTACTCCCCTGGTTACTTCTCAACCGCAGGCTGTTCAGATCCGTAACGCCCAAGAAGGTGCTGGATCCTTGTTCAGAGGTGCCAGAAAGCTACACATAGGTCCGACAACCATGAGCTCTGTGTTGTTTGGGGGCGCAATGGCTCTCGGCGGGTGGATTATGTATGAAGGTGATATAGAAAGTGGCTCAGGATTCATCACGGCTTGGAGCTCGCTATATCTGGTTGTCAATGGTAGACAGGCCTTCAATGGTATTCGGTATGGCCGCTTCTGGCCCGTTATGCTTAGTGGTGTTGCTCTAGGTGAGGCCGTATTACATGGCAAGAGATTCTTTTATAGCGTTGAACCATAAGATAGGTATATATCTAACAAACGAACCAAAAGACTACCAAGATAATGGTAGCCATCCGTTTCTAGAGGCCAACGCTTCAATTTCTTCCTCGTCATACATCTCAATGAATTGTAGATCCAAAGGTCTGGCCTTTGGTGCTGCAAACCGTCGATATTCATCAAAAATCATGGATAATGACCAATTCTGTAGTCTTCTAATACATCCGACTAGACATCCAGTACGATGCTTTCCTCTATTGCAGTGGATCAACAGTGGGTGGTTTGCAGGATTGATGGCAATCTCCAAAGCTTTTGTCAAGATGTCATTAGGGATATGGACAAACGGTTCTTTATTACCACTCATACCAACTTGGAACAATCGTATATCTTGCTCTTCAACAAATTGTAGATTCTCAGGCGGATACTCCTCTGGGATAAGCATCAGTATGCTCTTGATACCCAATGTCTTCAAGAACTGGAAGTTCTCAGGTCTCGGGAATGAGGAACGATATATCTCACCACATACAGGTGAAAAATTCTCTGGAGGCGTCACCTCCTCTCGTCCATCATCTATTTCACCCTCGTTCAGCTCTCCCCTTTGGAACCTTTCTTCGTGTTGCAGCAATTCCCTCGTCTGGAGATAGGAAGACGTGTATCTGTCATCAGCGGTGATATATGTATCTTGTTTATTTACTCTCTCGTCATCAGAGAACTGCGTCTCCAGGTCCATTTGGAATTCCATATTTGTGCTATAAGTTCTATCTTCAACGATTGGTGTATGTCTTGTTCTCTGTATCTGTGCAGTCACTGCTCAAAGCATCGTTCAGCTGTCTCTCTTCTGTAGAATTAACTTGTCTTTTTAATATTTTCACCTAAATGTCCCAATTTTAACAACCTGAAAAAGATGTATCTGACAGTCTAATATCAACAACACAGTTACACCTTTATAACCTTTCAAGACCTGCTCTATCGCTATTTGTGGACTTCAATAATTCAATTCGCTCCCCCATTTCCGACTCCTTTGGAGGGTAGTAAAATTACTGCCATCGCTGACGGGTCAATAAAAATTGACTTCCTGATTGGGTAATATCAATATTTATTCACCATGGGTCTAAATAGATATCATTATTTAAGAATAGGGAATCATACACGAGCTGGTCTGTGGTTTCGAAATTCAGGATATCAAACCCCAAGTCCGGTTGAGACTCAGCTAGCCTCAGGTCCCTGGTCAGACCATTGATGACCTCTGCGATTCTCTTGGTTGTTGGATCCAGTTTATAATTCTGCATGAATCGGGAAATCATAGTGATATACTCCAACGTTGAGGACTTATCCAACCTGATCCATTCGTTCTCCAATTTAAACGATAACTCCCATGTGTCATTGGCACTATTGCATAGATAGATCCAGAATAATGAGAGACTCAATGCAGAGTTATAGCCAACCATACAGTCATTAGAAATGGCCCCGTTATGAAAATCCTGACTCAGATTCATAACCTTGGCAATAGTGATGGCACTCTTCAATCCAACTTGTACAATGGATAGCAGGGTCTCGTCTTCGCGGATACCATAGTTCGTTGTGGTGATATGAATCAAGAATGGAAGTGTCAATAAAGCCATGTAGTGATTATAAACCAGGCTCAGTTTGAAATCATAGATCGAAGAGATCTGAGAGATTGGTTTGATCAATAGCTCGTGGTGCATTTTCAGCAGTTGATTCTTCATCGCGAGCGTTCTTTCGATATTTATTAGTGATAACGGTTGTTGTGAATATGTGATCTTACGCTCTTTGATGATCCTATTCAAGAACCTCGATAGTTTCAGTGTTGCAAGATAGTATTCTCTGAACTCCGATGATAAAGACATTTGTGACAGATCGGGATAATCAATATCGATCTCATCTTCATTTATATGACACTGCCTTCCAAAATTGGCGCACATCGATACCTCAATCTGATACAATGACCAGAACAACTGAGACGAATTCATAATCTGTTTCGAATGGTCCATCTTCTTATGGAACCCTAAAGACATGGTTTGTCTTATAGCTAGGCCGATCAAGTTCCAAGAAGCGTCCCTATTCTTCTCTGAATGTAGATAGGTGGCATAAAGGTAAAGGAACTGGATCGAGCTCGTAGATGCGCCCAATGATGCATCTGTAAGGAACAATTGTAAAAGTTCATCAATCTTGGAGGAGTCAAAAGGAAGGGAGTCGTTAAGACGACTGCCAATTAGCCAAACAAGGTAAATACAGCCAACGGTCGTGTTCAATAGCTCTTTTTTCCTGCCATCATTATGTAGTAACTGTTCCCAGAATGAGTTATGCATCTTTATGAATTGGTCATATTCAAAGATGAAGTAGAAAGGGTGGACTTTTTCGAAGAACAGTTTGACTAGGTGATCGGCGACTTGGCGCGAGGGAACCAGCTGGAATAGCGGGAATCTTGGGTTGTTCAGCAGTGATACACAAATACTCTTATAGTTTGGTTTCCTCACATTGTTTTGGAACAAGGTGATCTTATCGTCAAATGATAGGTTGGGAAGGAGTGAGCGCTTCAGCAACAGGTTACACAGAAGTGTGAATATCAAAGGGGTCCCTGAAGAGCCGACATAGTGGGATCCCCCTTTAGAATCATACACCACCGTGTCTCTAACCGGCGAAGACTGATCAGCTAGTGGTAGCTGGGCACTTGAGTTCGTAGACACAGTATCTGATCTCTTTGGAGTAAAGGGCTTTAAAATCTTAGACTCCATCTCCATGGTGTTACTGCTAGTATCCATATTAATCCCTAACTCTGTCCCAAGCTTTATAAGCTGGCCAACATCGTTTATGTCGAAATCAGGATATAACCCTTGGATCAGGGACACCACAGTCTGATAGTGGATACCCAGGTTCTCGAAAGAACCATAGACTCTTCTCCTTCTAGGAACACTAGTGACACACTGCTGGCCTGCCTTAGTGCACAGTGTGCATGGATGCGTCTTGTCCTCCAGCTGATGCTCGCCCTCTGGGACGATCCTGATACATTTGGTCTTCCTAGTCTTGCACCGGTCGCAGGAATACGCTGCACGCTGTCTCTTCTCCGGATCGACGAGTCTGGGCCTCTTCATCTGTTAATCTTGTATTACCTTTTTTATGTTCTCTTCTTCTATGTTCATGATGTCTAAAACGGCTGGATAAAGTTCGGGTTTTACTCGCAGACTCTGACACAATCTGGTGATCTTGACAGAGGAAAAACTTTTAACATTCTCAAGTCTAAAATGATAAGAACTAAGGCGATTAGAAACCTTCATAGTTGTGCAGATGTTGGTTTCATAATAACATGAGGCGTGGCATAAGTACACTGAATAAGGCAAGATTCTTTGAATGCCTTCAAAGAATCTTGAACAGATGCCTGAGTTGTGAATCACTTCAAAGACCCTGACAGACTTCCCACACCCACAATAGTGATGATGGCCTAATGTTTGCAGCTATGCTCTGATACTGAATCATCGCAGGTCACCGCCAAGGTTGACGTGCACAGGTGTCGTAACTCACAGAAGTTAGAAGATTTCAGCTTTTCAGGCCCATCATACCGTTAGTGGAGGCAGGCACTTAGAATAAGATAGTAATCTCAAAATTTTGTGGATTCCATACTCGACTTTTACTGGAATCAGATGCACTTCTCTAAAATATGTGGATTAACAGGAAAAAAGCATATTCTTTTGCTCTGTTCTCGGAAGGTACTGACAGAACTGGAGTATGGGGCAGAAGACGATGATGAAAGCTGAATCGTCGTTGCTAAAGTTGTCGATTGAATGAGCCTCAACATTGCCTATTTTGTTAATGGGGGTGTTGAGTTTAACATCTTGTTCGAGACTGCTTCTGCAAGTTTACTGGAAGTTTATATCAAACACAACTTATCATTTTTCATCTCTGAGTATGATAACCACAACCGCAAAGGCCCCAAGCGGGATCAATGTGGCACTTAAATTATTGTGATCACTACCGAAATCGAGCTACTGCTCTGGAGAAGAATGCACTCAGAAATATCTCTTCTGTGAGTGTCATAACAGAACAAGTTGCTTTAACAGTTTTTAGCAGTTGCTCTACTGTGCTTAGTTTCGAGCTGCCTAAGTGGTAAGATTGACGAATCTAAATACACTGGTAGATAGG
Source organism: Williopsis subsufficiens (assembly GCA_017948575.1). Classification (NCBI taxonomy): domain Eukaryota; kingdom Fungi; phylum Ascomycota; class Saccharomycetes; order Phaffomycetales; family Wickerhamomycetaceae; genus Williopsis; species Williopsis subsufficiens. Next base: position 376,598 of record JACVEX010000384.1, read on the forward strand.
TTAATTACCCATTGCTCGATATCTATAAGTACCAAAAAATCACGTAATCTATAGCTTTTGTTGTAAGCTTGATTCTTCGATGTTGACGTGTAATAAGGTAATGCTGTCATCATGTATAAATGCTCTTTTGTTCTCAAGTAGCACTGGTATTATCTCTCATATTATGTACGAAGCAGTAGAGCGAATACGTTAGTGTAACGCTAACTGATGAAACGGGAAACTATATCATGAATGATCCATCTGAATAATCTAAAGTCTATTGCCGCCAATTCCCAAGCTTCTCAACCGGCGAGAACTCTTTCTGTGACGGATCTGTCTTATTACCTCTGGTGGTCTCATATTGGTCGTTTCTTCTTAGAACATATATACTTGGAGTTTGATTTGGAGGATGGACTGAATTTTCAATTAACACAGGTGCAAGCCCCTATTGAAAAGGATATTAGATTGTTGGACCTTTTTGGAGTTCAGAGTCAAATCTAGAGCGATAGATTGGTTGATGCTTTCAGTTTCATAAAAGAGCTGTGTCTATCACTGCAACTGAGTCAGTCCAGAAGCTCCGGGCTCTGCTACTGCAGCGTTATGGCAACTTCATCTATTAGAAGCAATGCCAGTTTGAGATCAAGGCTATGGAAGTTATGCACTCTGTGGTGAATATAATATATTTTTAAGAAAGGATTTCCATACTGATAATACCATCCATAATGATGCCTCTTTGAGATGTTTACAGCTTACGCTGGGGTTTAAGGGATCATTTCTTGGTTGTATCGAAGAGAGGTTAACAACATGCTGCGCTCTTAGGGAGCATAGATATAAATAAAGATCACAGCTTAATTCGAAAATCCTTTGTTTTCTCATTGCAACACATAAAACAAAATGAGATTATCGTTCACCGCAACATTTGTCCTAGTTTTTACCATGACTCAAGCATTACCACTATACAACCAGTTTGTCCAGTTCAACTCCTCTAGTGAACAGCATCTTTCACAGTATCAAGAGGCTGTCACCAAAGTGAGACTTCATGGCGAGGAAGGGTCCTATGACGTTGCGTTTATTCAATCTGAGGAAGAAGTTATTGCTTTAAAACAAACAAATTACGAGGTACAGAGTTTAGCATTACCCGATCTCTTCAGTTATTATGACTCCAAATTACAGAATCCGATGTTTATTGTACCATCCTTCCCCATGAACTCAATACGAAATCAAAGCCATAGATTAATGGCCTGCACAAGCCAATGCAATGAAGGCGCATACTCGTTCCAGCTTATTGAAAAATTGTCACAGTTACCGACTTTCGAAATTAAAATCCACGCTACTGATGAAAATGGGAGTATCACCCATTTAGGACTCAAAGCTCTCAATGATGCGCGTGAGTTGTTTCCTGTTGTAGATTTGAGGTACCTGTATAAACTTCTGAGTTGAAACTGTGTTCGTTATCATTAAAACTAGCAAGCATCCGGCTCATTTCAGATGTAGTATACTTGAAGCTCTTCAAGTGATGAGCTTTAAACTCCTATCAATCTCCTCCTTATCTCTTCATTTCACTTTATTTCCTTACAGATTTTGTGTCACCGCCAGGCTCCCTCGGCCGTCTTCTCCGAAAAGTAAACAAACAGAAATTAATTGACAGAAAAACCTTAAACTTCAACAACTTCAACAGCACTCACCAAAACTCAGAAACCAAATGGCCACAACTACATCCTCGGTCATTAACCTCACAAAGACGATCATCGGTGCAGGGTTGCTGGCCATCCCTTATGCTTTCAGAGCGGATGGTCTCCTATGGGGAATATTACTCATCTTACTTGCTGGTGTGGCTTCCTGGTATGGTCTTTATATCGTCTATAAAGTATCCCATCATATCGAAGGTGAGACCTCCTTCTTTGCTCTTTGTGCTATCACATATCCTAAATTGACACTCTTGTTTGATTTCTCGATTGCTATTCAATGCTTTGGTGTTGCATTGAGCTACTTGGTGCTATTTGGTGATCTTGTCCCTGGGTTGATTGGTGGTGTTTTGACAAGAAATCAAGTCATTCTTTTCAGTCTGCTAGTGACTATCCCTTTGATTTCATTCAGGAAGTTGGACTCGTTGAAGTTTGGTTCGGTAGTAGGCCTCGCCGCGATTGCATACTTGACATGTTTGGTTCTAGCACACACTCTAACGGATGATCTCTCTGAGACCAGAGGTGAGTTGCTACTATGGACTACAGGCAAATGGAGTGATGTTCTGTCGACATTCAGCATCATCATTTTTGCCTTCACGGCAGCACAGAATATCTGTACGATCATAAATGAGATTGATAACGAACAAAGCACCAATTTTGTTATCATCGCAGCATGTGGTATATCGGGTCTGCTATTCACACTAGTTGGTGTATCTGGATACTTGCAATTTGGCTCAAATGTCTCTGGCAATGTTATCTTGAACTACGATGCTGATTTGTTATCCTCCAAGTTGGGGAAGGCCTCTTTAACCCTCATGGTTGCACTATCATACCCACTAATGTTCCATCCATGTCGTATCTCTTTAAACAACATGGCGTATTGGATTGAGAGAAATTGGTCGCAGCGCAAGAAAGACAATGAACATGAAGTGACACCATTATTACAAGATGATTCGGGTCATTCTGTTATCCATGTCGAGGTCCCATTCTCCACGAATAGATTCATTATCATCTCTGTGTTGCTAACTCTAGCAACGTATGGATTAGCTTTGTCTATAAGTTCTTTTGAGTTAGTGCTGGCACTGGTAGGTGCAACTGGATCCACTTTGATCTGCTTCATACTTCCTGGTCTATTTGGCTATAAGTTGCTTGAAACAAGGAAGGAGAGATATTGGGCATTGGGTTTGACCGCTTGGGGCATTTTGGTGATGGTCGCATCTGTTTATGCCACTTTATACTATTAGACTGGTCTATATAATAATACTATATAACCCCTACAAGTGACATGTCATATGCTGAGAGTGTTTATTCAAGCAAGTTGTATTCACCTTTTGAATCTATTTGCAAACCATACATTATGTTCCCCAAGAATAAATAAAATTAATCCTCTTCATCATCGCTTCTAACATCTTCAGCAGGTGCTCCTGTGATGACCTTCACAGCGACTTTTGCAATCAAATACATCCAAATGATAGTGATTATCTGCAGCCCACCTAATAATGAAAGAAAAATGGTGATCACATTATCGGTCCAACATCTTTTTTGAACAGCCCCTTCGATGCATTTCCCTGACATCATCAAGTCTTTGGCCTTTGTAGCAGTGTGGTAGAAAATATAATTATATAACCCATGTCTTAATGCGATCCATACAAGGACAAAAAGGCCAAACATAAGGTCACAGCTTGTTTGGAATCCGCTATACTTGAGCAGTTTGGCAGCTGCAAAAAAAATATCAACAAGATCCATAATCACAAGGATTACGTTCCCAATCTTGGTGAAATAGTAATAATAAGACCCCCCAACCAACAAACATGTAATAATATGATGTGAAAACATCTGATAGTGATCCTTACGTCTGTCTTCAATGTTTAAGATAAAGATCTGTTGTAACCAGCATGCCATCTCCAAGAGGTAATAGCTCTTGAACAAAAAGGACATTTGATCGTGGGGCCAACCGATATATAAGTTGTCGAAATTGGTAGCATAGTTGGAATGATAGAGAATATAAGCTCCCATTGGGAAAGAGATTGAATAATAGATCAAATACCAACCTTGTTCCATGAATCTCTGCACTAATTTATGTTTATGTATCCCAAGTGATCTGGCTAATGGTTTGAGGACATAATTCATCGTGGTGGCTCTGATGAAGGTGATGAGAAAAATGGCAGTGAACACAAAGCACCAATCATCACTCCCAATGTCATAGTAATTAGTACCAGGGTAGCGATTCTGTAAATGCAAGAACTTGGAAGTATAAGGTTTCACTTGTGGATAGAACTTGTCTGAGAGGTACAGAGAAGAGAGAACCAAGAATGAGATCTCGATCTGATACTTATCGAGTGTGTTTATGCCTCTGTGTTGAGCGACGGGTTTTTTTTGTTTTAGGGCGTAATCTTTCTCATCCAAGTCTGATGAAGTGGTGCTTGAAGGATCTGAACTTCTAGTAGTCATATTGGTCATTTTAGGTCAACAGGGTCAATGAGATGAGATCTAAACTTCAACAAAAAAGGCAAACTTAAGCCAGAAACACCTATCAAAAACGAAAGTCAGATAATTCAATCTCAATGGGCAGAGCAGTAACAGGACACGACCAATGCCCTTAACAACCGCCTTAAATGGAGAAAGAAGGGTAGAAGTTGGGCAAACGTGTTATGAAAAAAAATGTCAACAAAGCCGCTGAACTTTTTTATTGAAATACGCGAAAATTTACAAAACCAGGATTTACCTCATTGGGAGAGAGCAGGATTACCCGGATGTGCTTTTGACCATTGGAGGTACTGATATACTATTCAAAGATGCTACGCTGGTCCAGATATCTGCTATGTTACCTATAAACGGACTCTAGAACTCTTTTACACTCAGCCTCATCATACGACTCCCATACTTCGTAGAGTGTAACCATCTCTTGAACAGCTTCTACAACCTCTTCCAAGTCGATGTTGGAATGTCCTAGGAACTGGATAAAAGTTGCCAATCCTTCGTTTTTTGTTTCCTTATGCAGATGTGATAGATGGTTGTACTTCAGTACAATAGTTAGGTATATTGCAGTAGTGGATATGATATGAGGTGGGAATAACAGATGGAGATCAGTGACATAGCTATCATTGATCACTGACCAAGATGATTGAAGTTCTTCTGGTGATAATTGCAATTGGTGCACTCCATTACCCAACTGTTTGTTGTTGAATTCTGAAAGGGCATCGTTGGTCAATAGTAGGGATTTATATGGATGATGAACAATCAGATAAGTGTCTAGTTCTTCAATGAGGTAGAACTCAAACTCGGCAACTTTTGAGGTATCCTGGGAGATGTATTCCGGCCATATGTTCCTTGCCTCACTCACAATGGTCCTGATATGCTGGGGACACTCCTCAATCTTGCACGCAAGATAGATAGCTGTGGTTATCGACAAGTATAAGTTCACCTCTTTGAGCGAAACCCTTGTCAAAAATCTCTTCAGGTACACCTCAGCAGTCGAAAGGGCCACTTGTCGCACATTTAGCCGCCTTCCTAATTTGTTCACTAGCGAATGAATATAGATTCTCATGAAGTAGTTGTATTCCAATGTTGATTTCTTTATTAGCCCTGACTCTTCCATTGTGCGTTCTAGAAGTTTGAGGTCACTGCGGGCCTCTCTGAGGGTCTCCCGGGTGAACTGCCAGTGAAGCCTCTGCGATGATGTCCAATAATCAGCTGACATAGTTACTATCCTCTATTGATAGTGCTTTTGGTTGTCTCTTGGGGTTCCTTGAGGTCCTCTTCAAGATGTAGTTATGACTGTTGTGCCCTCGCGATTATTGTAGGAATAAGATGGTACAGTCACCACTAATAAAACGATAAACACAGTGCAATTGGTATAATGAAATCTACAATTCTTCTCTATTGCACATTACAGTTCCCACTCTACCAACATCACCCAATTCTAGGAACATCCATAACGGCCCCCCTCCTATCAATACAGCCTTAAGTATGCCGACCATATCATCCCCAGAACACACCCTTCATTTCCGAGAGCCCTAACACCCCTCATATCCGGACGTCAGTTTCCATATTTTTCGTTGGAAAAAACTTTTCACTCCAACTTCTTTCTCTCCTTTTCTCCTCTCTTCTCTAAGGCCCGTGGACAAAGAATTGTTACTCGAAGCTTACACAAGGATCACTAGTGGTCATATAGATTTGCTTTGGGGAAAGTCTCCCACCCAACATACGCGGAAATCGCAATGGGTTCACTTCTCAACCAGCCCATTAGAGATGATGTTTCCTCTAGATTGAAGGTGTTTGATGGACCAAGGAGTCTGTAAGGCTGTATGGCATTGGGGCTACGTATAACATAGTATGCTTGGGGTCTTTGGATCATGGCTGGCCATTGTCTCTTGGTTGTCGGTTCATTATGGTGTTCTTCAGTATGGATGGGATGGGGCTTTGGGGATGTGTGTAACATGCTGGTTGTGTTCCTCTTGAACCTTGTGATTTTACTCAATGATCAGCTATGTTGTCAAATTTCTCCACGCTATGCCTTTTTCCCTGACGAATTGTTGGACATTTGAGCTTAACTAACTTTTTGACTCCCACCTTGATTCCCTCTCATCATGTTTACACTATGTATGCAGTGGTCATCCACCCATCCGTTTAGCTGGACTCTCTTACTATCGCGCTGGATTTTTGTGGATTCATCTCTCTGATCTTCATCCCTCTTCAGGGATTGAATTTTATTCGGTATTCGGGGCCTTCGAGGCCTAGACGATAGTTATAACAATTGACCATTTTATGGTTAACCCAATGGAGCTTACTCTTGTCACCACGGGCCACCCCTTTTTTACAAACCTGATGTTTAAGCTGGCCTTTACGTCTTACCTCTATAGGATATGATGGTCACTTGAAACGTACAGTCAAATGTACCAGGTTTCTCGGATATTCAACTGACCCTGATCTGTCTGTCCACTATATGATGAGATACACACGCAACATAGAGTCAAGCTCAGAGTACAAAGTACAGGGACGAGAATTGCATTCATATTTCTGATTTTGGATAAGGATTTGAAGGGTTGTTATACAGGAGTATGACTTGGATATCCGGCTGTTCTATAGTCTTATACGAAATAGAAGGAGAAGGGGCTAGTAGTATTGATTGTCCCTACACAATACAAACATAGTACAAAATCAATTATAAAAAAAGGACAGCAAAAGAGTGAGTATATCATAGTGAACCAAAAAACATAATGCAACAACATAGAGAATAGAGAGGCAAGAATTGAATGTGAGATCTATACGTCATAGTGATCTAGGGTTGTCAGAAGAGGCGCCAGGTAGGAGATGCATAATGGGAGAGATATTATGATATGATTAGACATTCAATAGTGTGTATGGGGGTCTTACTTTGACTCTTCTTCATCAACTTCGGTCAATGTAGCCTTACCGTCTTGTTCTTCACCATCCTGTTCTTGAGGAGCATGACCTTCAACACCAAGAGTGCTCATCAAGTTGTTACCATCAAGGTAGAAGACACCATTTTGGTTCGTCAAGATACTCTGTTCCAATAATTGTTGGATGGAAATGTTTGTCTTTGAATCCTCTTCCTCTTGCTGATCCTGTTGTTGCGTTGATTCCTCTTTGTAGATCTCATTTGCAACTTCTTCAAAGGATGCAGACATTGGTCCCTTGTTGTCAATGACGGACTGATACCATTCATCAAGGGTCTTACCGTTGAGCAAAGCCACGATGATGACAGACATGTTATCACATCCGATACCAGATCCATATGAGTTTGGAGCAAGACAGATATCAATCAAGGCCTCTGAAATCTCCACAAGGGTGAGTCTGTCGTTGATACCTTTTCTAACAACCTCGACAACTTGTTGAGATGTTAAACAATCCCAAATACCATCGCAGGCAAGTACCACAAACTCATCATCCTTCGTGATCTCGTGCTCGATAACGTCAGGGAAGGCAGTCACGATCTGTTCTTCAGGTGGTAAATCCACAGATTTCTTGAAATCGAAATCACCAATGGCTCTAGAGAGCGCCAAATTACCATTAACTCTGCCAATGTCGACAAACCCACCAGCAGCACAGATTCTTGCATGCTCACCTTCGTTGTTTGGCTTATGGTCATATGAAAGCGGTTTGGCGTTACCGCTGATACTCAACACTGTTCTGGAATCACCAGCATTGGCACAGATAATCTTATCACCAGAAATCAATACCGTTGTGGCAGTACATCCACTCTGATCATTCTTCAAATTATCATCCTCCAATATCTCCACATCTGTGGCGAGGAACGCATCTTGGAGGGCCTTACCATAGTTACCCTTCTCGAACTCCTCTTGCTTCTTAATGACTTTGAACAAATTGTCACCGGTAAACTGTGCAATCTTCTCGCCTCCGTGGCCATCATAGACACCAAAAAAAGCCACTGGGTCCTTGCCCTCGCCTTGGAGGTTCAAAATGGTGGTATGTGCATCCTCCATGTTGATTCTCCATCCTTGCATTGATGAGAGACCGTAGGCGAACTGGCTGTTTTCGTCAGACTCTGAGTGCTTCTCTGTGACCGGTTGTGAAAGTATTTGGCCCATTGTAATTTGTCGTTCGTTGTTACTTGTGTTTTCAACAGAGTATGTGGTAGTATCAAAAGTGTTATCCAGTAAGGAAATGGAAACCTTCAAGTTAACAACCCCTGAAATCCTCTGTTCAACACCCTCTGTTGTCTTGTTCTTTCCGGCTTTGACGTGTTTTCACTGGTTTTTTTCCACTGTGCGGCTCAGAAAAAAATGCGGCTCAAACCGGGCGCGGGTTTTTTTTGGATAACTCACGTGATCTGTCATTATATTATTGCTTATATAATCAGTCACGTGACCGCCCTGGACCGTTATTATTGACACGCAGAATGTCACGTGTGTGGTGGATAGTCAGTGCAGCTCTTCCGAGTTCTTCGTAAAACAGTGGAGAATTCTAATCATTATGTGTGAACCATTTGTAGTCTATAGGTGGATATTCGAGCTCGGTTCTGTATTGTTTATGACTCTATTGTGGAATATCGACAACTAATTTTGTCCCCCTTTAGGCAATTATGACCCACACAGTTCTTAGGCTCTGACTCAGTGAAAAATTCCTCGAGAAGGTCAAACTACAACAACAAAGGAGAGTATAAACACTAGAGGAGATGCCAGTGAGTACTTCTTGAGATTATATGTGGCTATGAGATGATACTAACGCGTCTTTCACCAAAGGCCCCAATTCAGCCAGCGATCGAAGACCTCTTGGAGATCATCCGCAAGGACAGATCCAAACCGTCCATCCCAAACCTATACCCTGTGTATTCCTACGTCTCAAATGACTCCATCACCGCACATATAGCGTACCTCAAGCTCACCAAGATAGGTGACTCTAATCATACAAAGACCCAGAGTTTCCTTTTCGAGAGTGCTAAGAACGGTGATGCTGTTGATCGTTATTCCTTTATCGGCTTTAGTCCAAAGAAGATCATCAATACAGGGCCACAATTCGGATTAGAGGTGGACCCACTGACCCTCTTGGAAAAGGAGATGAGTCAATACAGACAGGCACAATTACCAGGTATTCCAAGACTCAGCGGCGGTGCTATCGGTTATATTTCCTATGACTGTGTTCACTATTTCGAACCAAAGACAAAGAGACCATTGAAAGATGTATTAAAATTACCAGAGGCATCATTGATGTTGTTTGACAATGTTATTGCCTTGGATAATGTTTTCCAAAGATTCCAGATCATCCATAATATCAATATTGATTCAGATGATTCCGATGAGGTGATTATGCGAAAGTATGAAGAAGCTACAAAGAGTATTCATGATATTGAGACTATTCTAACAGATGAATCCATCCCAGTTCACTACCCTGAGCAAGGTCCAATCGAACCAAACCAAACATTCACCTCTAATATCGGTCAAGAAGGTTATGAATCTCACGTTCATAACTTAAAACAACACATCTTGAAAGGTGACATCATCCAAGCTGTCCCTTCACAAAGGGTTGCCAGACCTACATCGCTCCATCCATTCAACATCTATAGACACTTGAGAACTGTGAATCCATCACCATACATGTTTTACATCGATTATTTGGACTTCCAAATCGTGGGTGCTTCTCCAGAGCTGTTGGTTAAGACCGATGATCACAACAAAGTCATCACGCATCCTATTGCTGGTACCATCAAGCGTGGTAAGACTTCTGAAGAGGATGACGAATTAGCGCTGATCTTAAAATCTTCAAAGAAGGACCAGGCTGAGCATGTTATGCTTGTCGACTTGGCAAGAAACGATATCAACAGAGTATGTGACCCACGCACCACCAACGTTGATAGGTTGCTCACAGTGGAGAGATTTTCCCATGTCATGCACTTGACCTCTCAAGTAAGTGGTATTCTGAGATCTGACAAGACCAGATTCGATGCCTTCAGATCCATTTTCCCAGCTGGTACTGTCTCAGGTGCACCAAAAGTCCGTGCGATGGAACTGATTGGTGAATTGGAAGGTGAGAAGAGAGGTGTGTATGCTGGTGCCGTAGGATCTTGGTCTTATGATGGGAAAACCATGGACACTTGCATTGCACTTAGAACCATGGTTGTTAAAGACGGTGTCGCATATTTACAAGCTGGTGGTGGTATTGTGTTCGATAGTGATCCGTACGATGAATATATCGAAACTATGAACAAGATGAAGGCTAACAACAATACCATTGTGGAGGCTGAGCAGTTGTGGATTGAGAAGCTGGCCAGGGGAGAGCAATAAAAAGTGTCTAATATTCATGTTATTCATAGAAGTGTTCAATTCATAAATAGTATCCTGTTTATTTTTAAGCATATAGTACTATCAACGGTTCCATTCCTCGAGCTCTTCCTCGGTTTCCACAGGTCTCTCTGCCATTGGTGTAATTCTGTAACAGTGACGTATATCACCAGATTCCCAATCGAACGTTCCAGCGTGTAACACTCTTCTATTATCCCACACTGCAACGGTGCCAGGTTCATATCTTGCCCTGATTTGTAAATCATGTGAGTGGTTCACATGGTTGAACAACAGCTCCAAGATGGCTTCAGATTCCTCCTTTTTCAAGCCATCAATCTCTTCGATGAAACCTGGAACATAAAGGGACTTCTGCTTTGTCACTGGGTGGATACGAACCAATGGGTGCAGAGTGGTGGAAGGAGGTCTTCTCTCAATACCACCTCCGGCTCTGGAAGAAGCAGCTTGTCTTTCAGATGTATGAACAGCCTTCAACCCAGAGATGATCTTTTGGAAAGTTGGTGAGAGACGATTGTAGGCTTCAACGGTATCACTGAAGATCGTATCACCACCTGTTTCTGGACCCTGCAAGATCGTGAAGAATGTAGTGCCAGGTGGATATTTCTCGTATGTGACATCGCTATGCCATCCTCTGACACTTAGTTTATCTTTGAAAGTCTTGCTGTACTCCTGTGGGTCTTTTCTGCGGTACACGATATGAAACTGCGAGTAGTTCTCTGGTGCACCACTTGAAGGATGGATGTGCAAAGGGCCAAAATAGGAGCCGAACTGTCTATTGAATTCGAGTCCCTTGTCTTTCAAATCCTGGTCTCTGAAGACCACAACACCACGCTGTGCAACAAATAATGCCAAATCGTTTTTACCAGCATCATCCAGCTGTGACAATTGTATACCTCTAACTTCACTACCAAGCTTTGGACTCAACTTAGTGATGTTGATCTCATCTTTCTTTTCAGGAGGGAACAAGTTTCTCAACTGGGCATCAGCAAGGAATCCTCGGTCACTGAATGATCTATTAAGATCGTCAGCGTATGATTCATATTTCTCATTTGGGTCCCAGGTTGGTAACCATTCTGGGTAGTCAACGGTTTTGTATTCCTTTTCACTGACCTTCTTTATTCCGCTCTTTTCATCTATGCGATCTTCACCTTCTCGAAAATGGATATCAGAGGTATAGTTAATAGCGCCTGTCGAGTTGTTCGTTGCTGAGAATTTCTTTGGTTGTGAGATGTCTATGGAAACCATTGTTCTTGAATGGGTATTTCCTTAAGATACACGTATGTACAGAAGGTTATACCATGGCTCTTATATATACGCACTTCCCACAGTGGCGTTTACTCCAATAAGTGGCACCATTGCCACCTGTGCCACCGCTTATCTTTCGCCATGGCCTTCGATGTCAACACATAACTGAACATGGTGGAGTAATCGAACGAAGATCTGAGCCACAGTGGAAGTGCAAAACTCAACGGCGATAGGGCCATGATTGGTAAGAGAAGCGGGTTTTAAAGAGAGATATACGCTATTTAGTGTATTTTCTATATTTTGAAAAACCAGATCAATATATTGCTCCTCCGAGTATGGTGATACATGACAATGTATATCTGTATATGTACGTATATGCCATCTTGATAATGAAATTTCAGTGAGCGTGATTCATCACGTGACATTCGACTTTGACGTTATACCTAGAACTATCTTCAAGCCACCATATCTTGGTGGTTTATAGAGTCAATCTTTTCTATGCAACTCAAAAGCTATTCAATGGTATATCCTTCTAGCTTCTGGACAACCATCTATGGCAGTTGACCCAGCAGATGGTAAGAGGTAGAAGGGCCACTATCCCTCGTATCTCGCTACGACGAATCCCCCAATGACCACATAATTTATACCTCTGGATATCTGGGCACTCGTACCACAATATCCCTGTCCATTGACCCCATTCGTATAAAATTTTCTCCAATACACCAGCTATATAACCATGCTGATCCCCCAGTTATTAAGTGTTACCCGGCTTGGTCGTCCAAAAAACTTTGGTTTCTTCCCAGGGGAGTTTGGAAAGGTGAACAGCCATCTGGTTCATCCCCAAGAACAAGCTGTTGATTTAGAACCTTTTCAAAAGTTGTTATCGTTTCATTTTGACTGTCTGGATTGCAATTCCTGGTTTAGCGTTTCTGGTATATCACTGATCTTTTTCCCACGATATTTGCATTTCTGACTGCGGTGTACTTGCTCTTGACTTTTTACCACTATCACAACTGAATCGAACTGCTGACGCGCATACTGATCAGATGGATGACTACAACTTCAAGTTCAGCCAATGCTTTGGTGATAAGGCGGACATTGTCATAACTGAAGCTGACATCATCTCCACTGTGGAATTTGACCATACTGGTGACTACTTAGCCACTGGTGATCGTGGTGGACGTGTTGTGCTATTCGAAAGAAACAATAAGAAGCAGGGGTGTGAATACAGGTTCCACACCGAGTTCCAGAGTCATGATGCTGAGTTCGACTACCTGAAGTCCCTAGAGATTGAAGAGAAGATTAATAAGATCAAATGGTGTAAACGCACTAATCAGGCACATTTCTTATTGTCCACGAATGATAAGACCATCAAACTATGGAAGATTTATGAAAAACAGATTAGATTGGTGTCAGAGAATAACCTTGGGGGATATAACAATGGTGGAAACTTATCTCTAAACTCTCTAAGATTACCAAAGATGACGCTGCATGATAAGATCATCGCAGCATCTCCAAAGAGAATCTATTCCAATGCACATGCTTACCACATCAATTCCATCTCTATCAACTCCGATGGCGAGACATTTATGAGTACAGATGATCTACGTATCAATCTCTGGAACTTAAACATCCCAGACCAGAGTTTTAACATTGTCGACATCAAACCTGCAAACATGGAGGAATTGACTGAAGTTATCACAAGTGCAGAGTTTCACCCACTGGATTGTAACTTGTTCATGTATTCCAGCTCCAAAGGTGCGATAAAATTGGCAGATATGAGGTCCAACGCTCTTTGTGATTCCCATGCAAAAGTCTTTGAAGAATACGTCGACCCTGCAAATCATAACTTCTTCACTGAGATCACTTCATCGATATCAGACGTAAAATTCAGTTCTGATGGGAGATATATCGCGAGCCGAGACTACATGACTGTGAAGATATGGGACATCAAAATGGAGAAGGAGCCAGTGAAGACTATCAACATCCATGAACAACTGAGGGATAAATTGTGTGATACGTACGAGAATGACGCCATTTTTGATAAATTTGAATGCGTCTTCTCTGGAGATGGTAAGAGTGTCATGACTGGGTCTTATAATAACAATTTCATGGTTTATCCAGATGTCACTGACACGTCGAAACCACAGGAGGAGATTGTCTTACAGGCTGATAGATCTGCCCTTAAATCGAAGAAGCAAGGTGTCTTGAATAAGAGAAAGAATGGTGTGCCAACAATGTTGAAGCGTGATTTGGAGTTGGATAATATCGATTTCAAAAAGAGTATCCTACATCTATCATGGCATCCGTTTGAAAACTCTGTGGCGATTGCTGCTACGAACAACTTGTACATTTTTTCTTCATTATAAGTGTGTGCTTCATTGGGATCATGTAGTGATGTTATAAACAAAGTACATATATAAATCATAGAATGTAGGTCATATCAATGTAATTTGTAATATAAATAAAGACAATCTAATCCTTGATGTGTCTGTTGATGACTGGGTTCCAGAACAAGGTCTTGTCACCGTCACCCCAGAAGAATGGCTTGGTTCTGATGTTCATGTAGTCGTATTGCTTTGGCCATTCCTCATCAGAGACATGGGACAAGTGTTCTCTGTGGTGGGCGTGCTCAGCCTCAACAAAGTAGGTGTTAACAGCGGTGGCGAGGACAGCTGGAGCAGCAATGAACCAGGAGATCTTGCCCCAGAGACCGGAGGTCTTTTGAGCGTGGTGCTGGGAAGCCTCGAGCGAGGCCTTGAATTCTTGGGCAGCTTTGGCATCAGCCTTTGGGAAAGCTGGCTCAAGGGCCCATGGTGGGAGTTCAGCTTTGGTGTGGGCGTTTCTGACGGCTCTGGTGGCTCTGAAGGACTGTCTGGCGGTGTTTCTGAACATCTTCGTGGTCTTCAACTCTTTGTTTTGCTCCAGTTGAGGTTGTTCGAGTTGTCTGATTTTTTCCCACAAGAGCAAAGGAAATTCCTTTCATTGGCTGGTGTTCTTGACTTCCTAAAACGGTAATGTAATTATGTAGTTATATATATACTTTTGAATCATCTATCGTTGATTATTGAATTATCGTAGTCGTTATGAAAAAATACAGCTCATCTTCATAATGATATGTTATTCTTAGCTATGTATGGCTCGTATTCTTTAGGTGATTCTGTTATTCTTATAAACTGAGCGAATCCCCAAGATTGATGCACTTTTGTTATTTCCGTTTTTGCTCGAATCTGTTCAACACGTCCAATTCCACAATGTTATGCCCGCTCAACTGGTTACCAATGGCTAAGATAAAGTTAGTATACTGATCGAATGAAATGGTATCCTCCAACATACTGAACCACCCAGGTCTCGTGTTGTGATCACGGCCAAAGATCTCCAGCTTTCTAGCGTGAGGCCCAACTAATCTCTCAACCATAGAGTATAACTGCTATTTGTTAGTACCTCATATTATCATTATGATCATGTCATAAATTTCAGAGGCCTACTCACCTCGTCAGGCTTCCTAGATGTCTCTCTCGCCGCTGAGACCATCACATCTACATCGTTCAATTTATCAATCCATTCTGGATTTCCCTTCACGCCAACGAGCAAGTGTTCCTTTGAATGGTTGAGCCAATGCCCAGTGCGGCCAGTACAGATTGTCCTAGCTAATTGGTTTGTTTTGATCCAGATAATTTCATTTTTGATGGTATACCCCCATTTAACCAAGGATTGCTTTCCTATCTCAATGGCTCTGCCAGTGACCCAGAGAAAGAGAATGCCTTCATCTTGGATAGTGTGCAGGGGTAGATTTAAGAGCTCGGTGTCATTGCATGTCCCATATGGTAACTGGTTGTTAGTATCTTATCTTATCATCATCACATAGTCATTGGATCAGTCAATGGTAGGAAAGAGAACTTACATTCATATGGATATTCCAAGCAGCTATAGAAGATTGTCAGTATATTCGTCATGAAAAGAATAGACATGCTCACGATCTGCAATCACGGCTGCAAATTTCCCCAAGATCTCGAAATCAAACTGTCTAACATCGCAATTTATCCATTGTGGTTCAAGAACTTCTCTACTCAAATTCGCCACTGACCCATTCGGACACCATGGGCTGATCTTCTCCCAGTATGGGATCATTTCATTATAATCTTCACACTGAACCATCTCATCTAATAATGCCGAATCAGGGATATGTTTCATGTAATGGACATAGCGACATGAATCCAATTTATGACAAGTATCCAAATAGGAACAATCACCGAGGGAGATATCGGTATGTGGTTTGATTATAGGGATGAAGTGTATCTTTGTGTTGAGGCATTGGATGAGCTCCTGTGGGAATTTGCTGGTTTGAATTTGGGTGGTTAGTCTCGTATGGTTGTTGTCGTTACACGTTTGTAAGAATGGTGTCTTTGTTGTTGTCTTCGCCATTTTCTGCGTTGAGAGCTGTGACCCTGTGGATTCATAAGAGAGTAAAGATCTCAAGCGTTTCAACTGTTGTGGTTCGTCATCTTCTAAGAGGTCATCGAGGTCAAACTTTGTTAATTGAGATGACTCCAATGGGGTTCTGGTCAGTGTCTTGATCAAGATCTCCAAATTCAACTCATTAATGAAGACAATGTGATCCTTGAATAGTGAATACTCCAACGAGTGTTTGTCTAGCTTGATCAGTTCGTCTAGTCGTCCTTTGAACTCGTCGAATGAGATCTGTTCCACGGCGGAATAAAGCGAATGAATTGTTAATGGGTTCCCATTAATAGGGGATGAGCACAGATAGTGGGCATTCTCCTTTAGGAACTTCAATATGTTAATGTTTATCTCCTTCATCTTGATCTGATTTGCTCTTCGTTGTTGTTATTAGTTTCTTCTTCTATTTTGCTTAGTGGAGTTCAATTGTTTCAGATTATGTGATGAATCAAAATAATGCGGGAACTACAACACTAGGTGACAATGGAGTGGATATGGGGAAAACTGCTAGACTACGTGGGTGGGTTCGTGATGGATGATTACACTATGCCTGTTTTTGATCGTATATTGATGTTCTCTATGATGCGCCTTGTGTAAACATCTCACATAAGAGCCCAGATCGAAAGAGAGAGCACTTTTAAGAGTTGTAACATCTCAATGGTCTGGCAATGCAAATGCTCCAAATTTCTGTTTCTTCTCTTGTTTATTTCTTCTTCTTCTTCTTCTTCTTCTTCTTCTTCTTTTTTCTTTACGCTTTTTACTTTGCCTGAAGGTATAAATCATATCATACCAGCAAGGACGATCGAGAACAACAGGCTATAGAGAACAGTATAAAAGTTGTAAAGGGAATGGCTAAGTTAACAGATTATTCACCGGGATTTTTCGAATCCACAGAAATAACAACTTCGAGATGGGCTTATTCACCTCAGTACGACAAACAGATCAAGCCATGTAAAAACTTTTGGGGTCGTACACATCCAGTTTTTGAAGTCAAGAGAAGGTTGTGGCGCAACAAACTCAGGGATTATACATCTGATGGTATTGAGTACTACTACTCGCAAGGTTTATTGCCAACTGCTCAGTTGCATCAGTATTTGGCCAGGGAACCGAAGTTTAGACTGCGGGATCAGAAGTATCAGAACTGTATATTGATATTAGAATGTGATAATCAGTTCTTCCAAGGTGTCAAAATTGAACTCATCTGGAAGGCAGGAATCTCGATCAAGAAAGAGATCGACTTGGTCATTGATAAACTCAAGGAAAAAGGAGAAGATCAACATATCGATGTAGGATTGCCTATGTCGAAATTCGACTTCAGGATCTTATCTTCCGTAAGGATCGCTTATAAATTGTGGGTTCAAATCCTTGAGAAGGTATTATTAGTTCCATTGGATAGTAAAAAGAGGGAAATCGCTATTGTGAGTATCCCAGACTGGATCACAAACACTGAGAAGTGGGAGAGTATGCTAGTGGTAAAAAGTAGTAACCTTGGAACAAAAAGATATATTAAGAAATGGATTGCAAGAGGTGTTGAAACAGACTGTGGGTTTCTAAAAATGAAGGGTACGTTATGAGGTCCATTTGTGGAATTTATAAAGTAATTTTGCTATATTGCAAATTAAATGAAGTCAGCTTTTTGTATGTGATTAGGGAGATGCAAGAGCATGTACTCCCGGTACCCCCAATAATATAATTCATGTTTAATCAAGTCGCAATTATATCCACTGGAAAAGAGAATTCTGCGAAAACTGTAATGGCATGACCTATATCATCAATATCGCCCAAAGTCAAACTTATATGTTCCATGATAGATAAGGTGCCATTACATAAGAACACCCATACACACATAGTCAATCAAGCTGACCCTAATATAAACAGAGGGGAGAGTAGGCAAATGGAAGTGTTCACCCGATGGAATGACTATCTCTGATTTGATATGTTCAAGCTGCAGAGGAGAATTCACCGTAGCCGAGGATGCTTGGTGGACTCTGTTGTAGCATAAAGGGCTGATGAGTTGGCTGTGTTTCGGGTAGCAACATCCATCACCACAAACTACCAACAAATACCAACAAGTGGCAATTACAAGGATCGTTAAGATGGCTGTTCTAAACTTGGAGGAACAGTTGGTGTTCTACAGATCCTATCACTATCAAACACTCAATGTTCTCGTGCACAGTGTCTTTGTCCCAACGATCCTTTTCACCTCGATGGGTCTCCTGATGAACGTTTCTTTGCCTCAGAACCCCGATCTGTACAACCTGGGGAACCTATGTGCTGCGTTGTATGGTATATTCTACTTACTCCTGGACTTACCTGGCGGTCTATTGGCCTCTCCTTTGCTCTTCTTGATGAGCGTAAAGAACACCGAGTTATTTCATTCACTGGATAACTACAATCAGTGGCTAATTGGTGTATTTGTCCTCTCATGGGTAATGCAGTTCATTTCACACGCCGTGTTTGAGAAAAGA
The DNA here is from genome assembly GCA_017948575.1 of Williopsis subsufficiens. Lineage (NCBI taxonomy): Eukaryota > Fungi > Ascomycota > Saccharomycetes > Phaffomycetales > Wickerhamomycetaceae > Williopsis > Williopsis subsufficiens. The sequence continues at coordinate 395,216 of JACVEX010000384.1, forward strand.
GCACCAGCATTGCTTGATAACTTAGTGCAGGCCTTGGTATTGGCCCCATTCTTTGTCCTGTTTGAAGGGTTGTTCCTTATTGGTATCAGAAAGGACTTAAAGCAGAAGGTTGATGCGAAGGCCCTAAAGAACATCAAAGAATTCAACAAGATGGCATGATAGTTATTCTATTATTTATCATACTTATATAATATCTAATCATACCATACCGCAATGTATGATAATATTAATATCTCGGGTGAAGAACGATAACATCGATCAAATCAAGTCAAAACTTCCATCCGTTTCCGAGTCACTATCTCAAAACGGGAAGCCACTACCGATTAACGGAGTCACCGAGAGAGCGTTGAAAAGCTTCGAAATATCCTCGGACACCTTCTTAGATTCTTAAATTCTTAGATTCTTTCATACCAGTAGGACCCAGGACCACATGTTAACCAACAAGTCCCTGGTGGACGCTGTCCACTTCTTGTTGTCCAAAACAGTTACGATCCCACTCCTAGCCTATGTTATCTACAAGACCATCCAAGACCCTGTCACAACACCCCCAGACTTGAAGAAAGATGTCAAAACAATTAAGAAGGAAGAGGCAGTAGGGAAGGAGGAAAAGAAAGAGAAGGAAGAGAATAATCTGCATATCCCAGCAAAAGAGAACTTTGACTGGTCAACCACAGAGCCTATCAAATACAGACCTTTTAAGAAAGGTGAGTATAAGTTGGTGATGGGTATCCACAACATCCCACCAGAGGATTGGCTCCTCGTGGAAAACACTTATAAGACTTATACGGATCTCAAATGGTCATACGTATCTAATCCTGAGTTGAGAGACCATGGTGTATTCATGGCTAATGATTGTATCCCTGCCACTATTGAGTTCTACAAGCGATCTACACAGTTCATGCTCGATCGTTATCCTCAGTGCTTTGAGGTACAAGGGGACAAAATTATCAATAAGATTCGTGGTGATTGGATCCCAAGGGACCCTTATTCAGTGGAGGATAAAAAGGAATTACACGTCTATTTGTCAAGATTCCTAGAAGAGGATTATATCATCTTGTATCCTGACGAAGAGAGATTCAACACAGATGAATACATCTTGAAAGGTGGTGTCTTTTCCTTTGCTGCAGGTTTTGATCCTGCCGAAAGATTCCAACAACCTTTGACCTTAATCCATGGTCCTGTCCCTGAATACAAGACCAAACTAAAACCACAGATGAATAAATTCTTTGATAAGCTGAAACCGAATGTCTGGGTCAGAAGAAACAACTGGTCTATCCAAACGCACAATAAGGTCTTTGTGATGGATGAGAACAAAGGTACAGAAGATGAAGAGATCATATCTATTGATCCTGAGACTTTGGATTTTAAGCGAGAAGTGTTCTTCAGATCTGAGAGACAGACTTTGACCAGATTACCAGAGACCGGTGCGATTGTCTTCACTATCAGAACTTATTTAACGCCAATGAGCGAGATTAGAGACGAAGGATTAGGTGAAGAGTTGATTGGTGGTATTGAGGGAATGCAAGGAACGATCGGTCAGTACAAAAGAAGACCAGCCTGGGGCGATGCTGTGGTCAAATTTTTGAAAGGTGAAACTGAGGGAATGGAAAAACCATGGATCCAGGGTCTCCAGTGAGCATCTCTTTAGATAGATAGATTCAGTTAGATAAGCCATCTGAACTACTGGTACTTTGATGAAACACCACACAAGACATAGGGACTAATGCATGTAGGGACAATTTTCTTACTAGGAAGATGGTGGGGCTCCATTCAATGACAATATGCCCACGGCTGGCAGTGTACACCGCCAAATAGTCTATGTCCGTCCATTGTGTGTCCCGATTGTTGATCTTCTTTCAGCATCTCGAAAACACAACAAACAAATCAACCCAGCTCGACACAACCACCTTAAGAACAGAGATCTGTCATGATGAAACCACGAGCAACATTCATAACTCTGAAAGCACTGCAGAAATATCCAGAGAAACTCCAGCAGAAGGCCCTACTCCTAAGATTCTTGAGATTAACTCATTTCATACCGCAGAGAAAGAATCAACTGCTTTATCTATCCCTAATAAGACAAAGAATTCAAAAACCGTATGAATACAGACTCAATGTGATCTTGCATAAGGAGTGTAGGTTTTCACTAGAACAACAATTGCAGAGGAAATTGAACACTTTGAACCTATTGAACCATGCCATGACTGGAGATGAGCTGAGTAAGAAGATCTTTATGAACTTCATCCAGAACGAAGAGAGCAAAATGGATTATATCAAGAGGCTATCGAAGAAAGACGGCCTGGCAGATGTTAAATTCCAGGATATGGAGTATTTCAATCCAAGTTGGAAGCACTACGATGGGTTAACGAGTCTTAGAGAGTTTGATAAATTTGTTATGATGCTGAATGAGTCCTTAGATATGGAGCTATAGGTCAATAGGATATTCCATTTGAGCAACAAAGTGTAAAGGATGTTAAGACGCCGATTATCGTCAAACGAAAGAAGTTGGATTTTGTAGAAATGATATGTATTGCGTAGATTTTTAATTCAGATTCTATATAAAAAATTTTAATGCGTTAATGTGCGACGTTACAGTGGCCGAGTGGTTAAGGCGATGCCCTGCTATCTGATTAAAGAAGCTGTTAGGCATTGGGTTCTGCCTGCGCAGGTTCGAATCCTGTCTGTGACGCCATTTTTTTGCTTCAAAAAAAAAGATCTGGACGGCACACAGATCTCTATTAGATAGGTTCATTAATTGATCCCAGCCTTCATTATGCCATAAGTTTTTTCTAGTAACTTGATCAAACATCTTACCCAGGAATAGCTTTAATTACTGCTTACTTATTTCTCCATTACATCTATATACAGCTCATGGTCTCTCGTACAACTCAATACCATCCTTCACTTCCTTTCCCTTGAATCTCTCTTCACTAGAATACCTCACTGGCAAATATTTATCTAGTATCATGTTCTGTACCAATGAAAAGGAATTGGAAGTGATCCAATACTCAACTAGTCCAACAGGAGCCTGAGTTGCAATAGCCATGAGGAAAACGGTACCAAATCTGGACAAGTTCAAAATGGAATCCAGAGGAGTAATACGAAGTGATCTGCGGACGTGTGTATCTTGAAGTGCATATGTCTTTGCATTCCATTCGACATTGGTCAGTGCTAACGTGCCCAGAACTATAGGCAAAATAGCTAATGGATCACTCGTAGTCAAATCCGTGACCCATAGCAAACCCTCAGTGGTCAGACTGGAATCCATAGGTGAGCCCCCTATGTCATTCCATCCCGTAAGGTCCCTTATAGTAGCACTCATAGCAATCCATAATGGGATTTGTACAACAGGTAATGTGAAGTTCTTCCAAATTTGACATCCATGCTCTTTAAATAATTCCTTTTGTCTTTTGCGTCTCTCTTTTGAAGAAAGTACCATGATTTGTTCATATGTCAAACCTGAAGCCTGACCTTTGATTATACTTTCTGGACTTGTATTCTTTGCCTCCGTGGCCCTCGCCGTTGTAGCTCTCTGTGCCAACTTCAGCCTTAGGATAGGACCCATGGATTGCACTATTGGTCTCAATGAGGATTGTTTCTGGGTACGTTTCCGCTGCAGAATTGCAATAGGCAGTGTCACTAAGGATCTGAATGCTATCGTAGTCAGTGGAATGAGTGCCCACCATGGTAGTGAACTGTAAGTATGTACGGTTTGAAGACCAGAGGTCAAGATGGTCACAATATCCGTTGGAGATGTAATGAAAGTTCGTTTCGGAGACCAGCATGGTGTCCTTAGGTGTATTATCGAACTTCTTAGAACAGATCTTCGCAGCATCATGGACTTGCGGTGTTCTCTTGAGCGTGGCTTGAGGTGTTGATAGATTGACTTTTTCACCGACAAAATGGGATGATGAGATCGACAGAACGAGCAGAAGACTCAGAATATGAAAAGCATCGCTGAATGAAAAAAATTATCCAATTAGAAATACAGTCCTATAACGCAGCTAGAGCTTTGGTATTTTTTTCCTTAGACTTACCGTGACTACAACCCTATCGTATCAAACATTTTCATTAACTACCCATCGAGCTATAAAATCCACAGCTATCACCAATTCAAAACTCTAGTCCATCACACTACCATCTCTTGGTCTATAATGAGGCAGATTCTCGGCAAACTCCCTAGGTAATCTTCCTTGCACCTTCACAGCATATAAGCCAGGCAAGTAGTTATTGACTCTGAGCCATTTGGCTACCCATGATTTCTCAGGCTCACCTATTGCCACCAGCCCTTCAAATGTTGGTGATGTAGTGGACAGTCCGATGTCTAAGATGTCTACACAGTTCGGACATCCTTCTTCTTGGAATCTCTGTGTTGTTGTTAGTCTCTGAATGTTATGTCCAACTACCCACCATTTCTTTACGAATGAAGGTATTAGAAGAGACAGAAAGACTCACCTTGGAAGACTCCACTATACCACAAAGCATACATGCTCTATTAGAACTCATTTTTGATGCTGTTTGTTCCCGTAATCGTGATGTTTATTGATTCATGGCAACTTCAACCTATAGTTAACACACAAAGGTCTACCAGATCGGAATTCATTGACATTTCCGAGGGTTTCATTAGTTATCGAGGGGCTAATACCTATAGCACTTATTATATGTGATTTCCAAGGGTTTCATCATCAAACTACAAAAAACTATCAATCAATCATCATCTAATTCATTCATTCATATTTACTCATCATCATCAAAGGATTTTATAAATTACTCCTCCTTAATCGTCTCGTCATACTTTTGAACCTGGCCCAACTTATCCTCCAATAGGGACGAGTTGGAGCCACGTCTGGTCTTGCCCATGACTGGAGGAATCTCGCCTCTTTGGATTAGGTCATTGATCTCATCACCGGGTGTACCCCAGTTGTTCTTACCGGCACCGTTCTTCTTCGTCTTGTTTGGATTGGCATCAGCATGGCCATTATGGGTGAAGTAGTGGGACTCAGCCTTGGATTCGTGATAGGTCCACTTATGAGTTCTAGCCATTGTAATTCTTTGTTTGTTGTTTGTTGTTTGTTGTTTGTAACAGTATGTAGAAAAGAAGTAAAGAGGAGAGAATGTTTAGTGAGGTTTGGCCCCTTTTTATATGTCGAGCTCCCACCAGTGGCGCAATCGTGTGACGATTTCCTTTTTAGGACAGTGGGGCTATATATGACGTATGGATGTTACCACACAACCTCAGATCTTCGAATAAAAACAACGGGACAGCGTAATAATATGATATATGCGTATTCATAGAAGTCCAACTCATAAATACAATATAATACTCACCAATTGATACCAATGTCTACGGTATACCTGTTAAATCAAGGAGGGGGGGGTGAAATACCAAAATCCGGGGTAAGACGCATTCCGATGACACAACATGATATATGTGACTCATATGGGCGGAAAGGGGGTATGAAATTGCATCATACAGGAGAGTTATCTATGCAGAAAATTACATCATTTAGCACGCTATCATTCACATGTTGGGTTGAATCAGATTGATTGTTGGCGAGTTCACCATGGGGCTATCTTTTCGGAAGAGGGGGCTAGAATGAAAAGGGGAAGGGGGGGGGGGGGTCTTGTGGTAGTAGTACCAGTATCGGTATTCATAACCTCATTACATCATTAGTTGTATTATATATATGGCTTTATAGGACTTCAGGTTAGTATGCACTTCTCGAACAGCTCCTTTCCCAACACTCTCATCAGATCAATGCATATCCTCTGGTACTTATCAACTAGCTGTAATGCAGCCACCTCCATGACTTCATACAATTCCACCTTAAGTTTCATCGTTGGTAATAAAGGAATGATATCACCCAGCTCCATGACCCCGGGGACAACAACAGGTAAATTGTGCTTACCTCCCTTATATTCAATCCCAAACCTTTTCAAGTAGCTCACAGCCTCTTTACCTCTTCGAAAAGCCAGGCCATTTTCTCCATATTCACTCTCCGTAACATCTTCTCCATCTCTCATACACCAGAACCCTTCAGTTTCATGGAATGGTACAAATTTCATATTCCATGGATTCAGTAATTGTCCACCAAATTTGGATTTATACCTCATCTTATGACAATCTTGGATATAGTACCCCATATAGTACCATTCCAGTCCCAATTGTTCACTCAATTTCATCTCTATGAGTGCTGAGACTTTCCCAAGAGAAAGCGATTTGTACTCCGGATCATAAATAAAATAGACGGAGGATAGACCTGATGGGAGGACATCGAGGACTGCAAGCCCTATCAGCTGATTTTTGTAGTAGTAACATTGATGAAATGAGCCTAATTTCGTGCCCAGTGGGGAAGTATTGATCTCTTTAGGGTCAGATGAAGGTTCATTTAGTGGGGATTCACAGAGGAATGACTTAAACCCTTTCACCGAAGCCTCATCATCGTGAATAATCTTCTGGTACTTCTCGAATAACCCATACTTCTCTTGACTAAAGTGATTGGAATCCATCATAATCTTTAAGTCACCGATTTTAATTTCATCATTCTTAATGGCGTTCATCAACGAATCATACGTCAAATCAACACCAATTCCACGGCCAAACTTTTTGACGTCTTTCTTCTGTTCCTTATTCGGTTTGAATAGTCCTATGGATGTCCTTATCGTATACATGGGGCAGCAAGTCCTCAAGAGGTCCATCTTGTAGACGAACGAACCGCTTCTTCTAAAGCCCAATTGTATGAGAGAGTCATATTCAGGGCAACTGAGTGTGTATGAGTGAAACCCAATGGTATGGGATGATGATTGTTTGGCATGGTGGCAATAACCACAGTCATCGGAAGTGATATATATGGGATGGGAGATTTTCATTATGCGAATGCTAAAAATCGCTCCCGTTTCGTGGGGTATTGTCCTCAGTAGGTTTCCTCTGAGGTGGCCAAATTCCTTTATGATGTTCCTTTGCGATCACCGAGGACGGGAACTTTTCATTTCCTCGAGCAAAAAATTTATCCAGAAGAACAAAGCTGTTGATGCATTAGGAGATCACGATGCTTAGATCACCGAGGACATTCATATTCATAACAAGGGCGTATTCATCAAAACCAACCTCGCTGTTTTCTTTGTTCCCGAAGACCTTTAGTAAACCGCAGTTTACAGTGAACGACAGATCGCTTCGCAAGGAGTACAGATCCCTCCAGCAGCAGTCTCATCCTGACTTGACAAAGGATGACACACAATCATCACTGCTGAACAAAGCATACACCGTTCTGAAATCTCCCCTGACGAGGGCGCAATATCTGCTGCAACTCCATGGGATCGACTTAGGCAATGAAACTGGAACGCAGGAATACACGGACCAGGCTACACTGTTCGATGTTTTGGACATTCATGAGTCCCTTGAGTCCATCGATGATGAACAGGAACTATTAAAGTATAAACAAGAGAATGATGAGCGGATCCATGAATCGGTGAAGAAGCTGGACGAATTGTTTGGCAGCGAAGAATGGGACCAGGCGGCAAGAGAGTGTGTCAAGTTGAAATACTGGATGAACATCGACACTGCGGTGAAGAACTGGGATGGCGGTGTAAGCCCGTTGATCCACTGATTTTCTTGGTGAATGGTAAGTGAGGCAATATACATATTCAATATGTCAATGCGCAGCTAACGGCACTAGATACTACTACAACGGTCAAGACAACTACGAGAGAAACATAGGCATCAATAATTGTATCAGAACCCTTCTACCGCAAGGAACTTTTGCTTGAACACACCCTAGGTCAGGCGACACGGCGGCAAGGACAGCCAACATCGAGAGGGCACAGTCAAAGAACATACATTCGCAAGCAAATATGTATTCTTGCAATGTAAACAGCAGTTCTATGCATGATTTTATCTAAAAAACGGTATCCTTGGAAAAGGGAACAAGATCTTTAGGTGTCATGCAAAGAATACTATGGGAATGGAAAGAAACATCCTATATTGATCATTTCATACTCACAGTAGAACACCACTATGAACTTGCAGCGCATCTCTATATTTTTTGAGAAACCACACGCCTGTGGCCCTCTTTAGGTACTTGTTTCTCGTCTGATGGTGACTTGATATAAGGTACTATGTGTTACATACAAAAAGGACATGCAATGGCCAGTACAGCGGTAGGGGGAAACAAGTAAGGGTATGCAGTGGCCCAAGAAGTCTTCTGGAGGCTTGGAAACAGCGCAGCACATAAGATTTGCCAATTTCGGCGGTGCCATACTCAGCCGGCAGCTTCCTCTTAATTGTCTAAGCGAAAAATACAGACGCTAAGTCTCATCAATGCAATGTGGTGGTTGGAAGGAGAAGTTTCTCACTATTGTCGCTGCCCTCAGAGCTGGTGCACAGAGCCTCTTAGACTTTCGAAAATATCGCTGATTTCAAGTCTTTGATTGAGGTCCCGAAATCAGAAGACTGGTGCAAGCGATCTACGTTAATAACTTAATAACTCAGAGAATTAGTTACTACTATATGGGGAAATTGTTCTTGCGGAGCTCCCCATACCCAAGGAATGCTCTTAAATGAGGATCAACTCGTTGAATAGCAACCAGAAGATTTACTGCTTATGTTCAATGAAACTTGAGACAACGAATAATGATGCTTCTTGAAACCTGGTGCATCCCTCCAAGTTTTTGTTCGAGCTTTTGAGGCTCGAAAAGGATCAATGCAACGAGATTCATATCGAAGGGCATGGCTCCAGCGCAGCTATCAAATTATTTGATACATGTCGAGGAAGCCGCATGAAACTGAAATGCCCTGTCAATTCGGCGTCTTCTTCTAGTTAGGTATTTGAAACCGAAGGAATAGATCTCACAGCTCCTTTATCACTTTCATCAATATTTGAAAGACTGATAATAAGGGATTCTTCTCTCTCATGAACTCTGGAAAACTTGAGACCTTTAATGAAAAGAGGTTTCGAGATATTCGGATCAGTAATGGTGTGATGGAAGGACTGAATAATCGAATGTTATTGTCTTGGAAAGAAATCTCAAGCATCTTACCTCAGGCATCCGAAAATGATGTGTATAAGATATCCAATTTGACGCTTGAGTTGGCCAGAACATGCTCCTTCGAGGATTTCATGGGATTACTGATATAGAAGTGACCGATAGTGCATTACAGCTCCTCAGATTCGCAACGATTTCTTTTGCTAGCTATAATATTAGAAATGAATTGAGCCTGGATCCTCTATAATGAACGTGATTCACGTGCCTGGAAAGAAAGAGGTTTTTCTGACAAGCTATGGAAAGTTTCCTCAGATTGCCAACGTGAAGAAAGAGCGCCACATAACCTTCTGTGTCCAAAGTTTCCAGATCCTTGGATTCTGGGATGATGCAGAAGAGGATATAAGAATCTTTTGATAGGGGAACTATTGGGTTGTTTAGAGCACACGACATTCTTCATTAAACTTCCAGATCTATTGATCAACCTTCAGTTTTTGTGTGTTGAATCCCTAGCATCCAAGTCTACTGGAGAGACAGTTGACTTGACTATTATATTGGCAAAGCTCAGAAATCTTGATGTAAGATCTGTTGCAACGCAAACTGTTTTAAGGTCATTACCTTATCGGGACTAACCAGCTCCAACAGAACTTACACCAGAATTTCATTAACCACAGAACGCTATTTCCATGAAATCTATTTCGACCCAATTTCCATTGCTCCAGCATTTGGAAAGTGTGATGGAAACGTGAGACTTTGTTTTTAATAGCCAGAACATGGTGAGGGTTGTTTTCCCAAAACTAGGAGAATTGCTTCTGGGAAGGTTGCGCTTGAAGCGACCTATGCTCATCCTGATCCAAATGTAAAATTGCTAAATACCGACGCACAATTGTTGAATCATATTGATTTTATGATGAACAACCTATGCCATACTGACTTTCGTCGTCTCAGCCTTGAAGTTCGTGATTTTCCATTACTGGAGGCGATTGTACTCTGGCACTCCAATAGTATATGCATAACCGGTTGCCTGAACGTTATAACCGTCACCATGAAAGGCATCCAATCAATCCTAGAGATATCTAACAACAGTGAGATGGAGAATTTGTTAATGTTGAACAAAAGAGGAGCTAAGATACTTTGGAATTTGCTCAGGGACCTAGAGTTTGACAAAAGCACCATGGAAATTCTCGGTATTCCTGATGATCTGGGAAAGGTGACTGCTGCTTTCAGAGCTCTATCCGCTGAGGTTGACAATGGCTTACGAGGAGTACTATGAACTGAGATGAGTTGCGCGTGCAAATCCTCAGGAGTCAGCATTGACTACTTCGCTTCTTGGAGGGGGATCATCCAATCACTGTTCACTATTTGCTACACAACAGTTACACCTTGAGGATTAGATGACCGATATGTCACTACGTGAGCGTATCTTGTAGAGATTAGCTGATTGTCAAATACTGACAAGATATTTTGAGATACAGATCAATATGATCAGCAGCACTCGATAAAAGCCAGTTGACCTAAAGAAAGAAACTAAAAGCTGACTGATCAGCGAGAGTATTGTACACTGTCAACTAATATTAACACAATTGACGCCTACTGGTGCCTGTCGCTCTTGCAGTCGGATCAGTCGCTGAGAATTTTTATTCTGAACAGAAACAGAAAAAGAAACAGAAACAGCATGTCTATCCAGTAGAGTTATACAACTGCTTTTTTATAAGCAAGTAGAAATGTATCAGTTGGTCGCCGAGAGTAACTCGCCGTAGATAAACTCCAACCCACCAACTACCCTTCCAAGGGCAAACGTCCAAATACCCATGCTTACACCGTTGGACCACAACCACGACACAACGGGAATGGGAAACACATCAGGCATCAAGAAAAGCTTCTCCTTTCTATACCAGAATTTCATGGCATATGACAGGAACACCAAGGTCCTGGTTAATGAACCAACCAGAGAGTCATACTGGCCTCTCTTACTAGACAAAAACGCTTCAAGAGAGTCGATATCCTTGGTCAGTGAATCCAGCTTACGATTCAACTTGGTCCATTTAGCATACTGATCCTGTGGCGATACGGAGTTCTTTTCTATGTTGGTCTCATATCTCTGCTTCTTTAATATTGATAGCTTCTTTGCGTCGCTTGTGAATGTCAAGAGAATCCCAATGAACCAGCCCGAAAGCGAACCAAGGAACTTTTGCAAGAAGAATATGGCGGTAGTGACTATTAGCAACGTGAGCGGTGTCATTTATGATGCCTTTTGTAGTCTCGTAGATGAGCGTTTGTTTTGGTGAGTACTTGGTTGAACAACACCTCGGATGAAAAATTTAAAGGGAGAGAAAGATCAACATCAAAAGACTAAGCGAGTTTAGTGACGGCCAACAAAAGGGCGTTCATACCGCAGGGAAGAAGCTAATAGAAGGAGAAAGAAAGAAACGTGCCTGAATGTCTGACGTCTCATCTGAATTAGAAACCTGGGTCTCCAACTTCTGTTCGTTGTACGGCCATGACTACTTTGTCGAAGTCTCTCAGGAGTTCATCGAAGATGATTTTAACTTGACAGGACTGAGCTCTATAGTGCCATATTATCGTGAGGCACTCGACATGATCCTCGACTTCGAACCAGAGTCACCAATAGCGATGAATGATATGCCACTGATCCAGCACTCCGCTGAACTCTTATACGGCCTGATCCATCAAAGATTCATTCTAACGAAACAAGGACTACAACTCATGGCTGAAAAGTATGAGCGCAAGACGTTTGGCCAATGTCCCCGTTACCACTGTGATGGAATGCATCTATTACCAATTGGGACGGAAGATATCCCTGGACATGAAACGGTAAGACTATACTGTCCAAGTTGCTTTGATATCTATCTACCTAATTCATCAAGGTATTTATCAATCGATGGCGCATTCTTCGGTACAACGTTTCCTGGGATGTTCATAAAGAGATACTCTGAAGTGGAAAATCAGGTGAGATTAAGAGGAAATCAACAATATCAGTTGAAGCTATTTGGATTTGCGATCAATGAATCAAGTAATGTCGGTGGAAGAATGAAGTGGTTAAGACAAGTACCAAAGACGGAACAGGAGAAGAAGGAGTTTGATCAGTGTGAGTATTCCTTATAGTCTACAGTTGTATACTAGTACAGTAAATAAATTAATGTCAATTCAATAAAGTCCCTGCTTCGCGCCGAATCTTAAAACATCACCACATGACTGGAAATCGTCAAAGAAGTGACCTTCGTCACTTAATCTTTTCCTCTTTGGATTCAATGTCTTCAGTAATGAAACCATCTTGCCATAGCTATCGTCGTCGTTATCCTTGATATCTTTCTCGTTGATCAACTTATCCAAGAGATAGTGTAACCAATATAAATTATTCTTGAAACATGACAGACTCCAATCAATCTCTTCACTGGTCTGCAAAGATTTCAATTCATTTCTCATGTATCTATATATGTCAAACTGGTAATCACCCTTGCCCTTAAAGAAGTCCTGATGATCTAATCTCATAAAGATAATTTCATCATCTTCTAATCTCGATAGTGTATAATCAATTATCTTGACATTCAATTCATCATCAATATCCTCTTCGATGACACTCAGATCGCGGAAGGCATCTTCCAGTGGTTTCTCATGGTAATCAATAACGATATTACCCCAATGTAGATCACGATGTTCAAACTTATATTTTACTTCTGCTAGACTCAAGTATTTGACAACTTTCCAAAAGATCTCAAGACTCTGCTTCCATGTCAAAACTTTAAAGTTTTCAAGATCAATACCACCGTACTCTAAATCCATTATCAAGTATTGCTGATTTGGTTCAAATTCTGGTCTTAAGTTCTTAGAGTCTTTCATTTCATGGTAATCATCCCATAGCCTCATCAACAATTTCGGATAACATCCTTCCACCACTGTAGCGTCGTGTAAATGAATGAATCCGTCCAGCTCGTTCAATTTCAAGTTAACTTTCAATTCTTGGATCACGTTTTCCACAGATGGCTGATCAGAATCTTGGCCAAATGGAATGATCTTGAAGATCTTCAAGTTCTCGTTTGTCATATAGTTCTTCAAGACAAACACTTCACTATATGAAGCCTCTGCAAATTTAATCAACAGCTGATTATCAGCATTAGCCAATTTAGAGACAAATTTCTGGAAGTCAATAACTTCGCCCTTTCCTGTGAGGCCTAATAATGTCCTTAACTGTGCATCGTCATGATTTGCCAATGTTGTCGTTGTTGTGATGGTTGGTGCCATGGATACATAGCTGTTGATGGAGATGATAGAAGAGCTATTACGTAACTTATTCTTTAGCTTGGCTGCGGAATCAGTATCTGGTTTTGGCAATGAAATCATCATCTTATCCACAGATGGCTTCCTCTTCAAGTCTTGCAATGAGTCCTTCTTGACGAGTCTAAAAAGAGATTGCTTACTATGTGACATTGATAACACGTTCTTTCTCATGTCACTGAATGAAGATTTCCCTCTTAGGGATTTCACAGACTCTGTGTCACTATCTTTTTTGGATGAAAACAGTGATGAAAGTCTAAACCTGGATTTTGAAGACCTTATACTCGAGGTTGTATTAATACTCATCTGATCTGTATTCGAGATGACACGTGAAAAGTCAATAGCATTCACTGTCTTTGAATATTCCTGATTTCTTTGACTTTGGTACGAGCTTTGGACACTGGACGCGGCGAGTGAGGCTTGACTGTACTTTCTTGGGAGCATTGGTGAAACTGCTGGAGCATTTGAGCTTGACAATGATCTCTTATTAGACTCTGGTTCACCAACTATGCCAGGCTGAATATTCTTGTAAGGAGTTGATTCATTTGAAGCATCGCCAGAGCTGATTGATACAGATGACAGGACATTACCAACTTTAGACACAACGTGCTTGAAACTCGATGAGCTTGAACTCGTAGAAGCAATTGAGAATCTCTTTGATCTTGCATCTCTGGAACTTGAGCTTTGCACCGAAGTTATGGAAAACCTCTTAGTGCTCTTGCTCTCCTTATCTTCGCCAAAACTCAGAAGAGACCACCTTTTACTTCCAGTACTTTGGATACTTGATCTATTCTTCAAATTGGAACTGTCTCTAGACAAGGCAGGAGTCTTGGTTAAGGAGTGTCTCTGTGTGCTCATAACATTTGGGGATGGAATCTCTTGGAGAACAGCTTTCCTTTTATGCTTCAACGGAGTACTCTGTACTGGCACATCATTGTCGTTATCAGATTCATTATCAGAAATGGCGACAGAGATGAGCTGCGTACGACTATATGGCTCATCGTTAAAGCTCTCCATAGCTTCTTCATTATCAGCAACGCTGACTGCCCCTGCGTAATCTTCATCATCATCACTGAACTTGAATGAATCATGCGAAATATCGAACTCCTGGGTTTTACTTCCCATGTCCATTACAACATCACTCAGGCTATAACGTGCTTTGTTTGGAGCTTTGTTGTATTTACCATAGGACCTCTGTTGTGTGTGTGTTAGCACGAGACCGTTTCTTCTCTCTCTGTTATTGAGCATGGTAGCAAAGAATTAATGATAGTAATAAAAAGCGAGCAAAAAATGGAGTGCGTTAGGTGTAGGGTAGGTATAGAGCGAGAGTTAAGAATTGGGTATCAGCAGCCAAATGGATACAGCGATTGGCACTAGCCACTATGGTAAAGTTAACAGATCTCGGTTGAGAAAGTTAAGGTTTGGGTGTGTTGTTTTGATTTTTCCGTTTATTTACCTTTTGTGAACTCGCGATCTAATTTTGGTTGCTGGGGTAACTCGGCCACTTTGAGACATGGCAGTAAACGGTGAAGCCAACGCTGGAGGGAGTGATACATGAGCTAAGGGTTTAGACGAGAACGAAGTCTCAGAATTTAAGAGATACGAGCCCCTAGCATTAGTTCTAATCGCGTTATATCACGAAGTCTCAATAACGGAGATAAAAGTAAACTTTATTAACATATAACAAGCTACAAAATTATGTCATAAAACCGCTAATGTACATTCATAAACCTATAACCTATAACCCAACAGCTTAGTTACCGAAACCATACAAAGTTCTACCTTGTCTCTTCAAAGCGTAGACGACATCCAAAGAAGTGACGGTTTTTCTCTTGGCGTGCTCAGTGTAAGTGACGGCATCTCTGATAACGTTCTCCAAGAACGACTTAAGAACACCTCTAACTTCTTCGTAGATCAAAGCGGAAATACGCTTGACACCACCTCTTCTGGCTAATCTTCTGATAGCTGGCTTTGTGATACCTTGGATGTTGTCACGAAGAATCTTTCTGTGACGCTTAGCACCACCTTTACCCAAACCTTTACCACCTTTACCTCTACCGGACATTGTTGATTATTGTTGTTGATATATATTACAAGTGAGACCGACCCATACTATGAGGGTGGCTCCTGAGAGCTTTATATACTACATGAGGGTGACGCGCAGTGGCTGTTGTTTGTTTACATATGGTTACGCGGTGATGGCGTCGTGTTTGTTTACGTTCTGTTATTTACGCCAAAACTAGGGGTAAATTGTGGAATGGAGTAGCATAGGTACCGAAATGTACGCAAGATAAGTACATTCGTGTAATTCTGAGTACGATATTCTTAGTGCCACGCTTTACCCTATGATATGTGTAAATTTTATCACTCAGCTTATCGTTCCAGAATTTACACAGACTATTGGCCTGCACGCTGATTACTGTGTGTAAGTGCTGGAACAGTCGCCTACGCCACCCACCGCCGTTTGTTTTGATCGCATAAACAACAACGACTAAGGAGAATATAAAGCGCTCTCTTCCCACATTGGTCACCTTCTTTACTTACAATTAATATTATCCAAAATGGCTAGAACCAAACAAACCGCAAGAAAGTCTACTGGTGGTAAGGCACCAAGAAAACAATTGGCCTCCAAGGCTGCTAGAAAATCTGCTCCATCCACTGGTGGTGTCAAGAAGCCACACAGATATAAACCAGGTACCGTTGCCTTGAGAGAAATTAGACGTTTTCAAAAGTCTACTGAACTTTTGATCAGAAAGTTGCCATTCCAGAGATTGGTTCGTGAGATTGCTCAAGATTTCAAGACTGACTTGAGATTCCAATCTTCCGCTATCGGTGCTTTGCAAGAGTCCGTTGAGGCTTATTTGGTTTCCCTTTTCGAAGACACCAACTTGGCTGCTATCCACGCTAAGCGTGTTACTATCCAAAAGAAGGATATTCAGTTGGCTAGAAGATTGAGAGGTGAGAGATCTTAAGCGCTTTTCTTATAGCTTTGTATATTAGATGGGAACAGATGTTATGTTTATGGTATTTATCTTGTAGTCACATCTTGATTTTTAATCTTATGCCCTGGTTTCCTCAAGTTGAGGCAATATGATCATTTTAGTATTGCCCTCAGCATTTAGCTGATACAGTCACTACAAGAGTGTGAACACTTATAGACCCAGGATTACGAAAAACTGAGGAGACACCCACAGGAAGCTTAACTCATGATAGCACCATAAATTCATCTATCACTCAAATATCAGCACCGCTGGACTTGGCTGTTAAGGATATCACCTTGATACCTGAACTTGGATTTAGGGCACCCTCTCGGTCTCTAGTGTATGAATAGAGAGAGATTGTGAAAATACCCTCGGAATTCTGAAGAGCAATTCCGACTTTCTCTTTTGCACCTCCCCGAGGGGGCGTTCAATGGGCTCAATTTGCCGCCCATAATCCAATGAAGCGAAAACCCCCATAAAGAGCACCGAATAGCGCTACGACTGGGTTGTGAAATATCTCACCATACTCTGGTACATTAATAACCCCTACTATCCGCTTTACCTCCCAGTTTTTTGGTTGCTATCCAAACCCCTTACGGAGTCAAGAAGGGTCGACAAAGATGAATGTCCTTAGATCAAGGTTTATATCGAGGGCGCCGGTACTTTTTAGAAGTTACAATGGTGTCAAGATGAACAGGATGGTGATGCGAACTCCAATAGCTAGAGGTTTCACTTCTTCGACAGTATACAGGTTCCAATATTCGAGGTCTAACATGGAGAAGGAGAAGAAGGACAATAAGAAGGATGACGGAAAAAACGAGGACAAGGATGAGCATAAGGACATGTCACCATCTGACTACTTCAAATCCAAAGAATTCTTAAGATCTCTCTATATGACTGTCGGTTTCACTGTGTTCTTCTACTTGCTATCCCCCAGTGATCAAAACAACCAAAACGTCTTGACATTCCAAGAGTTCAAGAGCAAGTACTTGGAAAGAGGCCTCGTTCAGAAAATTTACGTCATTAACAAATACTTGGTAGAGGCTGAACTAAGACCAGAGGCGTCATCCCAGGTTAATAACGGCGTCTTTGGTAACAAACCTCTTGTGGCATTCACAATTGGGTCGGTTGATGTGTTTGAGGAGCAGATTGATGAGATCCAGGATAAGTTGAAAATCCCTCCAAATGAACGTATTCCGGTGATGTACTTGGAAAGAAGTTCAATCTTCAGTGTCTTGGCTCCTTTCATCCCAACTGTGATTCTTCTTGGTGGTTTATTCTACATGACTAAGAGAATGCAAGGTGGTGGTGCTGGTGGGCCCGGCGGTATGTCCAATATCTTCTCCGTTGGGAAGAGTAAAGCTAAGTTGTTCAACCAGGAAACTGATATCAAAGTGAAGTTTAAAGATGTCGCCGGTTGTGATGAGGCAAAAGAAGAGATCATGGAATTTGTTGAATTCTTGAAGAACCCACAAAAGTATGAGAAGCTCGGTGCAAAGATCCCAAGAGGTGCAATTTTGTCTGGTCCACCAGGTACAGGTAAAACCCTGTTAGCCAAGGCCACTGCCGGTGAAGCTGGTGTTCCATTCTTATCTGTCTCAGGTTCTGAATTTGTTGAAATGTTTGTTGGTGTTGGTGCTTCTCGTGTTCGTGACCTATTCAAGACCGCTAGAAAGATGGCCCCTGCTATTATCTTTGTCGATGAGATCGATGCCATCGGTAAGGAAAGAGGTAAAGGTGGTATGAGCGGTGGTAATGATGAAAGAGAAGCTACTTTGAACCAATTGCTTGTCGAGATGGATGGGTTTGAGAGTTCAGATCATATCGTTGTATTAGCTGGTACCAATAGGCCAGATGTGCTGGACCCAGCTTTGATGAGACCTGGAAGATTCGATAGACATGTCTCCATCGATAGACCTGACATCGAGGGAAGAAAGGCTATTTATAAAGTCCATTTACAAAAATTAAAATTAAAGATCAATGAAGATGGTATTGTGGCTGAGAAGAACGATGAACTCAGTGGAAGATTGGCTGCTTTGACTCCAGGGTTCTCAGGTGCTGATATCGCTAATGCTTGTAATGAAGCGGCTTTGATTGCAGCAAGACATGGCGATGAACATGTCGAGTTGAAGCACTTCGAACAGGCTATTGAAAGAGTCATTGCCGGTTTAGAAAAGAAGTCTAGAGTGCTCTCGCCTGATGAGAAGAGAGTTGTTGCTTACCATGAAGCTGGTCATGCTATCTGTGGTTGGTATTTAAGATGGGCTGATCCATTGTTGAAAGTGTCTATCATTCCAAGAGGTCAAGGTGCACTGGGTTATGCTCAGTATTTACCACCAGATCAATACTTGTTGAGTGTGGACCAATTTATGGATAGAATGACCATGGCTCTTGGAGGCCGTGTCTCTGAGGAATTGCATTTCAAATCTGTAACTTCTGGTGCCCATGATGATTTTAAGAAAGTTACCAACATTGCAGAGTCGATGGTCACTAAATTGGGTATGTCTAAGAAGATTGGGTATATCTCTTATGATATTGATGGACAAGGTGGGTTCCAAGTCCAAAAGCCATTCAGTGAAAAGACTTCGAAGACCATAGATGCTGAGAAGAAGCGGATCATTGAAGATTGCTATGAAAGATGTAAGAACCTGTTGGTTGAGAAGAGTGATGATGTCGAGAAAGTGGCACAGTTGTTGTTGAAGAAGGAGGTATTGACTAGAGATGATATGATTAGCTTGTTAGGGCCAAGACAATGGTCTGAGAATGCCGATTTTGAGAAA
The DNA here is from genome assembly GCA_017948575.1 of Williopsis subsufficiens. Classification (NCBI taxonomy): domain Eukaryota; kingdom Fungi; phylum Ascomycota; class Saccharomycetes; order Phaffomycetales; family Wickerhamomycetaceae; genus Williopsis; species Williopsis subsufficiens. The sequence continues at coordinate 414,252 of JACVEX010000384.1, forward strand.
TACTTGGGTGGTGGTAAGAGTGCTCCCGCTCCACCATCTGGTGAAACCGGTCCAGTGGCTCCAGTCTGAAGGTTCCTTGTTTATAGTCACGTGTACATAGATGACGTTTTGAAATGATTCATGCATTTATACTAGCTGATTGTAAACAATAATGGGGTTTAAAATGTTTCCTCCTCCATGTTGATATCTGGTACTTCATTTTCCTCCGGAATCAAGAAACCTTCTTCTGTACTATAGAGCACTTCTTGGATCTTGATCAAGACATCTTTCAAGGTAGGATCCTCAGTGGACTCATCCTTCAAAATGCCATTTGTCGTCTCGGTGAGGATCTCGATTTCTCTCAACTTGTTAAAGTAGAAATTACGCTCAGATTCAAGGGCATCAAGGGCGTTTTTATACTCTCCCAGCTCTTCCTCCATCTGTAGCATCGTAGCTCTGGTCTCTTGTAATTCAGCCTCGATTTCTCTATTCACCGTGTTACTGACAGATGTGACTCGTGATGATGGTTTAGAAGCAACTTGACTCGTTGTTCTTGATCTTGGTAATGGTGTAGAACTTGTTGACGAATTGGACACGGAACGACGCGTATTTCCGTTAGTCGAAGGTGCCGATGGACGTGCCGTGGTTCTCACTTTCTGTGCCCCTGGACCAGGAGGAGGAGCATATTTTCTTCTAGCATTGGGATCATATTCGGCCTCGTCTTTGTTCTCTTTCCAAAACTTTCTGATCCACTGGAAGAACTCCAAGTTATCCTGGAACTTACACTTGGTCAATCTCTCGACGGGTATAGTCTTGTTCACCTTATGTCTCACAAATGCAGATTGCAATACTTTAAAGTTGTTCAGGTACTCATACTCCTTTGTAGCATCAAACTTCACCTTGGTCATTGGCAAGTCCAAAAAAATAGAATCGATGATCTGGCAATAGGCGGCACCAGACCCAAGCTGCTCAACTTTTGTGTAGTGTAAGTCCAATGTGGCATTCAACCAATTCAAGAGCTCCATACGCGATTCTGACATTTTCAAAAATTTCCCTTCTGTCTCTACTTCTTTGGATTGCTGTTCAAATTAGTTTCAGAGAGTTTGTTTCATCACCTTCGAAAAGTAAACAAACGCGAAGAAAACCCGCGAAATTTACCGAATTTGATGGAGGTAAGATATGATATTCGAAGGATTCCAAACGTTTCTGGAGAGTTGGATTTTATTTGATCGTCACAAGCATAAGTACCGTATCTTACGCCTGATTTCCTTTACTACGGACTACAATAAAAGCCATATTAACAGCGACCGGGTAAAGTTCCTGATTGGGAATATCTCCGGGCCACAACTGATAAGGCAATTGATGAATATAAATTTCCATAAGGATTGCAAATTTTCTTCCTTATGCTTCGATCAATTCAATAGCTGCAATAATGACGAAACATAAAGTTCTATTCGCCACCAATCCAGCACGTCGTGAGGTTCCAGAGATTCCTGAATTCAAAGAGTTTGCTGAACAATTCGAAATTGTGGTCTATCCATTAATCTCTATCGAACAGTTTCAAAGGGCCTTGAAAGAGGAGTTGAATGATATTTCTGCCATATGGATCACCAAACCTCTTCTCCACCCAAAAACCCGATTTCACAATTTTATTGACTACTTACCACCCACGTTGAAAGTTGTGGCTCTAAGTGGTGTGGGTTCTGACATCTTTGATGTCCCCAAGTTGAACTCTAAGGGTATAAAAGTTTGCAATATCGGTGACGCTCCTTCAAAAGATGTTGCGGATATTGCATTGTCATTGACTTTGTCAACATTCAGATTCACCACGTATTTCGATAAAGCATTAAGAAAGACCAACGGTGACATGCTCCAGACTAAGCAATTACTTGGAAGTCTTGAAGTCGACGATCAAGGAGACGCGCTTCCAGCACCTGATGAGAGGTTCAACTGGACAAAATTTGCCACTGTTGGCGGTAAATATATGGATAGTCCGAATGGTAAGATCGCGGGACTCGTTGGATTTGGCTCAATTGGTAAAGAGATTGCAATAAGGCTGTGGGCTCTAGGGATGAAGATCGTATACACAAAGAGATCCCCGTTGACTGAAGAACTGAAGAGCCTACCATTCACTCCTCATTACTATGGATCCTTAGAAGAGATGCTACCACATTTGGACCTACTGATGCTTGCAGTTCCACATACGCCACAAACAGTGAACTTGATCAATAAGGATTCCATAAAGTTATGTAAAAAAGGAGTGAGAATAGTCAATATTGGTAGAGGATCTGCTATTGATGAAGATGTTTTATTTGAAGCATTAGAGAATGGTACCGTCAATTCAGTGGGCTTGGATGTATTCCAACATGAACCTCATATAGATCCGAGGTTCATCAAGAGACACGATGTCACAATAATCCCACATTTGGGACCATTTACAAGGGACAACCATAGATATATTGCACAGAAATCGATTGCAAATATCAGAAACGTTCTATTGGAAGGTGGCGACGGTGTTCATCCCGTTTGATGAATATAATCATATAGTTGCTCAGCTGTAAGTCTCTTTGAAGGGTCCTTGTTCAGAAGAGCTTTCAGCACACGTTCCAGATCTTCTGGTAATGGAATTTTCTCTTTATCTTTAGATATCACAGTGTAGTATGTGATTTTTTGATCAATTATGGATTCATAAAGCTCTGCCAAGTTCAAATGAGCTTCAAATGGGGTCCTACCAAAAAGTAGACAGTAAAAAGTAACGCCAAGACACCACATGTCCAATGGCTTTCCATGGACAACAGGGACAACAGGTTTGGTAATCATACTGGAATGGCACAGTTCAGGTGGAGCAAACGCAGGTGTAATATTCCAACTTCTTCTCATATCAGAACTATTTTTGAAACTGAAGAGTGAGTCGAAGTCACATAGCTTGACAACGTTGTCTTTGAGCACAATATTATCAGGCTTTATATCACAATGACACACTTGAACATCTTCATGGAGGTACAACATTACTTCACTCAACTGGACAAGCCAATTACGAACATCGTCAACAGCGTACTGTTTAATCTCTAGGGAAGTTCCTTCATCCTCCATTACCATACACCACTCACCATTTCCACACTCCTTAATTTTCTCTATCTGCACGATATGAGGGTGTTCCAGGATATCCATGAAATGCATCTTGTTGTACATTACAGCTTGATTATCCGTTTTCATCTTGCGGGCCACACGATCTATATAGTCCTTGTAGTAAGTCTTGATAATTGAACGCTTCTGTTGGCCATTCTGGGTACTACATACTCTCTCGACCTTGCAGTTCTTGCTCCTGTGAAGCACCTCTTTGAACTCGATCTGAGGCCTGCCTGTTGGATTAACGAACTTGGAAAGCATGATGAAAAGTTGTTTTAACCGGTCCTCTTCAGGATATTCCGCGTTGCTGTCAGTTGAGAAAAGTCATAATCATAAAGCAAAGCCTAAATGATGTGAAACATCCTTCAAATGTTTAGATCTGATCATTTCACATTTCAGGTCAGTTTTGGAACGTTTGATCTGCCGGTAAATGAGTTACACGAAAACGCGACACGAAACTTTCATAAGTTTTACTTTGAGAAAACGCTGTTGGAAAAGAGTTCTAAAACTATTGATTCAAAGTTAAAATGGGACGTCTCCTCGGACTGGAGCTACAGAACTTCAAGTCCTACCGTGGTACTGTGAGCGTTGGCTTTGGATCCGCTAACTTCACTTCAATCATTGGTCCAAATGGTTCTGGGAAATCGAATATGATGGATGCAATCTCTTTTGTTCTTGGTGTCAGATCGAGCCATTTGAGATCAACCCAGTTGAAAGACTTGGTTTATAGAGGTAGAGTAATGGATGGGAATGATGAGGAGGTGGAAGGCAGTGACGACCCCGAAAGAGCTTATGTGATGGCTGTCTATGAGAAGACCGATGGTGAGATTCTTGAGTTGAAGAGAACAATCACAGCTGCTGGACAGAGTGAGTATCGAATCAATAATAAGGTCATTAGTGCTGGCGAATACTCTAATATCTTAAAGGGTGAGAACATTTTGACAAAAGCGAGAAATTTCTTGGTTTTTCAAGGTGATGTTGAACAGATCGCTTCCCAATCTTCAACTGAATTAGCCAAGTTGTTGGAAGTGGTTAGTGGTTCTGTTGATTATAAGAGAGAGTATGAACTGCTGAAAGAACAGCAGGACCAGGCCAAGGAGCAGACTGCGTTGATTCTTTCAAAGAGAAGAACTCTCTTAAGTGAAGTGAAACAGTACAAGGAACAAAGTGATGAAGCAGAATTATACAAAACCAAACTTGCGGAGAAGAACGAATTGGTCTTATTTTCTACTCTTGCTAAACTCTTCCATATTGATAAGAACAAGGATAGTGTTCTTGAATCTATCAACCAATCTAAATCCAAGCTGAAAACTCTGAAGGACCAGATCACAAAAGAGAATGCTGAGCTAAAGGCTGTCAAGACTCAGTATGCAAAAGAGGCTTTAAAATTGGCCAAGCATCAAAAGATCATCGATAATAAAAAGACTGAGATTAATTTGAAGAAGAAAGATATGATTCCGGTGACCACAAATATTGATCATGCTAATAAGAAACTCACCCAGCTGAAGAAGAACAAGCAGCAATTAGCGATTGATATTGAATCTCAACAGTCCAAAGTGGAATCTCTTCAGAGAAATATTAACACGGTCAAATCCGCTCAGAAAGCTGCAACTAGAGAATTGACCAAGGACGCCGCAGATATCAGTCTGGAGGATCAAGAAGAATATCAGCGCTTGAGACAACAGTTCTTAAGTCAAGGCGGTGCTGCTGAAGATGAGAAATTATCAATCTTATTCAACTCTAAAAGAGAAATAGAAGCCGTGCTGTCCAATTTAGAGAAACAGAAGTCGGCATCTTCAGAAAAAGTTGAAGAATTGAAAGTTCAACAATCTGAGGTGAAAACACAGTTGACAAATGCCTCTCGTGATTTGAACGAATTAAATGAGAAAGTTGCTCAGAAAAAAGCAGACATCAAAGATCTCAACTTGAAATCTGAGGATTTCTTTACGCATGAGTACCAACTCCAAACTAAATTACGTGAAACTTTGATCTCATTGGATGATCTCAATGCCAATCAACGCGAAACTAATCGTGAACGTCAACTGCGTCAAAATGTTGCCACGCTGAAACGTGTTTTCCCTGGCGTCATTGGATTATTAGTCGACTTGGTTCAACCAACTAACCGTCAATACGGTGTTGCATTGAACACGATCTTGGGAAAACATCTGGATGCAATCGTTGTGGAAAGCTCAGCTGTGGCTCATCAATGTATCCAATATTTGAAAGAACAACGTTCTGGTATCGCTTCCTTTATTCCGTTGGATATCATCGAGGCTAAACCAATTGATTCAAGATTGCGCCATCTTGACCAAGGCGCTCGTCCAACTATTGATGTTGTAGAATATGAACCATATCTGGAACGTGCTGTGATATTTGCATGTGGTGATTCTATGGTTTGTGATGATATCAAAATTGCCAAGCTAATCCGTTGGGGCAAAGGTATCGATATCAAAGTTGTGTGTTTAAACGGTACTTTGATCTCTAAGTCCAACGCAATGACGGCTGGTTATTCTCAAAACCAAGATCGCCGTTGGAACAAGGGTGAAGTGCAGAAGTTGACAGAATTGAAAGACAGATTAACACATGAGTTGGAGGTGTTGAGTCAAAATAAACCTGATTCTGTCTTTATCAATAACCAGGAGACCGAATTACAGAGTTTGCAATACGACGCTGATCTAATCAGAAGAAAGCGTGTTGAATTAGAGAGATCATTGATGGACATCGATGCTGAGATTAAGTACTATGATGAAGATAGCGACTCTAGAAAGAAAAAAAACGAACAGTTGAAGAAGTTAAAAGATTTGGAGAAGTCTATTTCTCAACAAGAATCTCATATTCAACAGCTGCAATCCGGTATCTTTGATCAATTTTGTTCCAAGCTTGGCTTCAAGACCATCAAGGACTACGAAGAGTCTACTGGTACCAAACTACGTGAACATAGTCGTGAATTGCGTCAGTATGAAACTGAATTGATGAAGTTGAAAAATAAATTGACTTTTGAGAAGGAAAGATTAGAAGAGACACAATCAAGATTAGAGAGAGTCTCGCAAGAAGCTCATAAATACGAATCCAACTTGAAAAAACTTTTAAAAGAGAAAGATTCAATTGAGGATTCTCTAGATCATCGGGAGAGTGAATTAGAAGTTGCTCAAGAGGAATTATCTGTCTTTGAGAAGGAGAATGAATCGAAAGTTTTGGAGATCAGAAATGTTGAAGACGCATTGAATGATGTCCTTGCACAACAAGAGTCCTTGAAGAAAGAAGTGGAACTCCGTATGGAGGAGATGGATAAGTTGAAAAGTGAACGTATTGCGATCTTCACCAACTGTAACATCGAGAACATCCAATTAGAAGGACTTGATTTCCCGATCGATACGACTGCGGAAGTTGAAGTTGACTATGATGGACTTCCTGATGATTATAAGGCCTCTAGCGCCCATGAGGTAGAATTGGACAACAGAATATCTGAGATATCAAAGAAGTTGGAAGAGCTGACACCAAATGTTAAGGCTATTGAACGTCTCCAAGAGGTGCGTGAGAAGCTGTCTACTTTGGATAATGAACTCTTCGCACAACGTGCCAACGAAACGAAGATAGTAAGGGACTTCCAAAGTGTGAAGACAAAAAGATATGATCTCTTTATGAAGTCCTTCCAACATATTTCTTCTCATATTGATCCAATTTATAAGGAATTGACTAAGGCTCAACTAGCTACACAACTTGGTGGTGGTTCTGCATTTTTGACACTTGAAGATGAAGATGAACCATATTTGGCTGGCGTTAGATATCACGCAATGCCACCAATGAAACGTTTCAAAAATATGGAATTTTTATCTGGTGGTGAGAAAACGATTGCTGCACTGGCCTTATTGTTTGCTATCCATTCATTCCATCCATCACCATTCTTTGTTCTTGATGAAGTCGATGCTGCTCTGGATAACGCTAATGTCAACAAAATTGCCAACTATATCACCAAGCATACATCTCCGGAATTCCAATTCATTGTCATCAGTTTAAAGAATGCACTATTTGAGAGATCTGATGCCCTTGTTGGGATCTATAGAGATCAAGGGGAAAACAGCTCGAGAACGCTTACGCTAGATTTGAGAACATACCCTGAAGTTGGATGAAAGAATTTTATGCAAGATTTTTTTTTATGTATTTATGCTCCATCCCTCATTTATGGCTATCTGTACTATGGTGCAATGTTGTAGTATTTCATTGCCAGTATGTCTCCTTGTAGTTCATTAAATCAAGGAATGAGGTGGCACTTCCTCCGCATACAACAACCACGACAATGTCATCTTTTGTCAATAAGAGCTCCTCTTTCAGCTGCTCAAGAATACCCTCATACACTGAGCAAAGAGCAACGCCACAAGCGGGCTCCACAATGACGTTATAGTCATCACAGAACTTGATACAGGCATTTGCAGCTTGAGCATCATTCACCAAGAAGTTCATAGTTTTATGAGAATTGTAATTATCCATAGACTGCTGTGACACATAAGGACAAGCTAAACTGACCGCGATACTTCGAAAACTTTTCAAAGTTACAGGCTTACCTGCTTCAATTGCCTTTTGGAAAGTTGGACAGGAATCAGTCTCCAAAGTGATGACTGGGGTAGAGAGGTCGTGGCGTTTCAAACCTCTAACGATACCGTTATAGAGACCACCTCCGCCAATGGAGCACACCACTGCTTTGAGACGATGAAGTTGATTAGAATGCTGCAACTGATCTACAATTTCATCAATCATTGTGGAATGGCCTTCCCAAATCTCTGGTAAGTCGTATGGGTGGCAGTAGATCACACACTCGTCCCTGATGGATGGAATCAAGACATCACGCAAGTACTCATCAGCAGCGCCGATGTTATCACCTGCAACGATCAGCTCAGCTCCGTTATTCGCAATCTTGGTCTTCATCATCTCACTCGTACGTTTTGGTACGACAATCGTAGCTCTGACTCCGTGAAACTCAGCAGCCACAGAGACGGCATTGCCAGCATTACCACCACTAGCAGCGAGGACCCTCACCGGCTTGTTCTGATGTTCCTTAGCATAGCTTGCAAGTCTCGTTTCAATCAAGTGCGAAAGGCCACGTAACTTGTACGAACCTGAGGGTTGAACGAACTCCTGTTTGAGAAACACCTTACAGGGAGCCTGTGTGGATAGCTTAGAAGAGTGTACTAACGGTGTGGTGACGTATGGCTTGTTGTTTGTTGTGACAGTCATTGGGGTGGGAGCCTACAGAGGTTACATAGTAAGTGAAATGAATAGGAAATATGCGTTATCTCCTTTTTATGCAACCGACCTTCTCCTCAGAGGACTTTTTTGTTGTGGTTTTCTAACTTTGTTGGAACCCCAGTACCTGATACGGCAGCTTTTTTGTGTCAAAAACGGTAGCAGAGTCAGCGGTGGAGTCAGCGCTTAACTACGAGACGAGTCACATGACGGGTGGATTTAGGTTGGGAGGAGTCAGAGGAGTCAGACGCTTTGGACTCTGATCACCATCTTATCACCAGTAGCAAACATATCAAACAGAAGCAACAACAATTACGGAGTGAAACTGATAAGACTATCTCTTCCTCTCTTTATATTGAACGATAAGATGAGAAAGGGCTCACAACAAATCCAGATACTCAATAGGATCCTCTTCCAAAACACCTTCATCCTCTTCCCTTAGATCCATCCAAGTAACCTTGGAGAACATTGCATCACCCTCAGTAGTCCTGTAAAAAGCCTCTAGCGCCTCTTCCACTATCAAAACGCAGACTGCATCATACCCACCAGCACCTGGTACAACGCTTGCAAGCACACCGGGGATCTCGGAACATCTATCTAATAGCCTTGTCTGTTCCTCTGGTTCAATCTCCGCACCAGATTGCCTTTTAATATACCTAAAGCTGGATCTTATGATTCTATTGGCTTCTATGAGTTTCTTCAATTGTACCAGATCCTTTGAATTCAAAATTGTTTCCGAGTCTAACGTTGCCGCAGCTTTCAGTAGAGTTTGGTACAACTCTGATGATTCCTTTGACATCGCATTCAAAGCAGAAAGACATTCCACGATGGCCATATTGGCATGGTCGATCCCTGCGAATATCGACTCACTCTTTGGATCCTCAGATCTCCATGCTAGAACTTTTGAAACGAGTTTCGGGGTGTTGGAGCCACCTTTGATATCACCCATAAGCAACTTGATACCCTTTGGTAGCCCCACTGGTTGCATTTGGATATCCCAATCCGTATCATCTGCCAGCATTTTAATATCCTTATGGTACTTAGCAGCATTGGATTCTGATAGCGGCTTCAATCCAGAGATCAATGAAGGTTCAAATCTTCGATAAGTGATAGAGCCAAACGTGGCTGCTGCAACATCAAATCCTGACCCTACTTTTCCTTGCGCTTGACAATGAGCAATTTGAGCCAAGTTATGGATCAGCTGAAGTTGCTTCCGGTCCTTAAAGTCAATCTGTGGAGTATAGTAGGACAATAAAGCAGCAGTCAACACAGTGACCAACCCAGCAGAAGAACCTAAACCTGTCTTTGCAACTTCATATATCGGCTTGGAATGATAATGAAACTTCTTAGAACGACTCTTCTTTGCGATAGTATTCTCTTGCGAATGATATGACGGGTCTGAAAAGATTGTAATGGCAATATTAGAATGACCCACCGGGTTCATATATGCGAATACAGTCAACACTGTCGACTCGGCAAAGGGATTTTTTCTGCCGTTCGTCTCAAAAATGTTGAAATTGCGATCAATTTTGTATGACCATTCACCCTGCTTGAACTGTGGACTCTTCACTGTGATGGTGGAATATGCTGCATCAGTGAATTCACCATCAACTATGGCATGCATCCTAGCACTCAATGCGACAACATACGACTTGAACTGCTTGTCCAGGACGAGGTATCCGCCTGCGAGGAGAGCTTTCCCTGGTGCACTGAAAGACCTAGTCATAATCCCTATGTAGTTTGTCTGGTGGAATTGAGTTTGTTTTCATGTTTCGATTCGGCTTTTTTTTGTATTGGGTGAGCACTGAACAGAACAACAGTTCATAAAGGGGGAGAGTATGCTTGAATGCATGAGTGACCATACTCCATATAATATCAGTTATATTTGATTAAAGCAGACCTTATGCGCTATGAAGGAGTATGATATAGCCTGTAGTTCAAAAAAAATGGATCCTATGAGATTCGAACTCATGCATCTTACGATACTCGATCTTGAGTCGAGCGCCTTAAACCGCTCGGCCAAAGATCCAATTAACACGTATTCTAAAGCAGTAAAAATTCAATGCCAAAGAATTATTAGAAAGAAAAACTTCTCTTAATAGATAAAGCTGGAGCAGCAGTATCAAAAGTATCACAATATGCATATCTGAAGTCGGCAACCAGTCTCCTTGACTAAGAAGAACATAAAATATCAAATTGGAGTTCGAATTGTCAGGTGATCAGGAGGATATTTCTGGTGCTTCCTGATAAGTGGCAGTGGAGAGATATTGAACGCTATGTGAGGTAATATTCTGACTGAGATTATATTTCATCAATTTTAACAGTTAAACACTCTAACTCAGAGTGTCTTCGACTCCTTATTTGTAAAAATACACTCATACACTCTTGAAGCAGAATCAAGGGCTGGCCATACCTTCTCTGTATTTCAAACAAAACTATTGTCGTAATACTTAAGATTTTTTGTACGAATGTCTTACAATCTTCAAAAGTTGGGATTTTATCACTCGTTATCACTTATCATCTTTAATCTCTATTTCATTGAATTTCATGAGTATATTAATGACAACGAATTTTACTGAAAGCCGTAAAAATGCCAAATAATCGACACACAAAATTCATGGAAGCTACAAAATTTAGAGTGTTATTACCGTCAAAATGTGAATAAGCTTCTATATAGGAAGTATAACTATAACATGACTTATTTGTTCTCTAGCCCACACCCAATAGTCTTCCATCATCTCCAAATAAGTGAGCATCGCGGAATTTGTCAGAGCTGTGGCTGCGGGAAAAATTTGGAGCTTTTCTACTTGGAAGCAAAGAACAAAATAAGGAAGGTCTTGTGGATAAGAAAAGATGGGTGATAACCAACCAAAGTGCCCAGTGGACCACAGTGCCAGAGAACAGTGGGCTAAAAGCAGTAATGCCTTAGCAGCCCCACATCAGATACCACAGGGAAATGCCAATGATGAAGAGGCTAAATGTCCAGTGGATCACAATGCAAGAGTTAAATGGGCAGAGTTCAGCAAAAGTAAACCGATAGAGGCCTCAAAAGATGCTGCTGAATGCCCAGTGTCACCTGATGTTCGGGCACACTGGGCTCAAATGGGCTCAAAAGTTGACGGTAGTCAGATTCCAACTGATATTGAACATTCATCTGATAATCTGCCAGATACTCCGATATATGAGACCAATGTCTCCTTGCCAGAAGAAAGAGAGATATCATCAATCCCAAGAACAGGCTCGGACCAGAACTGGATATACCCTTCACAGAAGCAGTTTTTCGAGGCTATGAAACGTAAGAATTGGAACCCTGAAGCTGAAGTGATGAAAGCCGTAGTTCCGATCCATAATGCAGTTAACGAACGTGCATGGTATCAGATCCTGAAATGGGAAGAGGGCCGTGGGGGCGATTCTTGTGGTGGGATCCAATTGACAAGTTTTAAAGGAGATTCAAAGAAGTTGACACCAAAAGCATGGATCAAATGGATCTTTGGGTATCAAAAACCTTTTGATAGACATGATTGGACTATTGATAGATGCGGAAGAGAGGTTGACTACGTGATTGATTTCTACACGGGGAAGCCAAATCCCCAAATGGCTGGTATGGCTAGTTTTTATCTGGATGTTCGTCCAAAATTGAACAGTTTTGAAGGTGTCAAGTTGAGGGTGTTGAAGTTTCTTGGGTTATAGATAAAAGAGATATATGTATATAGAGACTAATGAGTGTATGAATATTCAAAATAGAACGTAGCTTTGATTCATATATACAGAGGGACAGGTCATTATTGTGAGAAAGAGGTTCATGGTCTGCCACCAAAGGCACCACTTTGACCTAATTTCTGCATGTTTTCACCAACTTGGACATTGACAGCGAAGTACTTGGCGACACATCTATCGATGCAGAGGGACTCATTCTTGTTGATGTCACCTTCGGAGTAGTTCTTGGAGATACATTTCTGATGACAATTGTCGACAAGTCTGTTGAACATGTCGGTGACCATGTCAAGCTCAGCTTCTGCAGCTGCAATTTTCTGCTCAGAAGAGATCTGTGGAGCACCACCAAAACCGAGGAAGGACATTGCTCGATTGTTTTTTTTAACTTATCGAAGATCAGTTCAATATCTTTATTTCCATTCAACGTGGACAATTTTTCACTGAAGGGCGAACTGGGCGGTAGGCGACACATAGAATAAAACCTCCTATGAATGGAGGCTATCGTGAGATGCCTAGCGTTCATGATAGCCATAAGTGGGTGATATATAGTCCATTCTGTTAAGAGCAAGATAAATTGTAGTGGCAGTTAGACTTTCCGCTTATAAAATATCCCATGTGTAGTGGGAGTATAAGCATTACCAAAAGCACTCATAGAAAAGCTGTGAATCAGGATTATAGGGTATAATGATTGTCCAGTATATTTTCTTGGTCGCAGTATCAACAAACTGAGCACAACACTCCAATAGCCCATATGATGATGAGACCTTCTGAAAGAGTATATCTGTAAAGCTGTGGAAAAGTAGATTTCCTAATCAGGAAAGTGAAATGCATTCCTCTGTATATGGCTGCGCTATTCAGAACTATTTGCCAAGTGACAACCGCCTATTGTTAACTGCACAGTGATTCAGGTCCAGATTTAAGATTGGACCACTACCAGACATCAGTCTAACCCTAACAGCAGGGGGTTGCTCGGTTAGCTTACGCTCAAATCTACTAGGGCTTCACCTTGCACAGCCTCCCGCAGCGCAGTCACAACAGCCAAAGTCTGGCCCATTTGGGAAGAATGAAACACCGTATAAATCCCTCATCGAGTGACCAATCACGTCGTTTCTCCTTCTTCTTTTTCGAACTGTTACGTCATTTTTTAGAGAGTGAGTTTTGATGTTTTGTGCCTTTTCTGAAGTAAGGCGAAGGGTAAACAGAGGACCAGCCCAGGAACAGCTCATCAATGCTGAAGGGAGTGCTCCCATTGGCCAGGAGGACAGGCTGGAGTGGCATGTGTAACTAACTCAGTAAGAACGTCGTAGTGTATAAAAAGGAAAAGCCCATGGTTCCCTGGTCCATGGGTCTTCTCCGACTACCTGTATAGTATACTGCAACCATGGCCGATAGTATCAGTAAATGGGAGAGCAGCTCCTTCCAGGATGATAGGGAGTACAGGGAGGATAGAGAGGATAGGGAGGACAAGGAGAATGGTCCTTCGATCAGGTTTGACAGCTCTGTTCTGAACGCAACGAGACCTTCATTGCCACGTCCACTGAGTTTAACATCACTCTCATCTAGAAAGACAGTGGAGCCAAATCTTGCTCTGCCACCTATCTTCAAGACCGTCTCCTACAAGGTTGATGCTGAATCTGTTGTTTCAGACTCAAAGCTGGATAAGTCTGTACGTTCCTTTAAGCAGAGTACATGGCATTTACAACCAGTTGAGGACGTTGCACGTTCTCTGGGTACAGATAAAGATAAAGGTCTCACCCATACTGAGTACCACTCGTTGTTGAAGACTCATGGAGCCAACTTATTATCTCCTCCTCCTACAAACTGGTTCAAGAAGCTTGTTAATTATTTCTTTGGAGGATTTGGACTATTGCTGATGGTTGGTGGTATCCTATGTTGTATTTCCTGGAAGCCCCTTGGGAATCCAAACCCTACAGTTGCTAATTTGGTTCTTGGAGTCGTTCTGTTCATTGTTTTTTTCCTGCAAGCTTTCTTCAACTTTTGGCAAGATTACTCTTCCTCTCAAGTGATGAGTTCTATCAGTGGTATGCTTCCGTCTGACGTCTCTGTTGTTAGAGAAGGAACTTCCGCTGTATGCCAAGCCAAAGAGCTTGTTCCTGGTGACCTAATCTTTGTTTCAAACGGTGACAGACTTCCTGCAGATGTCCGCTTTGTCTCTGTTGGTTCAAGTGAATTCGCATTCGATAAGTCTATCCTGACTGGTGAATCCAAACCTATCTATGCCACCAGTGAACCAGATCAAAAGGGGTCCAATTATTTGGAGAGTAGCTCTATAGGACTACAGGGAACATTCTGTGTTGGTGGTTCAGGTTATGCACTTGTCGTTTCCACTGGTGATCACACTGTTTTTGGTCAGATTGCTAAGCTTACGAGTGAACCCAAAACAGGAAGATCCCCTCTGCAGAAGGACATTATTCGTTTCATTATATTTGTTGTGTCCATTGCTCTTTTTCTATTGGTGCTGATATGTGTCCTCTGGGGAGCATGGATTCGTAAGGACTACCCTGATTGGATTCCAGTTCCAGTGTTGATCGTGGATTTGGTCACAGTGTTTGTGGCATTCATTCCAGAAGGTTTGCCCATCGCTCTTACAACTTGTCTCATGATTACCGCAGGAGTTATGAGAAAGAACATGATATTGTGTAAGTCTCTTAATGTCGTTGAGACTTTGGGATCTGTCAGTGTCTTGTGCTCGGATAAGACAGGTACGTTGACCAAGAACAAGATGTCAGTGGTTTCATATGCCATTGGAGGGCATGTGTTGGAAACACCAGGTGCGCCTGCAGAAGAGCAGCTCTCACTATTGGCCAAGCTTTGTAATGCTGCTACTTTCAATCCAACGACAAGGAACAAGCCTTTA
>JACVEX010000391.1:0-10379 GCA_017948575.1 Williopsis subsufficiens
TATTGTTCACATGTCAAACCACCTGGTGGAACAAGAATTCTCAACTCTTCAGATGAACAGGTGACCTTGGCATTCCCAAGAGCATTGGATAAGAAACCGTCAATGAAAGTTGTGCAACATGGCTCTCAAAGTAATAAATCAAACTTTGACATTTTTTTACCCAAACTATTTAAGTATACCAATGATATTCTTTCAAAGCTTGGACCTTTTTCAGTGAGGATCGACGATATGCTTTCACTATGATCTGACACACTTTGATAATTATTGAGAACTACCCACAATGAAACAGGGTACCAATCCAGCCATGTGCCGATTCCAATTCACTAAGATGAATGAGCGTTCGTGAGAATCAAGAATTAGATAAAATGTATGGCAGTATAGCTTAGATATTATTCGACCGTGAAAATAATGACGGCTGAGTACGACTGCTGACTGTTTACTCAAAGGAATTGTCTAACGATTCAGAGACCAAATAATGCAATCATTCAGGCTCAGGGACTCAGTGGTTCAATCTTACAGTGCCACAACTTTTATAAAATACCAAACTTCAGTTCCAGATTATATCATATCATATTAAAGAATTCGTAAAGAAAGAGATTAGAGATTCACCTAATAAAGCGGGCTTATAGGATGAAGCTTAGATCAATAGAGCAGCAGCCACAGCAGCCAAACCAGCGCCGACACCGATCTTGCCAGAGCCATTATCAGATTTGGTCACGACAGAGTGGGTGGAGGTAGAGGAAGCAGATGAAGATGTGGCGGTGGAGAGAGTGGTGGAATTAGAAGTACTGGAAGAAGACACAGATGGGGAGAAGTCTGGGGCAACGTTACCATTGCTCAAGGTTGCTCTGACACCAACAGGGTTAACTTGGGCAGTACCAGCGTAGATAGCATAATCACTTGTAAGGGAGAATCCATCACCGTTGTAGGTCAAGTAACCATTAGCGATAGCGAATGGGGAAGAACCTTCTGAACCCGAGTAGATTCCGTCAGCTTTCACAACAGCGTAGGAACCGTCAGCCAACTTGAATCTACCGTCATTAGTGATAACACCCTCGATGTAGTCAGAGGAGGCAACTTTGAATTGACCGTTGACATTAGCAATGGTGGAGTATTGGTAAGCAGAGCCAGATCTGATCAACAACCAACCGAAAGATTCGGAATCAGCGAGGATCGAGGAGGCTAAAGCCAAAGAGATCAAGATAGAAGAGAATTGCATTGTGTTAGCGAGTGATTTGCTTTGAACCAGAGATGAAATGAGAAGACCTGTGGAAGATACTGCGGAAAAGCCCTCCTTTTTCTAGTCGGCAACTGGTGGAAGTTGTTTAGTTTTGCACCAGGCTTTGCGTCATTGTGCGGCGAAAAACACCGATCTGGTAAATGGGAAGGTTTTCTTGGGATGTTTTTATGGTGGACTTAGAAGCTTTCATACTCTATACTAGCAATATATGAAGTGATATATCAATTTTGAACAACTTAATGAACCAATTCCTCGAAGGAAAATACCCAACAGCGCATACAGGGCCGTCAAGCACTTCTAAATTGGGGCACCAGCACGCAATCGTAAGCAATACTACATCAGGCATAATAGCAAAATTTACAAACCGAGACGAATCTCAGGGGGACTGTTCAATATTTAATTTGTTACCGCTTATTTGATGACGTGTACTGCAGACCAGTACTTCTGTACTTTTTGGTAGCCTGATATGTGGGATATGTCAAAGCGGCGACTTTGTTGGAACTAAACTTCAAAGCCTATAAAAAGCCGAGGACCCTTTTCCTGATTACTAGCGATACAACCCATTCAGAACAATTACTAGAGGGTCCTACGATATACCGGAGCGTCAATATATCGATTCGTCATCATGTAGTGAAGGGGGAAGGGAGAGGTAGCTTATATACAAGCATATACGATCTGGATTGATCGTTAGAGGCGGTGAGCATAAATGTCGGTGGCTGGTAGTATGCTTCAAGCGGGTGCTTGCCACTTTGGAAATATCAAAACAAAATGGCGCAGGACAGGATCTTGATTTTGGGGTGCTACAGATGAATGATGTAATGGACTTCTGAGACAGAGCGATGATGTAATGGCTGTTAAGAGAATCAGAATCAGAATAGTCCCACTGATCCCCATGACAGAAGGTACTCGCTATTTGCTTACGTAACAAAGACCATCGCTTACATAATCCAAAATTCAAATCGTCAAAATTTTTGGTGGCCAAGAGTCCAAAAACAGCATCTAGAAGACAGAGAAAGCAGTAATGTCAGCTCCATTGGTGGGAAGAAAGAGGCTCAGTGAAGGTCTCACAGTCACTTCGAAGGTGTTTGTACGGTCTAGAAATGGTAATGCTTCGAAAGTGGTGAGAGAGCACTATTTGAGAAGAGATATTCCGTGCCTCTCTAAAGCATGCCAGCAGTGTGGCGACTTGGTGGCTCCAGATGCCCATGGACAGCTACCTAAATTCATTTTGAGCGCAGAACCATTGAAATTGAAAGAGGTTGGTCGTCATTATGTCGTTGTTGATACCAACATCATCTTGCAATGTATCGATCTCTTGGAGAGCCCGCAGATTTTTTTTGATGTCATTGTCCCACAGACTGTGCTTGATGAAGTGAGAAACAAGAGTTTCCCAATCTATAACAGAATCAGAACCTTGTGCAAAGATAACGAAAAGCGCTTCATCGTGTTCCATAACGAGTTTCACGAGGACACATTTACGAAAAGGTTAGATTCGGAGACTATCAATGACAGAAACGATAGAGCCATTCGTACGTTGTCTAAATGGTTCCAAGAGCATCTGAAGGGCACTGATATCACCATTATCCTTATCACGAACGATAGATTGAATAAGGAAGCTGCTTTAGGGGAAGGTATCATCACCAAAAACTTGCACGACTATATTGATCTATATCCAAATAGCAATGAGCTCAAGGATCTCATCCCAACTGAAGAGTTTAAACCAAGAGAGAAAGCCGAGCATTTCTTCGAAAACTATTATTCCACTGCTCGTCTCATGGGTGGGCTAAGGAATGGTACGCTTTATCAAGGTTCGATCAACATCTCCTCTTATAACTTCCTCGAAGGCGAAATCTCCGTCCCATCTCTGCCAAAGCCACTACTGATAATTGGCTCTGAGAATTTGAATAGATCATTTAGCGGAGATCAAGTGATAGTGGAGATCCTACCAAAATCTCAATGGAAGAGACCATCTGCGATGATCATTCACGATGAAAACTTGAATACCAATGAGGATCCTGATAACCAAGATATACAGATTTCAGATAAGGAACGTCGACTATTGACACAGGATGCAATCAATACCCAGAATGATTCTTCGGAATTGCAACCAACAGGGCGTGTCGTGGGTATTGTCAAGAGATCATGGAGATTGTATGTTGGTCAAATTGTGAAGAACTCTGTTTCAAAGGCCCTGACCAACTCTGCCAAATCATGCTTCGTCAAGGTCATGGATAAGACTTTACCACGTATTCGTATCCGCACCCGTCGTGCTAATGAATTACTCGGTCAAAAGATTGTTGTTGCTGTGGATTCTTGGCCAACAACCTCCAAGAATCCAGAGGGCCATTTTGTTAGGTGTCTTGGTGAATCTGAATCTGTCGAAGCTGAAACAGAGGCATTACTTTTGGAACATGATGTTGAATATAGGCCATTCTCCAAGTCTGTTTTGGATTGCTTGCCACCAGAAGGTCATGATTGGAAAGTTCCCGCCAATCTGCAAGATGAAGATGCTCTACGTAAAGATCCATTATTACCAAAAAGAAAAGATTTTAGGGATAAGCTCGTGTGCAGCATCGATCCGCCAGGATGTGTTGATATCGATGATGCCTTACATGCCAAAAAGTTGCCGAATGGTAATTGGGAAGTTGGTGTACATATTGCTGACGTAACACATTTCGTTAAACCTGGTACTCCGTTAGATGCTGAGGGTGCATCAAGAGCTACCTCTGTGTATCTTGTTGATAAGAGAATTGATATGTTACCGATGTTGCTGGGAACAGATTTATGTTCTTTGAAGCCATATGTTGAGAGATTCTCATTCAGCTGCATTTGGGAATTGGATGATGATGCGAATATTGTCAATGTCGAATTCAACAAATCTATTATCAAGTCTCGTGAGGCTTTTTCTTATGAACAAGCACAGTTGCGTATAGATGATGCTTCACAACAGGATGACTTAACCCAAGGTATGAGAGCTTTGCTGAGTCTATCCAAGAAGTTGAAACAAAAAAGAATGGATGCGGGCGCTTTGAATCTAGCATCGCCTGAAGTTAAAGTGCACATGGATAGTGAAACATCTGATCCTGGTGAAGTTGAAATTAAGAAGCTGTTTGAGACGAACTCTCTTGTGGAGGAATTCATGCTTCTGGCGAATATCTCTGTCGCAAGAAAGATCTACTCCGAATTTCCACAAACCGCCATGCTGCGTCGTCATAATGCACCACCTTCAACAAATTTCGAAAAGCTGAATGACATGTTGCGTGTTCGTAAGAATCTGGCTATCTCAATCGAATCATCGAAGGCCTTAGCTGATTCCTTGGATCGTTGCACTGATCCAAATGATGAATACTTCAACACATTGTTACGTATCATGTCTACTCGTGCAATGACTGCTGCTGAATACTTTTCTTCTGGATCATATGGTTATCCTGAGTTTAGACATTATGGTCTTGCTGTTGAAATCTATACTCATTTCACATCTCCAATTCGTCGTTATTGTGATGTTGTCGCACATAGACAATTGGCAGCAGCTATTGGATATGAACCTTTGGATCTAGGGCATAGGGATAAGTCCAAGATGGAATTGATCTGTAAGAATTTGAACAAGAGACACAGAAATGCTCAATTTGCTGGAAGGGCCAGTATTGAGTACTATGTGGGACAAGTTATGAAGAACAACGAGAGTACTGAGACTGGGTATGTCATTAGAGTGTTTAGTAATGGTGTTGTTGTACTTGTCCCTAAGTTTGGTGTTGAGAGTTTGATCAAGTTGGAAGACTTGACGACACATGTCGAAAGTTCAAAGTTTGAAGAGGATCAGTATCAATTGACGTTCAAGACGCAGGAAGGTGAAAGAACCGTTGCTGTGTTTGACAGGGTGCAAGTTGAGGTCAAGTCTGTGTTGGATCAAAGTGTTGGTAAGCGTAAGGCCAAACTTGTATTGTTATGAAGAATAGTCTACATAAAAACGTTTAATCATTAGGAGAATGCATTATTTATTTCGTTTTATGCTTTTCTTCGTATTTGTTCATTTCTTGTAGAATGTATTCGTTAAACTTGTTGTAGTTATCCAAATAGATGTGATGACCACAATTCTCCATCAATTTGAACTCACTATCGAATGGTGTATTCTGCTTGATAATCTTTGTACATTGAAGACCACCTTCCTTGGGCATCCAATCCTCATCACCATATACCCAGGCAACATCACAAGTTATCTCATGTACACGATCCACCAAGGGAACTTTAGCAACGCCTCCTGCCCCCAGCACCTGTGGCATATAGTATTCACCAGAGCCACGAGCATTGAATATCGCATATGTGTACTTGTGCAGTCTTTGTCTCTCCAACTCAGTCAGCTTGGCAAATCGACGAGATGTCCAACCAGAGGTGATCATACTTCCAAATGGACCTGCATTTCTCACCAGTGAAAAGGGAGAGACATTCTGTTCCCATAACCAATCAAACCATACTGGAATCTCACCAGGTGGCGCCGGTGGTCTATATATACCCGCTGGGGAGATACATAGTAATTTTTTAACCCTCTGAGGATTCTTTATGGTGTATAACACAGACATATAAGCTCCCAAAGAATGGGAGCACATAAGCATATCATCAACACCACGCTGTCGACGCCAAGCTTCCAAGGAATCAATGAAATATGTTTCTAGTGGAATCTGCTTGTCAAAATGCGGTCTCGAGGAGCAACCATAGCCCAACAGATCCAGTGCATGGATACACCAGTTGCTGTTCTTGGAGATCTCATCAAAATTCTTTAGGTAGAACCCGAGGCCAGCACCATATCCATGTATAAGAACAAAGTGGTTCAGCTTAGATTCATCTGCATTCTTGGGCATGATCATGAATTCATTAATATAGTTCCCATTGCCAACATCTGTTTTGAGGACTTTGGAGGTTCTTAAGGAATCATCTTTCCCATGGAAAGGTAACAGTTCCAAAAGCTCTTCTTGAGCCCGATCGAGCTCATGTCGAAGCTTCCAGTCTGCAAAGCTCTGTGTAGCACTGAGAGGAAAGAGTCTAGTTGTCAAGATCTTATGTAGAGGTAATGCAGTCGGAGCAGTGGAACGTTTATACCCATGTTTCGGACTACTTTTTGGGCTTGCAGTAGCGAATCCTGAAGCGAGGGTCTGTATGGTCTTCAGGAAATTGTTGAGCTTTAGGTTGGACATGGATAGCCTGGCTCTTTGCCGTGTTCTTCTTGTCTATAGATTTCCTTTAGCTCTTCACAAATCTCAGTTTTCGAGAGGTCCTTATGTGTCAAATGTTAATGGGATTCCGCGGAGTTTCATTTGTTGAAGACGGAGACGACGCAGAGGGATCCGGGGGGGGAAGTCAGGTGATCGGTCAGGTGAATCTCCCTCGGAGGTGGTGCTATCTGAGCCAAAGACTCAGCTTCTCTACATCTCTCTGCTTGAAGCTGAGGTAGATGATAGATGTGAGATGGTAAACGATGTTTGTGAGATGATATACCGATAGCGATGGACAGATACTCTTCCACGGATAAACAGTGAACCCACAGGCATTTTCAGTACTGCGTGGTGTCCGGGTTGTTTCCTTTTTGGGAGATCATGAAATCCCGGTGGAATTAAAACACAGGGGGGCCATAAGCATGAACAGCATGAAGAGGTTTGTCTTTGTGATTGTGACAGGTTTTGCCAACTTCAACACTTTCTTAGGTGTGTTAATGGGTATTAAAGCACTAAAATGTCCTGCAAGAAACAGCCAACACACACAGCAAAACTGACCAACCACACTGCATCGTTCGAGTAATCACATGCGATTTTTCTCAAGTGAAAAATTTTGCCCTATAAAGAGGAAAGATATGGCTCAAAGAGGAAGGAGAAGAAGAATAGGAAGAAGAGGCCCATTCACTATCGAGTTTGAAAGGTTAGACAAATTTGCACGAAGATCCAGACATATAGATCACACAGGATTTAGATTTCAGAGGTCATTCACAATTACCTCCGTTTCCACTGGCTAAGCTCGATATCGAATTTTTACCAGAACGAGTCACTCTTCGGTAAGCTCTTATCACTAAACTTACCAAATCAACGCCGAGAAGTCAACGCACTTGTAAAAAGGCGGACAGAGAATCAACGATAACTAAAATGGTTGGCAGGTTGTTCAAGTCACTAATACCCAAAAAATCCACGGATAAGAAGCCAGAGGTTTCATCCTCTTGTGCCTCGATAGTGAAAGGCCACATTGAAGATGCAACAGTTCCTGCTATCGATATCAATGACGGTTATAAGCACGACTTGAGAAAGAATTTCAGCATATGGTCCCTTCTAGGTGTCGGTTTCGGTCTGACAAACTCCTGGTTTGGTATATCTGCCTCCCTGGTCACTGGTATCTCCTCTGGTGGACCCATGCTCATCGTTTATGGTATTATTATCATCGCTTTTATGGCGACATGTATCGGTATCTCCCTCTCTGAGCTGACCTCTGCATTCCCAGAGAACTCTGGTGGTCAATACTATTGGACTTTCCAGCTGGCTCCGAAGAAGTATAGAAGATTCGGGGCTTACATGTGTGGCTCATATGCTTGGTTTGGCTCCATCTTTTCCACCGCGTCTACTACACTTGCAGTAGCTTCCGCACTTGTCGGTATGTATTACCTAAGTGCAGGTAAGGATACATTCCCAAAGACTTGGGAAGTGTTCGTCACTTTTGAACTCTTAAATGCCTTCTTGATTCTCTTCAACATTTGGGATAGACCATTGCCACTTATCTCATCCGCTGCCTTGTATACCTCTTTGACCTCGTTTGTCGTCATCACCATCACTGTGTTGGTTTGTTCTAGAGGTCACTTCCAACCTCCAAGCTTTGTTTTCAAAGACTTTGAGAACGGCACAGGTTGGAGCTCCTCTGGAATCGCATTCATCGTGGGTTTGATTAACCCAGCCTGGTCCTTCTCCTGTTTGGATTGTGCTACACACATGGCCGAGGAGATCTTTGAACCAGAGCGTTGGATCCCAGTATCTATCTTGTCCACTGTCGCCATTGGGTTCATCACCTCATTCTGCTATTCCATTGCCATGTTTTTCTCCATCAGAAATTTGGATAGCATCTTGAGCTCCACTACTGGTGTTCCAATCCTAGATATCTTCTACCAAGCATTGGGTAACAAAGGTGGTGCCATCTTCTTGGAATGTTTGATCGTGCTCACAGGATTTGGCTGTTGTATTGCATGTATGACATGGCAAGCACGCCTCTGTTGGTCGTTCTCCAGAGATGATGGTATCCCAGGTTCTCGTTATTGGTCTAAGGTTAACGAAACCACTAAACTACCAGTCAATGCCCATGTCATGTCGTGTTTCTGGTGTGCTGTTGTCGGTTGTATCTACATGGGTTCCGCAACTGCTTATAACGCCATGGTGACAGGCTGTATCACGTTTTTGCTATTGTCTTATGCTATTCCAATCTGTTGTTTGCTCTATAAGGGAAGAAACAGTATCAAGCATGGTCCCTTCTGGTTGGGTCCACTCGGATTGGTTGCTAACATTGTCACCTTGTGTTGGACAGTGTTCGTGTGTGTCTTCTTTTCATTCCCATTTACTATGCCTGTCACGAAGGATAACATGAACTACGCCTCCGTTGTGCTTGTTGGTATGACTATTTATGCTGTGGCATACTGGCACCTGAGAGGTCACAAGCGTTTCGCATTGGAGCACTCTGATGAAGATGAAGATTCTGTCAGCCTCGATCTCATCAAGCCAGATGCTAAGTAAAGGAGTTGTTTGCTTATATATATATATATCCTGTTCTTTCTCTGCATGTTTTTAAAGGAATATTAGATATTTGATTTTCTTGGTATATCTCTACTTGTCGTTTACATATAGCTCAAGCGAAAATTTTATGCCTTGTAAAGTGGACAGATACGGCTCAAAGAGAAACGAGAAGAAGAATAGGAAGAACAGGCCCATTAACTATCGAGTTTGATAAGCTAGATAGATCTGCACACACCTCGAGACACAAAGTTCACACCGGATTTAAATTTCAGATCTTATTCACAATTGTCTTTCCGCTGGCTGAACACGATATCGAATTTTTGCCGAAACGAGTCACTTCTCCTTGATAAGGCCTTATCGCCAATGCGCCCACCTCAACGCACTTATAAAAAGGCGACCAAAGAACCAACGATAACTAGAATGGATGGCAGGTTATTCAAGTCGCAATGTCCAGAGCGTCCATGGATAAGAAGCCAGAGGTTTCATCCTCTTCTGCCTCGATAGTGAAAGGCCACATTGAGGATACAACAGTTGCTGCTATCGATGTCGATGACGGTTATAAGCACGACTTGAGAAAGAATTTCAGCATATGGTCCCTTCTAGGTGTCGGTTTCGGTCTGACAAACTCCTGGTTTGGTATATCTGCCTCCCTGGTCACCGGTATCTCCTCTGGTGGACCCTTGATGATTGTCTATGGTATTATCATCGTTGCTTGTATTTCGGTATGTATTGGTATCTCCCTCTCAGAACTGGTGTCTGCCTTCCCAGAGAACTCTGGTGGTCAATACTATTGGACTTTCCAGCTGGCTCCAAAGAAATATAGAAGATTCTGGGCTTACATGTGTGGTTCATATGCTTGGTTCGGCTCTATCTTCACCACTGCCTCAGTCACTATTTCTATCGCTTCCGCTATTGTCGGCATGTATTATCTCAGTGCAGGTAAGGACTCATACCCAAAAACGTGGGAAGTTTTTGTCACTTTTGAGCTCTTGAATGCCTTCTTGATAATTTCCAATGTTTGGGAAAAGCCATTGCCAGCTATCTCCTCTGCTGCTTTGTATACATCCTTGACCTCCTTCATAGTCATCACTATCACAGTGTTGGCCTGTTCAAGTGGACACTTCCAAGCACCAAGCTTTGTCTTCAGAGAATTTCAGAATGGTACTGGTTGGAGCTCCTCTGGAATCGCATTCATCGTGGGTTTGATCAACCCAGCCTGGTCCTTCTCCTGTTTGGATTGTGCTACACACATGGCCGAGGAGATCTTTGAACCAGAGCGTTGGATCCCAATATCTATCTTGTCCACTGTCGCCATTGGGTTCATCACCTCATTCTGCTATTCCATTGCCATGTTTTTCTCCATCAGAAATTTGGATAGCATCTTGAGC
>JACVEX010000391.1:10512-244967 GCA_017948575.1 Williopsis subsufficiens
CCTCACAGCTTTTGGTTGTAACATTGCATGTATGACATGGCAAGCACGCCTCTGTTGGTCGTTCTCCAGAGATGATGGTATCCCAGGTTCTCGTTATTGGTCTAAGGTTAACGAAACCACTAAACTACCAGTCAATGCCCATGTCATGTCGTGTTTCTGGTGTGCTGTTGTCGGTTGTATCTACATGGGTTCCACAACTGCTTACAACGCCATGGTGACAGGCTGTATCACGTTTTTGCTATTGTCTTATGCTATTCCAATCTGTTGTTTGCTCTATAAGGGAAGAAACAGTATCAAGCATGGTCCCTTCTGGTTGGGTCCACTCGGATTGGTTGCAAATATTGTCACTTTGTGCTGGACACTTTTTGCCTGTATCTTCTTCTCTTTCCCATCTACCATGCCTGTTACCAAGGATAACATGAACTACGCCTGCGTTGTGCTTGTTGGTATGACTATTTATGCTGTGGCATACTGGCACCTGAGAGGTCACAAGCGTTTCGCATTGGAGCACTCTGATGAAGATGAAGATTCTGTCAGCCTCGATCTCATCAAGCCAGATGCTAAGTAAAGGAGTTGTTTGCTTATATATATATATATCCTGTTCTTTCTCTGCATGTTTTTAAAGGAATATTAGATATTTGATTTTCTTGGTATATCTCTACTTGTAGTTTACGTAGTTCATTGTATTTGCGATCAATATGTAGTACTTAAACACATCTTCGGAACGACACCACGCCCTTCGTTAATATAACCATCACTCTGGACAAGGATGTCACCTTTAGAATCCACTTTCTCGACAAGGCACCATCCATCAGTATGCCTAGCGAGGATCTTCACATATTCTCCTTCTTTGATCGTCAGCTCATCTGCTAGATTCTTCGTGTAGTTTGTGATAACTTTATAAATGTTGTCGTTTTTATACTTCGCCAGATCAACAACTGGGGTCGTCGGAATCATACGCTCATACACCCGTTGCTCAAGTCCTTCAAGAGTCTTAGGAGAGCTGGATATAGTGTATGGCTTGTTTGGAAGAGGCTTGCTTTCATAAAGTTTCTTAGACTTAGAATTTTGTCTCTTCTTCTTATCACTCACAGGTTGAAGCTTAGGCACCGAAACCTTACTAGTGGGATTCATCGGAATGACTTGCTTAGAGACATTGGTTTCATTACTAGAGACAGACTTTTGTGTAGAATCATACGACTGTGGATGATAAGTAGCTTGTGGGAAGGTTGGAAGAATTGGCGACTTCTCATTTATCTCAGATCTATTTGACCTGTTCAGTTTGAATTCTTTCAGTGCCACTATCGGTGAGAATGGGCCCGTACTCAAGCTTCCCCTGCTCGTTGCACTTGATACATTTGAGTGCTTGGCAAACCATTTACTCAGAGGTGTATTTAAATTCCATTTGGAATCAGCGGGCCCCTGATGTGGTTCCTTCAAACTGTACTCAGATTCGTTATTCTGCTGGAAGGGTTGACAAAATGCACTTAATTGATCTGTAGACTGTGGCTTGGCCCTCACTTGATACACACTTCTCATTTTATAAGGAGAGAACCCATCACCGTTACTTACCTTATAGTTGAACTTCTCATCATAATAGTTCTTGAGTTTAGCACATGAAGCACTGTCCTTCTGTTTCTTTTGATGGAAGTAGAACCAGATGGCGACAACGACCAACGCAAGACCAATAACGGCGACTGGAATACCAATCACAAGCCCAATGTTAGAGTTCTTGCCTGAAGTGGTGATTTGGAATAGACCATTCTGTATCTGACTACCATGTGTAGATGTAGATGCGGTGACACTTGACACATCTGTAGAGGTAGAAGAGGAATGAATAGTAGATATCGTTGTGGGATTGGTCATAAGCGTTGAGCTAATATCCTTATTTGCCAGCGTGATACCGAACTGGGAAGAGCTGCCATATAGGACAGTTCCAGAGGCCTGTGTGACCGTGACATCCAAGATCCCTTGAACTATGGCAGTCCGAGTAGCTTCCAGAGTCGTCGTCAGCGTCGTTAGCCTCTCAAGAGTGATAGTTGTGGTCATTATGTAGTATGTTTTTAATTACACACATTGAGGAAGACAATTTTCGTTGGAGATCTTGGATTTATATCCTATTGTTGGCTGTTGTTTCATCATCTGTGGGCTGTTTCATCATTGTCGGAACATCCAAAACAGTAGGAAAGCAAGAATGAAAACAGCCAAGCGGTGACAAAAGAGATAGAAATATTAACACAGTTTCATACAACCTTGAAGGAAGATAAGCTATCTATATCTATACCATCAGAATCGAAGACACACCATAGACCTGATGCGAGATTGAAGAAGTGTGGATCACTAATTATCCCAATACAGTGAATTACCCAAAACAGATGCGTTACGAGCGTGCGAACCGAAAATTTCTTTCCGATGAGCTGAGAAAGAGTTTAAGAGCTCAGTGAGCAGTAAAATATTGGAAGCTGGAAAGGAGAGAACGATTCACATCTAATGGTTTCCACACACAATAAGGATAAGCCTTGGGACACTCCAGACATCGACAAATGGAAAATTGACGAATTCAAACCAGAGGACAATGCCTCTGGATTACCATTCACAGAGGAATCCAGTTTCATGACACTGTTTCCTAAATACCGTGAGGTTTACTTGAAGCAGATCTGGCCAGAAGTCACTAGAACTTTGGAGAAACACCATATTGCTTGCACTTTGGACTTGGTGGAAGGGTCCATGACTGCGAAGACCACTAGAAAGACATATGATCCAGCCATTATTCTCAAGGCTAGAGATTTGATCAAACTTTTGGCCCGTTCCGTTCCATTCCCACAAGCCGTAAAGGTGTTACAGGATGATATTACCTGTGATGTGATAAAGATTGGTAACTTTGTCTCCAATAAGGAGAGATTTGTCAAGAGAAGACAAAGACTTGTTGGTCCAAACGGTAACACTTTGAGAGCATTGGAGTTGTTGACCAAGTGCTATATCTTAGTTCAAGGTAACACAGTCTCTGCTATGGGCCCATGGAAGGGCTTGAAAGAAGTCAGAAGAGTTGTTGAAGACTGTATGAAGAATGTGCATCCTATCTATCATATAAAGGAACTTATGATCAAGAGAGAACTGCAGAACAAACCAGAGATGGCTGAAGAGGATTGGAGTAGATACTTGCCAATGTTTAAGAAGAGAAACGTTGCGAGAAAGAAACCTAAGCAGACCAAGGACGAGGAGAACAAGAAGAAGGAGAAGAAGGTTTACACACCATTCCCACCTGCACAACTTCCTAGAAAGGTTGACTTGCAGATTGAAAGTGGTGAGTATTTCCTCAGTAAGAGAGAAAAAACCGCTAAGGAGATGCAAGAGAAGAAGGAGAAGCAAGCCGAGCGTAAAAGAGAGAGGGAAGCTGAAAGAGCTAAGGATTTCATTGCGCCAGAGGAAGAGAAGTACGAAAAAAAGTCCAAGAAGAGATCCAGAGACGAGGACGACAAGAAAGACACCAAGGAGAAAAAAGAGAAGAAGTCTAAGAAGTCTAAGAAGGATGAAGAATGAAAGAAAGATCGATAATGACGGATGTTTAAATATGTTTTTTTGACACATCAATGTAGAAGCCTCCAATTTTGTGCCAATTTGCGCCGAATTGCATCCTAACATTCCTGATCCGAAAATATGCGCTGCTCCCACATGAAATGGCGAAAAAGACCCGAAACAAAGCGAAAGAGCCGCCCAACTTCCAAAGACAAAACAAAAGAGCTGAGAAGGGGGTAAAAGTACTAACAGAAAGAAGGAATTGAATAAGTCATTGGGAAGTTCTTTCTCTGTCACCGAATACAATTGCAAAGCTCCCTTTTTATAACACATTCGCATCCCCTACCTTCGAGGGTCCTCGGATTCTTTTGATTTAGCCAGATCACCACGTTACTTGTTGGACAGCCTTAATACATTTCATCATACAATTGACCTTACATCATGGATCAGAGTGGCAACGCCCTTCTACTGCGCTTCATCGAGTCTCAGCAATTTTCCCTATTTATGTGCATCGCCTACTTAACGAGATACGCCAACAACATTGGCATCCATCACCATCTGTGCCAGAAGCTTCGTACCTATAAGCTGGATGACCTTAGTTTCTTCATTCCACAGCTGTGTCAGATCTTAGTGACTGTGGAAACAGAGTCCATGGCTCTTGAGGATTTGCTTCTGGAGATGTCAACAAAGGACCCACATTTCACGTTGTTGACATTCTGGTATCTCCAAGCACATTTGACTGATTTGGCAGATGACCCAAACAGTTTTGCCTTCCAGAATGCTAGAAGAGTGTTGAACAGCCTACAGTACATTCTGTTCAATGTTGGATCGGCACCATCAAAGAAGTTCAGAGAGAACGTTGCTCCATCCGTAGTGATGAGTTCCGCTATTGCTGCATCTATAGGGTTACCACAGCTGGGTCAATTCATCGAACCTGTTGCCAAAATTCAAGGTCGTAAACAAAAGAGTTTTGTCTTTGAATTGGCGAAGAACTTTAAGCAGAAACTAACTGAGAATCTCACATTGAAGAATACAGCGGCCAATACCCGTATCAATTCAACATCCAGCATTAGTTATGACACCATCCGTAAGTCATCAATCGATGATGATTTTAAGAAAAAGGCCCCAGAGGAGGAAGGAAAGGCATACGATTTTGAGATGATCGAATCATATGCAGACGATCTTCTGAAGAGAGATAGAACCAGAAACAAACTCACAAAGGACCTTCTCCGGTCTCATACTTTCTATGAGAACGATTTATCGACTGCATCTTCACCAACGTTTGGTACACATTTTGACAATGATCCGAACTCAGTTTCCATGCCAGATCTCCAACATAGTCAAACCGGTCCTTCATCACCGGCAGGCTCTGTGGCTTCATCGCCAGGCTATAACAGACATCAGAGAGGCAGAGTACATACAAGGTTGAATTCGCATGGGGCAAACCACAGAAATATCTCGCCATCGTTGATGTCAACTACTAGCAAGATCAAGCTGCTGAAGTCCAATTACTTTAGATGTGAAACACAATTCGCAATTGCATTGCAAACCATTTCTATTAGATTGAGTGCTGTGCCACAAGAAGCAAGATTATCATCACTTCGCGCGGAACTTTCTCTCATGAATAGAGATCTACCTGCTGAAGTTGATATTCCGACTTTACTACCTCCAAACAGAAGAGGTAAACTGCATAAGATTGTTCACATCGCCGCCAATGAAGCTGCGGTTTTGAACTCTGCAGAGAGAGTTCCATTCCTTTTGTTGATCGAATACTTGAGTGATGAGATGGATTTCGACCCATCTACAAACTCCAACAACAAACTTCTTCATGAGAAACCAAACAATCAATATATCTTTGACTTGGGTATTCAACCGAGCTCTATCGATGCTTCTCCACATCCAACCGACTACTTTGATGAGATTCCTGCTGAAACAGACCTTGGAGATCTGTCTGTTGTGAAGATGACCAACAAGGATGAGTCTGAGATGCTCAGTAATGAGATTTTTGTGGCATCTTCATCAAATGTCCCGCTCATCGATAACGAAGAAGCGCGTGCCGCAGATCTAGAGTTTAGTTCTGAGTACAAGTTAAGCATTGATGGTGACGATTCAAATACTTCGGATTTGGCGACGCAGATGAGGATTGCTGCTGTGATGTTGGCACAGTTGGATAGTGGGACCAATTCCCTTCCTGCCGATCACACTGCTGCTATTAAAGCAAAGATTATCACATCTATGCAATCGCTGCAAGACAAATTTGGTTACAAAGACCTGGAGGCTATTCACGGTGCTGCTGGTGAACGTAAATTGGAGAATGATCTCAAGCTTGGCGGTGTTTCCAACAAGAACTCCAGTACTTATTTGGGTGAAGACTGGCAGACAAAGAAGGAGAGAATCCGTAAACAGAGTGCCTATGGCCATTTGGAGAACTGGGATTTGTGTTCTGTAATTGCAAAGACTGGAGATGATTTGAGGCAAGAGGCTTTTGCATCTCAAGTCATTCAGGCCATGTCTTCTGTTTGGAAAACATCTAACGTCCCTGTTTGGGTAAAGAGAATGAGAATCTTGATCACAAGTGCCAATACGGGTCTTGTTGAGACTATTACAAATGCATTATCTGTCCATTCGATCAAGAAGACATTGACGAAGCTCTCCATCGAAGACGGTGAGAATCCAAAGGGTACTATCAGCTCCTTGAATGAACACTTTGAGAGATGCTTTGGTGATCCGTCATCGCCAAAATATAAGCGTGCCCAGGATAATTTTGCCCAGTCTCTCGCAGCTTACTCGGTGATCTGTTACTTGTTACAAATAAAGGACCGTCATAATGGTAACATCATGTTGGATAACGAAGGCCATATTATTCATATTGATTTTGGTTTCCTTCTATCTAACTCTCCGGGCTCTGTTGGTTTTGAGGCTGCTCCATTCAAATTGACTTTTGAGTACATTGATCTTTTGGGAGGCCTTGAAGGTGCTCCATTCTTGAAGTTCAAGGACCTCACCAAAGAGGCATTCAAGGCTTTGAGAAAGCATGCCGATCATTTGATCACTATGGTCGAGTTGATGCAGAAGGACAGCAACTTGCCATGTTTTAAGGCAGGCCCTCAAACTTCTGTTCAATTCAGACAAAGATTCCAGTTGCACTTGTCTGAAACCGAGTGCGATTCCTTCGTAGAGAACTACCTGATCGGTAAGAGTATTGGAAGTATCTACACTAGATTGTATGATCAATTCCAGCTGCTGACACAGGGTATCTACAGTTGAACGGCTTATGATGGATCAATGCAACAGAACAAAGTGTCATGTAATTAATGTCATTCACACAACAATCGCACATGTAGTGAAATCATTTCATAGCCACAGGAATATCTTGAATCAAAGTCTAGTATACATTAACATGTGATCATTCAAACGCAGAACCCGCTAAGCTCTTAAGTACACCAGTGGTCTTCTTTACGGTCTTCTCGATCTTTCTCGCCTTCAGCACTCTATGATTTTCAACCTCAACCTTGGATATAGACTTGGCTCTGCCAAAGGACATGATAGATGCCTTTGCGCTGGAAGCAGCTTTGTAGGAGGTGGAGATTGTAACTTCATTGCTCTTGATAGAAGCCTCTGATTGCATGAATGATCTTTTCGTTAGAGATGGAACCTTGAAAGCATCAGTTGGTGAACTTGATGAGTCAACGTCAATCACGTGTTTACGTTGTGGAGTCCTATCTGATAGTTGGATCATAGACCTCTGCTTTAAAGTGTGAAGATCTTCAAAAGAGTCTTCTTCTTCCAAATAGTTTATGTTTTGTTGTGGGATATCTTCTAGATCGGTCAAAAAGGATAACGACTTCTGAACAAAAGCCTCCGTAATTCTGATCTTCTTTTTATGTGTGACTTCTTCTGGAGACTTGAGTTTGTCCTTAGCTGATTTGTCAACAAATGGGTTATCGTCTTCATCATCTGTTGAGCTTACCTCGGATTCAAGACGACCAAAGATGTCTTTCTTGGAGCTCGATGAGTCTTCTGTGATAGATTCAAAAAATGCCTTTGACTTCTTATCTCTCGCCAGCTGTCTTAGTTTCTCATCTTCCTCAAATTTCTCTCTCAATTTGCTCTGTTGATATAGTCTATATCTTCTCATAACCTCATCCTCTTCATCAAAGAAGTCGAATCCCTCAGCATCCTCACCACCCCGCCTCTTCCAGTTACCTGTCTCAAGATCCTTCAATATCTTCATAAGCATCTTTTGATCAGTCACGGCCTCTTCAGCTGCAATCTTCTTAGCCAAGTCCGATCTATCTTGTTTGATCCTAGTTATATCGTCAAACATTTTCTCATCTTCAGAGTTCTCCTCATCAGACCTTTCACCATCAGCACCACCGACCCCAAACCATTCATCTTCAGATTCCTCAGCTTCGTTTTCCATGATCTTATCAAGGCCACGAGACTTCATCTGTCTCTTAAGACGTTTTTCTTCCTCAATTTCTTTGCGACGCTGTTTCTTGTAGAATTCAGCACGTTTCAGTCGGTCTTCTTGGGTCTCTTCCTCTTCATCACTTTCAGCCTCGGATTCAGATGCTGCTGATTTCCTAAACAATCTCTTTCTGTGCTGTATCTTAACTGGCGACTCCACCTCATCCTGTGTCACGTCCGTAGGCTCTAAATCCTTCATCGTTGACTCTATCTGCTGTATGCTCATTGATTCACGCTGATTGTTAGCAAATAGTGGGTTGATCTCGGTAAACTGTGTTTCAAGATTATCGTATTTGGCTTGCTTCATTTCCTGGGTCTCGAAGTTCATGTCTAATGGATCGTCTATAGCAGAGTTATTGGTATCTGAGACTTCTTGAGCAAGAACTCTTTGGCCATCTTTTCTCAACTCATTGAAGATACCACCAGATCCAGACTTGAGTGCGTCGTTAGGATATGGAGAGGAATCTTCAAAGGCCTGCGTGAAGGAGACACCAAATATGTCTTTCAATTTCTGAGTTTGGTTTTGATTCTGAGAGAAATTCCCACCGAATGATCCAAGATTGATATTTGAGTCAGGTTCATGTTTATCCAAGACACTAAAGAGTCCCCCAACACCATCTTCCTCATCAACTTCATCATGAACGATGTTTCTCTTTCGAGACTTCAACTTAACGATAATCTGCTCTTCATCAATATTAAGTACGTTGCCCTGACTGCATTCGAGGGCCTCGACTGCTGCATCACCATCTTCACCATCTTCATTTTCTGCGTCTTCCTTTTCAACCTCGGACACTTCGATCTCAGACTCTTCACTCTCAGACTCTGGAACATCACTCTCCGGGACATCCTGGTACTCATCATCTTCATCACTCTCATGGGCTTGAGTTAATTTATATTTCTTTTTTTCTTGATCCTTCACGACCTTAGCATGTTCGACATATCTTCTCAGCAGATCTTCAACATCGAACTCCTGCGGTTGTAGGAGATCAATTCTTTCTTGATCTTCTGGAAAGAAAGAGCGGCTTTCCATGATCTGCTTTTTAGAAGCATTCTTCAATTTTTCAAGCATTTCGCTCTTTGTGAGAGCAGTATGTTTATGTTTGGTTCTTTTGCTCTCGATGGTCTTCTTGCTGAATTTTGCCTTGATATCCAACATGGCAGATTTGGAGACCTGAATGCCAATATCATCGTCACTGTCTTCACTATCATCTAGTTCAATCATATCTGGTTTATTTTCCGGCTCCTTCAACCTGAGCTTGACATTTTCAATGTTGTACTTCGATTTCTGGTTCAAGACATTGAGTACATTAAAATCACTATCACTATCATCTGACAATTCAATGTCATCACACTGTTTTAGTTCTTTACTGATGTTACCGATTTTTTTGTGCTTAACAGGTGATGAGTTCAAAGGAGTTGTTGAAGGAGTAGGATCATTCTTCTCAGAACCAAGAAGGTCATTAGGGTCATAGACACCAGTCTTAGGCAGACCAAAAGCAGCGAGAAGATCAGTTTTGACAAACTTCTTGACAACATTTGCAGTAATGTTCAAGCTCTCATCATGTCTCCGCTCGTCTTCATCACCTGAAGAATAGTAGTCATCATCATTATCAGCAACGCTCTCATAATCTTTCTTCTTCACCAAACTATTTGAAAGATCTTTGCTGTCTTTACTCTTCTCGTGCTGTTGCTTCAAGAGTCTCTCAGCCTTCTTTTTTTCCACTAGAGCTTCGATTCTTTTCTGCTTCACTGCGCGTTGTTCTTCAACAGACAATGGTTTCGGCTGCGTTTCAACTTTTTGTGTAGTTTCAAGCCCATCCTCGTCAGAATCGTCTACAAAGAGATTGCTCTTAGCAGCACTGAATTCTGATAAATCATCAATAAATCCAGCAACAGCAAGCCCCTGAACTCCAGTCGATGGTGTTGCATCTTCATTATCAGAGAAGATATCAAGCATTTTCTGGCGAATCGCTGGAACAATACCTTCTTCCTCGAGGTCTTTCTTCTCATTTTCCTTAAGAGTAGATTCAATAATCGACTGGCGAGTAAATGGCTCCGTAGGTATTAGCTGTGTTGTTTTGTCACCCGAATGGGTGCCGTTTAGGTCCTCTTGCGTTCTTTCATTGATCTGTATCTCTGTATCGACTTGTTGTGTATCGGCTTCGAAGATCTGTGTCGTTGGCGGATTGTCAAATTGAATAGTCGCTGCTACTTTTGAAAGTTCACCATTATCAACTTCAGATGGTTTACCGGTATCAATCTTGTCAGAACTGGCCTGCTCAGATTTTTTTTGGCTATCCTCTTCTTGCAGTTCACCATTCAAACGTCTCTTCACCTTCTCAAACAATGAAGTTCCTGAACCAAACAAGTTACTAATGGATGGAGCCCTGACCGTCGCTGAATCTAGTGGTATCTTCAACAAGGCATCGTTGGGGTCATTAAGATTATCAAGGGAAGGGAAGACATCCATACTTCCATCAGCCTCACAGACCGGCGCGTACTCTATGTTGTCTTGCGCAACTTGAATATTCACGATTTTCTTGAAAACCCTAGATTTCTCTGGCCGGGTCTCTAGATCGTCTAGAAGGTCCATAATAGTATAAAGATTCCTTTTCCGTTTGTAGTTTGCGTTGGTTCTTGTCTTTGTTTTGCCTTGAAAGGACGCGTAAAATTTCAGGCGCGTCCCTACAGGTTGCGCGTACCAAAAACTAGATGTATTGTTCTCATTAGTTTCTCTTTAGACGACACATGAGGAGGAAGATATTGAACATCGCTTTCGCTACAACAACATGCCTTAAATAAACTATTGCTTCGTAGTGATGATGGTATCTCCCTATCAGTCGAACTGAAAATCACTATCCAATGCATCCTTCAGAGCATCTTGGCTAACTTTGGAAACAACAACAGAAGATTGAACTAGCATAGAGCTTTCTCCATGCTGCACAATTGTACTACCATTCGTCCCAATGGTCAATGTTGAGAAGCTCCCCTTCATCGACCCACCAAGATTTCTCTTATCTTTGGTGCTCTTTGTTCTCGAAGGATTTGCGGGTGCATTCATGGGCTTTCCAACCTCTGAAGTTATGAATGACTTGGATGGTATGAGGCTCTGTGGATTCAAACGTGACAATAAATTCGATGACCATTGCTTCTGTTGTTCGTGGATTAAGGTCTCATACATATGGATCGGTTCTGTAGGTTGCACTTCTGTTGAGTTAGGAATTCCAATTGGTGACGATGGTACGGCACTGGACGGCACTTGTTTGTCAGTACGATCTTTGGGTTCATTAATGACGGCTGATCTAGATACGGATGATGTAGGCCTTGACTTCTTCGAAGAGAACCAGAACGAGAATCCGCCAGTGACAGGCCTAGAAGGATCTAGTCTACCGACCTGCGAAACTAAACTGGATAGAGCTGTACGACTCGTGTTCAAACCATCTCTTGATACCGATAGATTGTTCACGGAGAGAGTAGTGACATTGGTTGGTTTAGCGGAGACACACTGTACACTTGAGAACTTCTGCATCCAGCTCATGGTTTGAGCCCTCGAATCTTTCAGTCGGCGCACCGGGATTCTTGATGTCATTGTAGAGAAGATAGAGTCGCAAGAGTTCGATCTGTTCAATCGGTGTTCGAACGTTAGAAGTTCTTCAACCTTTTCAACTCCTTCTTTATATAATGAAGATTTTGGTGCTTTTTTGAGCGAGTCATTCAAAAGATCTTGAAGTTTAACATTATCTGTCTCAGCCTCGATTTCTTCCACAAAAGATGTCTCTGGTGTTGCATCGGGCGTATAAATTCCTAGCCGTGAGAATTTATTTGTCTTCAGTAAATCAGGAAACTTCTCCGTTGGTGAATTGATCCATTCGGAATCTTTTACAGTCTCTTCATCGACGGAGTCTTGTGTCTTCTTAATCATTAGCCCTGCTTCAAGGGAAACCGCATGTCTTAGTGACACCTGTGTTGGCGTACTGAAGTCGGTGGTCAGAGTTAGAGATAATATCGAGTGCGGTTCAGAGTTTGCTCTCTTATGCTTAGATTTTGGTGAGTTCAACTGTTTAGACCTCTTCGATAATGGTGAAACTGTCTCTAATGCTTTAGTCTCAGCTTTCAGCGGCGCATAAGTGACTTTAGAGGACTTCTTCTCAGTCATGAGCGTGTTGATCTCTTGATTAGGGGTCTCGCTAAAGATGTTGGAAGTATTGAAAGAAGAATCTGGAGTGAGTAGAATGGGGCTGCTTACTATGCCAGGAGAATAACTCAACAGGTTGAGATTCAATGACCTGCGTTTACTCTTGTCCCTCTTATTAACACATTTTATAGGTTTTAATGCGATATTCTCATCATCAGGTTCACTTTGTCTCCTCATTGGAGTAACTGGTTGTGACTCTTCTTGTTTGGGTATAGACCTCGAGGAGCATGAAGTGGACAAGATGGGCATCTCAGCATCAACTTTTCTTAGTAAAAATCTGAATTCGAGCCATAAGTTCTCTAGTGTAGCTTCGCTAGTTTTCCAGTTGAGCTCATCATCTTTCCAGATCTGTGCATCAGCACTACCATCCAAGATCCTCATTTGAGAGACTTTCTGTTGTGATTCATACATCTGTAGCTGCTTCTCAAAGAACTCACTCCTCACCAACAGGGAGTTCAGTTGTGTCAGTACATATTGATATCGACTCAGTTTAGCAGTTAGTTGCTCCACTCTGTTGTCCAGTGTGGTTATAAATGTGGCTTGTAGACGAAGTTGATGCGTAAGACGAAGATTATCCTCGATCTTTTGAAGAGTATAGCTTGACTTTGTGAGGATGGTTGATGTGAGCTCATCCAAACGAGTCTTGTGAATATTGATGTCTCTAAGTCTCATACTGGGCGGCTGTTTTTCGTCCTGGCAATATGAAGGAACCTCAAGATGGTGGTTGTATGATAGGGATCAAAAGAAAGTCTTATGTTCAAAAAATAAGTAAACAAATCGTATGACAGCAGCAAGCATATAAGATCTACCTCTAGAACTGGAGTAATCCTTAACCGTTGAAAGTTTGGTATCAAATGTGAAAAGCAAAAGCAAAAGGAATTATCCAAAACAGAAAACTGTCTGCTTCGAAGATCTCCCAAATTTTCGGTAAGAGACACATCTATGCACAGCATGTAAACAAAGCCCAAAACGGGGTGGTAGGCGCAGCATATAGATCGTTGCCGGGGTAATAAGGAAACAAAGATCTAACCATGAGCGACAAATGATTGAACAAGGGAACTGTACTGTTCTTTGTACTGTTCTTCGTACAGTGACTAGCTGAGAAACTGAACGGATTACGTTGTTATATACTCATAAATATACAGACACTCTTCCAATGCTTCATCATCTTCTCTGTCAACGGCACAGGCGTTTTGTGTCAAATAAACTACTGTGCTCTACATGGTTTTTTTCAATAGTTCATAATATAAAGGGGTTGCAACCCCAGCTAATATACAAGGCAATCACCCTCTTGGATCATTTCTTGGCAGTTCCAGGCTTTTTCCAGAAATACTGCTTATGTGTCTTTCTACAGTTCCTCAAACCACCGCCTTTCACAGTGTTCACCAAGTTGACTCGCTCTTTATCATTATCATTTTCAACATCATAGTAGTACTCCTCATCAAGATATTTACCAGCAGCATCTTTACCATGACGATAGATAACACCAATATGTGGAGTGTCAGCCAAGACGGCTCTTAGCTGTTCACGGCTCAAGTTTTGAGTTAATGCAGAAACAGCTTGTAGTTGTTTCAATGGGGTCTGTGATAATCTTGAGAATGCCAAATGGTTTGTAAGAACATTTTCAATAGATTCAACATTTGCAATGGTAGATAAGATCTTTTCAATATTCATGGCTTCGATCTTTTGACGTGGTTGTAGCCGTTCTGGCCTTTTCTTGGTTGGTGACAGACCTGGCTCGGCCTTGCGTGTACGCCTCATTTTGTCCAACATGTCCTTGTTCAATTCATTGGAAGATCTCTGATGTAATACAGGGCGCTCCTTTTTGACCTCAACGGATTTGGAGCGTCCATGGGTCTGTGTCGTAGTCTTGATTTCGGGTTCAACAGATCTGACACGATCCGATGGCTTATTCTCTGTAGCACACTCAGAAGATTTCAGGACGGGAGTAGATCCTTGTGAGAGCTGTCTCAAAGGAGCGGCACTTTCATTGAACCTTATTGGCTTATCAATTGGGGTTTGTAAATGATCTGGTTCGACCTCTTTCATCTGCTCAGTTGGTTCAATAGAACTCAATCTCTTCTTCAAGACTGGAATCTCATCCTCAGTCTCAGATTCATCACTAGTGACATCGACAACAACTTCATAATCCAACACTCTCAAGATTAGGTTTGGACTGTAAGGAATTGTGAATTGCTCACCACGAGCAACTTCCAATTCCTCAAAGACTTCGTCTGGACCGCACTCTGATGGTTCTTTCTGATCAAATAAGTAAACGTTCTCCTCCAAACACAGAATGCGGCCATATTTCTTCTTTGTGAATTGGATGTGAACCTTGTTATTACCTTTACATAACACCGTCAACTCGTCTTTTTCTTTGTTGTACTGAAGCTTGATATGAAGACGCGAGGCAAATCTGGATTTCATAAAATAATCACAACGAGAGGATCTTCCCAAAGTGACCTTCTCATTTGGATAAAGCAGCACCTTCAATGGCTTCTGTCTGTTAACGATTCTGTGAGAGTCTTCACTGTCCCTTGTAGATTCCAAATCGATCTCGGATCTGACTGGGTTATAAACCTCGACTCTGGCTGGAGAGCTCTCTCTGTTTCCAGCACTAGATGATGGGTTTGGGGTTGGATAAGCCTCTTCTTGGATCTTTGTATGAGTATCTTTGTTGAATGGAGTGCTTATGACCAACTTCTTCGGAGAACCAGATGAGAATGAGTTGAATGGGTCATCATGGTGGTCGGTAAGAGCCAGTAATGGCGAAGACGGAGGGAACTGAGTCGTCATGTGTTGTTAGACTCTAGAGACTTACTTGAGGGTGTAACTGAGAGTGAGCTCTTTGTTCCTTGAACAGGGAAGGAGGTCTCTTGAGGAAGAAGGACGCGACTGATTTGTTTACATTTCACTGTCGCGTCATAACGCGAACTTTTTGGGAGCGCGTTAGAGATGCTCTGTGGTGGCAGAGGCTTGGAAAAGCTATGGAGTCAACAATAATCTAAGTTCAGTTTGTGTATAACAATAAATATATGAACTTCCTTCCTTCCTCTTGAGCGTTCTATCCCTCTTGACTCGGTTTTCTAGCTCATGGTCGCTTCCACTTGCGCAATTATCCTAAAGTCGATAATTCTGTCACTATTGATCCTCAATCTGGTAATCTTCTTTTCGCTAATATACTATTTACAGTAATCTCTCAACTCTGACAGCACCACTTTCGCCATTCCAGGTATGGGCTTCAAACCTTGTAAACCTATGGCCACACCCGGACACTACAAACCCAAATGTGTCCTCTACCACCAAATTCCCCAAGCCTGCGAATCTGACAGAGGTTTCCGCAGTCACAAACATTGAAACATCCGAGCACCTGTACATTGTGAGCCCGCCCGGTGGAGTGAAAAAAATTGAATCTTCAACACAAGCAGACTAAGCAGAAGGAAAGGAATCCATACACAACAGAAGAAGTCAACATGGGTAGTAAGTACAGAGTCCAGAAGTGATATACGTTTCGGAGTGTTCGTGAGAGGAAGAAAGTGTGTTCCATGTTTCATTACCAGAAATAGAGCCAATGTTATTCAATGTGAGTTTTCAACAGTGAGCTATCCAGAACCTTCGGAGTGGACCTTACCATGAGTG
This sequence comes from Williopsis subsufficiens, assembly GCA_017948575.1. NCBI lineage: Eukaryota > Fungi > Ascomycota > Saccharomycetes > Phaffomycetales > Wickerhamomycetaceae > Williopsis > Williopsis subsufficiens. The sequence continues at coordinate 26,333 of JACVEX010000391.1, forward strand.
TTACAGAAGAATGGGGAAGAGGAAGCGGACTAGGACAAGTTTTATGCTTCCTGGAAAATTTAAAGCAACAGGCACAGAAGGAAGTATTGAACCCAATTATGCAAAGGTCAAGACGGACTAGGTATACATTAGCATGACCGTATAGGCACAATATTCGAATCAACACAATCCCATCATGAACACTGCTCACAAACAACTATAGAATCATATCCAGGTACTAACATGCTATGACAGAGGGTACTCCATCTTTCGGTAAGCGTCACAACAAGTCCCACACTTTGTGTAACAGATGTGGTCGTCGTTCTTTCCACATCCAAAAGAAGACCTGTGCTTCTTGTGGTTACCCAGCTGCTAAGTTGAGATCTCACAACTGGGCTTTGAAGGCTAAGAGAAGACACACCACCGGTACTGGTCGTATGCAATACTTGAAGCACGTTGCTAGAAGAGCTAAGAACGGTTTCCAATCTGGTGTTGCTAAGCCTTTGTCTGCTTAAGGAGTTGTATTTGTAATAAAATGATTCATTACGTTCTAACGAGATGTCCCCCTATATTGTATGCATCGATTAATTTTCTAATCACAATACTTGAATACCCTTATGTTTCGTAAACATTCGTTAAAGTCATTATAGGAACTTATGCACCTGTCATTTCCTGGTCATTGGAGGATTGATCAACAATGTTCATTGCCATGTATAATGCATCAGCCTCTTCCATCGTTGTACATTTCTCCAAAACATCTCTAGCACATTCCACGACATCGTCATCATAGGCAAATTCTAATCCATTACTAAATCCCACCTGAGCGTGGACGATTTGCATGATCTTATCTTTATCCTCCGTTTTGTTCTCCCTTGTGATGTCGATATGGCATAGATCCAATGCACATCTCTCAGCCCATCTATTGAAGACGGGTGTACATGTATCTTGTTCCCTTACGGACAACAGGAATTCAGCAGCCTCTCGGATTGTTCCGTTGTTACTAAAAGCGACACGAGCTAGTACTATCATTAACTCATGACTTGAATCCTTGGTGATTGCAGGACTTGCCCCACCTTCCATTGTGGACACTTCCCAAATCAAATGGATGAACCGAATCAAGGACGATATGAAACTTGACCTAATATGGGTAGTTGGTGTACGCGGCTCAAGATGGATCATCTCTTGGGATATACCAATAGCAAAGACCAAGGATTTGAATATCTCTGGTCTATTATTGAATTGATAGATTGACGACGGTATGGTTATAACCAATTTTGTCAAGATTTCAACGAGGATCAACTGAAGTTGTAATTCATGAGATTGATGTTTAGATTTCAACTTGGATCGATGCTCTTCCAAGTTAAATGCATAGATCACAGTAGGGGTATCCTTCAATTCAAAACCAACCAAGGATTCAATATGTTGGTTATCAATATTATTCCCTAATGTTCTATTCAAGCCATGGAATAACCAACCTTGTTTCATGTCTACCCCGGTTTCGATCAACTGTGAGATCAATTTGACATCTATATCGGTTAAAGGAGATTCTTCAAACGATTCCATGATACAGATGACCCAATTTGCAACACTTATCATTATATTGGCATTGGAACTTGAACCCATGGCATGCTTCACAAACGATAACAAATTCACTGTATTGATCAGGTCTCTGATAAATCCATGGTCTTCAGCACCAATTATGAGTATTGACTCCATAATATCACAGGAAAACACCAAGATAAGATGATCCAGCATCTCGAATTGGATTCCTGAGACACCCAGTCTCTTATGACGTGCATACTGTTCCGAATTGATCTCATTAGGCTTAATACAGATCTCCAGATGCGAGATGATATCAGTCAAAAATAGCGATAAGAGTTTCATTGTGCTTTTAGTAACTGCAGACGGTTTGAAGATCACAGAAGCATGGATCAGAGATAGTAGGTATGGTATTGGAAACTTCTGATGCTTTTTTCCTCTGAACAACTGAGAGCATAATGTCGATAAGAATTGGGTAAATTGTGTAACAAATTTGTCGATTCTATGCATTGGTCTCTGCAATACCAAGAATTGTAAGATATAAGTACTCAAAGGCTCGTTCTTCCTTATGGTGAACCCATCATATTGGAAATCATCAGATAATGAGATTTTTGAGAGCATCGCCATTGTGGTCTTGGTGGTTGATGGCATTGTATAATTGATGATAGCATCAATGAGGAGTGAGTTATCGTCTTTGAGAACTGTGTTCAACTTGACATATTCCACTTTGGCCCTTGTAATAGTCGTTGTTGTGGAGGCGCTTGGCGGAGCAGCAGTTTCGGTGGCCATTGGCATCACAGGCTCTGGGGTAGCATCATCGTTGTGTAAGAAGGCATCGCTTTGTGGTCTTTTCCTCTTTTTATGGCCTAAGTTCCTGACTTCAACGGTAAGGAATTTTTTCTCGCTTTCCAATCTCTTGACTACTTCCTCTAATTGTTGGATCTTCCTGGATTTCTCCTTGCTCAGCTTGTCGTTCTCCCTGACAATAGCTTCATACTCTTCGTGCTTCTTATTCTCTATTGCGTTGATCTTGGCTCTAAGAACCGCGATCTCACCTCGGGCTTGTATTATCTCGTCGTTCCTCTGGGTACTATCTTCGTGCTTCTGCGGTTTGAGTGTCAACGCCAGGAATTCCTCGTCATCGTCATCGGAGAAGTCAGAGGCAAAATCGTCTTCAATGATAGCTGACATGGTTGAACCCAAGCAGCAAGGAGACAGCAGTCACACAAGTGATCTCACAATTAAACTCAACAGATGAATCAGGTATCAAAAATCAACACTAGATCAGTCACCAGAGCACCACTGAACAGAGAAATAAAGAAATAGAGCCGTAAACAAAGAGATGTCCGGGTGTCCCTGATCAATATTTCGCGGGCTCATCTGAAAAATTTCTTGTGCTGAAGAGAACGAAAAGAAGAACAACATCGGCTGAGGCTTCGTTGCTGCGGTTTTTGCATTCATTCGAAGGTTTATACTGATTTAATACTAAATGACTAAAGTTATAAAGGGCACCAAGGAGGTTTTGCCGGCTTCGCTCGTTCCGGAACAGCCACAGACACTGAACTCGAAGGATAAGAACACACAGAGACTCATTGTGGTTCTTAGTGCAGCATGCCTCGAGACTCATAAGATCTCCTCCGGTAACGGAGCAGGCCATGACAAATATGCCCTGTTGAACTGTGATGACCACCAAAGTCTGCTAAAGAAAATGGGCAGAGATATCTCTGAAGCCAGACCGGATATCACACATCAATGTCTTTTGTCGCTCTTAGATTCCCCGATTAACAAAGCTGGTAAGCTCCAAGTGTATATCCACACCGCGAGAGGTGTTCTCATAGAGGTTAACCCATCTGTACGTATTCCTAGAACGTTCAAGAGATTCAGCGGCTTGATGGTTCAATTGCTTCATAAGTTGAGCATCAAGTCCGTGAACAGTGAAGAGAAGCTACTTAAAGTGATCAAGAACCCAATCACAGACCATTTGCCTACGAAGTGCAAGAAGGTGACGCTTTCCTTCGATGCCCCACTGATCAGAGTACAAGATTACGTGAAGAAGCTGGATGATGATGAGAGTATCTGTGTGTTTGTTGGTGCCATGGCGAGAGGTAAGGACAGCTTTGCGGATGAGTTCATTGATGAGAAGGTTGGGTTGAGTGATTACCCACTCAGTGCAAGTGTGGCATGTTCAAAGTTCTGCTTCGGGTGTGAGGATGCCTGGGGTATCTACTGAATCTGATGTGGATAATCTAATTGTCGTAGCTCATTATAGTTTCACGCAGTAATTTCTTGAGAGTGACTCCCTGATAGCAATCACTTCCCATCTATTCACTGTTGAGGCCCACCGAGTCCGAGCGACCCCACGTTAAACCGTTTTTATGTACCCCGGACTTTGGCCAAAAACTGCCCACTCTGGAAGTATAAAAAAGGGGCCCTTTTCCGACTGTTTTCCTCTTTCTGCAAATCACAAAACACAAACAGAACCAAAAGAGTCAAAAGAGCCAACAAAAATGTGCCAAACTGCCATCTGTGGACTTTGCAGTATGTATTTTGTACCAGATGAGAGGTCAAAAACTAACACATGCCAGACAAGAAGAGTTGGACTGGTTGTGGTAATCATGTCTCTGATGTGATGGACTCAACCGATAACAAATACTGGTGAGTATATACCACAGTTTTCTAAAGACCAACTATGGAAACTTTCCTTTAGCGTATCTAGAAGGATCTCGCTTTCCGCAGATTTCCATACTAACGACATTAAGGTGCACCTGCAGACACAACCAGTTGGATTCCAACACTGACACAAAATACCCACCAAAAGCTTCTACTGGCCGGGCTTCTGTGTGAGATTCAGCCATGATTTCTATGTCAAATCAGACTATCCTTATCACATTCTCGTGATGTGTTTTGTCAGCCTATGTGAGGTTTAGGTTTCTTTTCATTTCTTACACAGTTTTGTGTAGTTATTTATGCGTCAACTATTGTTGATTGTGAAGAACGGATGATGTTTCATTTCTTTTACTACTGTTTGTTGTAGAGCTGTTAACTTTGCTCTATTTGTCGCCCTCTTTGTGTAGATTATCTATCGCTTCGGAGTTGAAAATAGAATTGCACCGCTAGCTAATACCGAAACAGTAGATGCTAGAATATTACCGCCCAAAAATGAGCTTTGACTGGCTATAACACCTGAATAGCGACCGTAAGATATAATTAGTGAACATATTGATTATCATCAGTTGGTGTTCCCTCCCATAAGAGCCCTGCGCCGACCAGAATCACATTTGTTTCATCTTTCATGATGAAACCAACACAGTGCACATCACTTCATAACATAAAAACGGGACCGAGGAACTCATTTCAATTTCTTTCTAATCCCACAATGATTACAGAGCGATTATGGTCACTCCGTATTTACAGCTACGTGATAGGCTCTCACAAGTATGGTTCAACAAGAACACTATAATATTAGTACTCATGGCCATAAAGCTCTTCTTGTTTGGCAAATCATTGAATGGTGCTCTAACAACCTCAAAGTACTATACTCTCAGTTCATGCCCTACAATTGACTCTGTGGCGTCAAGTACCATCTCCATACCTCATTATTTGTCCAGATCTGCTAATTTCATGATCCAGAAGAGTGTGGAAGAGATTAATGAACAAACTTTGAAATCACTGGACCTTATGCTGACAATCTCACAAAACTTGATTATATTCGCCCTCGAAATGATGATTGGTACTTATGCTTGTCTGATCGTCGCAGCGGTGGATGGTGCCGTTGATGTCGCTGTGAATTCTACCGAGAGCATCATTCATTGGGTTAATGATACATTGGGTGATGTGACCAATGATATCGAGGATGGGTTGACAGATATCTCAAATTTGGTGAATGAAGTGATATCAGCAGCTGAGAAAGTAAAAAGTTTCTTTGATGGTAACAATGGGGAAAGCGATACACAGGAGAAGTTTCAGACAGTTAACTTAACGATCAATGGCTTGAGGAATCTTCAAATCCCAAGCTCTATTAATGATAATTTGGATAAGCTGAGGGATAACACACCAGATTTCGATACTGTGATGAATAAAACAGAGAATCTGATAAAAGAGCCTTTCCAATTCATCAAGAAACAGATACAGAATGCCACAATTGTCAGCAACAATGGTGATTCATTATATGTGCCCGACCTAGAGAGCCTAACCATTTGTTCCGATAGCAAAGATAAAATAGAGAATTTTTATAATGACTTGAGTGAGCTTATACACAAATTGGTAATTGCATTCGTTATTGTCTTGATAGTCGTGGGAGCATTGGCCATTGTACCAGCAGTCTATTCCGAATACCGTAAATGGGGAAGGTTGAGTCAATTGAAGGAAGAAGCTAGCTTGGACAAAGATCCAATATTGGCATATGAGGCCGTCTTCAACAGATATCCTACGAAGGCTGGTGTTGCTGTATCAAAGATTGCTAGAAATGAAGAATCGCAGACACAGATCCGTTGGTTGATGTCTTATATCTTCTCATCAAGGGCCTCGATACCTTTAGGGCTATCTATTGCTGGATTTATCGTTGTTGCCTTTCAATTCATCATACTGAACCAGTTGCAGGAAACTATAAGCAATGAGAATTCTCCCTTTACGAAAATAGGAGATGATATCTCCTCCAAGATCAGTGATTCCATTATAACCTGGACCGATGCTACGAACGATTACTTGGAGACTAAAGAGTCAGATATGAACGATCAACTGTTCTCATGGGTACGTAATGCAACTAAGTCAGTTAACTCTACGATTTCTATATTTGTTGACGATATGAACGCGGTCATTGCGGATGCTTTCAACGATACTATCTTATATGCACCAGTTAAGACCGTGATTGGATGTGTCATTGAGAATAAGTTGATTAAGGTAGAGAAGGGCTTAACTTGGGTATATGATCATTCTGAAGTGAAGTTTCCTAGAGTCACCGATGAGTATTTGGCTCTGGCATTTGAAGATTCAAATAGCACATCAGCAATGCCTAACGGGACCTATAGCAATACTTACACCAATGGAACATACTATAGTAGTTCTGTTAATGGAACTTACTATAATGGAACAAATTCCACGTATTCTAACAGCACAACAACTGACATTTCGAGCTATACCAACTCAGATATGATGCAGAAGACCTCTAATATGGTTGACTCCACCGAGAACATGATGAAGAACCTGCTGCAACTCACTATCAGAACCTATAGAGATTCACTGATGCTCGAGGTATGGATTGCAACAGCATTATTTGTTATCTGGATTACGCAGTTTATCATTGGATTGATCAAGTCATGGTATACACTATCGCATTTATCAACTTCGGAGTGTTCCAATGAGAAGCTTCAGATCAGTTGTCCAAGAGAGCTAACCAAAGAGGAACAACAAGTGTATGGATATCCGTACATGGACCCCTTCAAAGATACTACTACGGAATGTGAAAACCCATTCCAGGATTCAAAGATATCTATAGGATATGATGATCCAACACCAAGAGTTCAGAGAGCTTTGTCTCTTGATGATTCTTCTAGTACATTGGATGACACATTGACTTCTAGGAAGGCTAGAAACCCGTTTGAAAGCTCCATTGATGATATTTATGAAGATTACGCTGTAAGCAATATCCTAGCGATAGGTTCTAGAACACATGAGAGGCATCTAACCACGAATAAATGAAATCAGATTGTTGCGGATTTGTAGAATTTGATTGCCAAATGTTACCCGGCCTCCCTGATTGTTCAGAATCGCGAAGGATAAAACGAAAAGACAACGCCACCATGAAAGACATGACACAGCTCGAAGAAAGCGTATACAACGTACGATGTCCGACACTGAGCAAGATACCAAGCCAAACTTGACTGATGAGAAGTCTGACGTCAAGTCTGAGACTCATTTGAACATAAAGGTATCTGATGGTACTTCTGAGATCTTCTTCAAAATCAAGAGAAGTACACCATTGAGAAGACTAATGGAAGCCTTCGCTAAGAGACAAGGTAAGTCATTAGACTCTTTGAGATTCTTGAGTGAAGGTCAGAGAGTGAACGGTGATCAAACTCCAGACGACTTGGATTTGGAGGATGGTGATGTTATTGAAGCCCACCAAGAGCAAGTGAGTATCAATTCAGTTTCTCCGATATTCAAAATTTACTAACAGATTTTCAGATCGGTGGTGCTTTCTAGAAGGTGTGTTTGCTACTAATGATCATGTCTATGGGGTGTTTAATATTGCGTACATTGTAGCTGAACTAACAAGACATAGAAGTAACCAATGCAAACGCTTATGTAAGCTGCTTACGTCAGGAACGCGATCTACGAAAAGAGTTTTGCTCCAGTGACGCGTCAGTCCCCCCTTTTGGACAGGCACTGAAACATTCGCAAAAAGGCGAAGAGAACATAACGCGTGTTATGCATACGGGCCGTTTACCTTAAGTCCCAATGAAGTAATCGTGGTTTCCTTTTTCGTCGTGACGCGTAACTACTTCCTCAAATTTTGGGGAGTTGGAAGGGATGAATCATGTAAAGCTTAGAATTTGGAGAAACCTCTACGGAAATTCCATCTCATCTCTTCCATCACCAACACGAACACCGACACCATCACTCTCACCGATAACAATACCATATACCGAAGGCGCACAAATTGACGGATTAAACCTACTTCTTTTCATTCTTTACTGTTAATTGACTTCAATTGCTCTATCAGCCACGTTCACTCCCGAAAACATAGAGCATGTCCTACCATTCTCGTCAACCATCGGTCGCGTCGTCTCTGCTGTCGTCCTCGACATTCAATAACACCTCTCAGATAAACAAGATTGGACCATGGCGGCTAGGAAAGACCCTAGGAACTGGCTCCACTGGCCGTGTTCTCCTAGCTGAGCATATGAACACCGGTCAAAGAGCTGCAGTGAAAGTTGTCTCCAAGAGTGCTTTGAGCTCTCTTGAACAAAATGATGATAGAGGTCGCGATGCTGCTGGTTTAGCATACGGTATCGAAAGAGAAATCATTATCATGAAATTGTTGAACCATCCAAATGTCTTGAGACTATATGATGTTTGGGAAACCTCGAAATCTCTATACCTAATCCTTGAATATGTTGAAGGTGGTGAATTGTTTGACTTGCTCGTGGAAAGAGGTCCATTACCTGAAGCCGAGGCTGTTCGTTACTTCAGACAGATCATAATGGGTGCTTCATATTGTCATGCCTTGGGTATATGCCATAGAGATTTGAAACCGGAGAACTTGCTATTGGATCATGACTTGAATGTCAAGCTGGCTGACTTCGGCATGGCTGCCTTGGAGAACAACGATAGATTGCTTGAGACAAGCTGTGGCTCTCCTCATTATGCTGCTCCAGAGATCGTTTCTGGTAAGCATTATCATGGATTTGAAAGTGACGTTTGGTCTTGTGGAGTTATTCTCTTTGCACTTTTGACTGGAAGATTACCATTTGATGATGAGAATATCAGAAATTTGCTTCTAAAAGTCCAGAGTGGAGCCTTTGAGATGCCAGGTGAAATTTCAGCGGAGGCTCAAGACTTGATTGCCAAGATGCTCACAGTGAATCCTGAAAAGAGAATCAAGACCCACAAGATCTTGGAGCATCCACTCTTGATGAAGTATGAAATTTCTGATGTTGATAAAAAGACTTTGGCTGAATTACCAAACCCTAATAGTTATCTCAACCAGATCAATAAACGCGAAGATATTGATGAGTCTATATTACAGAACTTGGTCATCCTCTGGCATGGAAGAGATAAGAATGAGATCATTGAGAACCTGTTGAAGAGGGAGTCTACTACAGAAAAGATCTTCTACTTCTTGTTGCTTCGCTACAGACATAATCAATCGAACTCGTCGCTGATCAGATCGCTATCAATCGCCAAATCTGTGAATAACAACATGCCTTCGTCATCAACTTCTTCATCTGTGAACAAAACAAAGAAGAATAGACGCTCAGTCATCTCTGTGTCATCCGCTCACAGAAAATCTGTCTCTTTCAACAACAAGCGCAAATCCCTTACTGAGTCTCCAGTTCATCAACCTTCTCAAAGATATTCCCCTGAGAAACAACCACCAGTTCCGCGTCATGTCTATGATGCTTCCGTGCAGCAACCGCAACCAACTCAGAACAAGAGACGTTCAATGAGAGCTTCGCTTTTACCAAATAAGCGCTCTTCTATAACGACAAAGCTCATTGCCGTCTATGCTAAATTGGCCAATGATAACGATTGGGTCTATATTGATCAAGAAGCTAAACGCACAAGTTCTGATTTTGCAACTCTTTGTGATGAGATCTTTGAGCATGAGAAGTATGAGAAGATGAGACAAGAAGAGGCTCGTATCAAAGCAGAACAGAAGGCCAAAGAAGAGCAGGATATATTGGAAAGAGAGAGATTGGAGTACGAGAAGAAGGAGAAGGAAACGCTAGAGATATTGAGGCAAGAAGCTGAGTCACGGGCTAAAGCTGACGCTCAAATCGGTACTGAGGCTAAGCTGGCTGCTGAAATTGAAGAAGATGCCAAGCTTAAGTCTGAACCAAAAATTGAGAGTAGCAAGATTCGTTCAACCTCGGGACCTCACAAGAGCTCAAGAGCTTCACAGTTGTTGGATAGAGATGAAATCCTCAAGATCCAGAAACGTGCTACAACTAATCCGTTTCAAACGAGACCAAAGTCAAGGTTGGATCCTGGATTGAATTTCAACCCTGAAGATTGGAGACATTCTAAAATTCTTTACGATGAGAACGATTCTGTGACGCAAGCTATCAGAAGATCAAGATTCCTTGGTTCTAAGTTCGATCTCAATGTCAAAAGAGCTTCAACTATAAGGAAGAGTCGAGAATTTGTCGAACATGGTACTCCTGTACAATCGGTGCCTGATATCAATGATGATCCATGGGATGGACCAAAGACTATTGCCGAAGTGAAGATTCCAAAGGTCACCAGAAAGTCCAGAATGTACTCTAGTTCGAATAAGAGGTTGAGCGTTCTATCAATGTATTCTACAAGGGCTTCATATACGGACTTGGCTGGGTTGGCTTCCACATCGAATGAAGGTGAAGAATCAAATGGGCCTGAACAGATTGAGGAACTAATTGAAGAAGAGCTTGAGGTGGTTGAAGATGAGCAAGATGACTTGAAGACTCCCGGCCTAAGATTGAGCTATGCTGATAGAATAACAGCTTTGCAATCTGATGAAAGTGAGCAAATCGTTGTCGAAGTTGAAGATCCAGTCGATGGTCGACAGAAGAATATTAACTTGCCAACTCTTCCAGATGTTATTGAAGTCAAACCAAAGACTCCGACCTTACCAGAAAAGAAGAAAATTCCCGTTCCTCAAGAGAATACTCCCCAACCGTTACCAAAGGCCCCAAGAAAGGAGAAATCACAACCATTGAGTGATATTACCAATGATCAGAATAAGAGATCTGCAAGCGGTTCCTCATTTTTCAGAAAGTGGTCTAAGGGATCCATGAATGAAACCGAGCAAAGATCTTTCTTCAGAATCTTTAGTGGATCCAAGCCAATGACGCATACGATGAACACGGTTTATGAACCAAGGGAGATGTATCTCACTATGAAAAAGCTGCTTGGCAGTTGGAATGACTATGGGCTGCGTAACTTGGTTGTAGATGATGATTCTAAGGTTATCACTGGTGATATCACCAAGAACAATTTGATGGGAATGAATAAGTCCAAGTTTAAAGTGACTGTGGGTAGCCATGGCAAGAAGGGCTCTTCTATCAGATTTGATAAAGAGAAAGGCTCATCAAAGAGTTTTAAAACTTTGGTCGGTGAAGTTGAACGTATCCTGACAAGGGAGAACGTTTTGGCGTTTAGTGCTTGATGTTAGTTTTATTGGACAATTTAAGATTTGAAATTACTATGTTGTCGTAGGTCAGTTATCTGGTTGTTTTTAACAACACCACCGATCTGATGATTACCATAATGCCATTTCGTCATTAAGAGATCGACATTCTCTAGGAAAAGTACATAAACTGACTCTTGTCATTAAGGGAACAAAAGCCCCAGACATTCGATCATTTAGGCATCGTCCTGCACAGCTTTTAACCCTCCTGCCTTTCAAAATGACAAACCTCAATCAAAAATGACCTGGCGTGACCGAAACGGATGCCGTCACAAAGGACATCAAAGCACGGCCGGGTGACCCTTTGACGGTTTATTTCCTCGGTGGCCTTCTGGGTTTTCTATGGGGAGATCGTTTTGAAAATTACATATTCTTGATTCTCTATGACCATATAGTACAATACTTTGCTTTGTATGGTCCGCATAAGGGCTGATGCCAAATTATTCTCTCTTAAGTAGTCCAAACTGTCTACCGAGAACCCCACAAAAAACTGCCCCCCGACAGAATCCGGGGAGTGCAGAAAGTTTAAAATTGGGAGTTTTTGTCTTCTCTAATCTTTCTTGAATTACCAAGCCTCAAGAAGAGACCATAAATCCCTAAAAAACAAGGAGACCATAATAGAGACCAAAGATCACTGCAATATACCCAAAGGATGAATCAATACAACATCTGGAACCAGCCTAACAAGGCACCGGACCAGCCACTGTCCCCGGATTTACTCATCTCTAAGTTAAACGGGCTGTCCAAATCACCCCAGTATACTCAGTTCGTAAACTCCCTGGACAGTTACCAAGACTACAACGAGTCCACGAACTACACCTTCCACTTGCCTCCTGAGCTACAAGGTGGTATTTCTAACATCAACTCGAGAAGACCTTCCTTCACCGCTGAACAGACATATACCCACCCAATGGCGCAGTATAACGTCCCAATGTACCAACAGACTTTGAACTTCCAGTCAAGAAGACCTTCTGTCCAGATTAATACTGCGTTCTCCTTGGACCCATTACAGCAGCAAATGCATCAATCACAGCAACCTGTGGTTCAACAGAAGTCATTGGAGTTAGAGAATGGCCTGTTACTAAGCAATGGTGTTATCATCTCGTCTCAACAGCTTCAACAGACTTTCCACAAGACAAGAAATTACTTTTGCGCTGATAGCGCTATGGACCTCTACAACGAACTTCGTTCGCAGTGTCAAGGGGACTCATTTTTGCAGAAGGTTATTATGAACTTAAAGAAGCTGAACAACATGTTTAGTCTCATCAAGCCTTTGGTCCTTGTCTTGACCAAAGCTGGTAAGTACGAGATCCTCTCCACACCAATGAACTCCAACATCTTGTTACAGAAGAACGATGTTGTTATTGTCGATGGTGATCGTGGCAAAGATATGGTTTATATCCTAGATCCCTCTATTACCCTGGATGTCGCCATCTTGATCAATTACTTGAAGAAGCGTCAACACGCAAAGTCTATTTCCTATGGTGGCACTCATCAGGTGAATAACGGTATAATCTCTAATACAGTTGGTGATTTAATCAAGGGACAGGGCATCCTGGATGAGGAGACACAATTCCAGATACCAACAAAGCAAGTCTTGAGGTTTGCAACGTTTCAGGAAGTTGGTAACTTGCAGTTCAAGTTGGTTGAGGAGATCAAATCTTTCAAAACATCTTTGCTAAAGATTTCTAACCAACCTATGTTGAGTGACAACCTAACGATCTTGAGTTCTGAGTACCAGTTCGACCAGAAGAAGTTAAACTTCTTCTACTGCTCATCTCAACGTCTTGATTTCCGTAACTTGATCAAGGAACTGTTCAAGATCTATAAAACTCGTATCTGGTTATGTGCTGTCCCCAAACCCCCAGGAATTATGATTATGGAGACGAACAATGAGTTGGACTTTGAACAGTGTAAGGTTAACGACTTCCATGTGAGAAACTTCAGGGGAACTTTGGTTGAACTGATGAATGAAATGAAATGACTATGAGAAAGGATCAGTGTATAGATAATAGATTATATCATTACTTTTTAATATGAAAATGTCAATCAATGGTGGTATATAGTGGTAACGAGTCGGGTTCTTGTAAATAAACAGCTTCTTTGCCCTTGAACATCTTGCCCAAGATCAAGTGAGCGATGGTAATCCCTAGTAGCCCACCCATAAGGATATCACCAAAATGGTGTCTATAATCCTGTGTCCGACTCAATGCGATCCAAATTGCTAACCATTCCGGCGTGGAGCAGATCAGCATCTTCCAAACGTGATACTGATTACAAAGGACATCAAATTGGATAAACATCCACACAGTAACGAAATGTAGACCTGAAAATGCCAGTGCTGAGTGGCCAGATGGTGTAGAGCGTAAACCTTCAAGAATCATTTCACTGGAGCCCGTGCAAATATCAATTGTGTACGTGTCTTTGCTCTTGACCAATAGGGCTGCATTGGGCGCACATCGAGCAATGAAGTCTGGTCTTGGTCGAGAAATCCAGTTTTTTAATATGACAACAATGAATCCAGTGATAGTAACTGACAGTACCAGTGACAGCAAGGAAATGTGATAGAAATGTATATCTTTCTTTGTCAACTTGTTCAATAAGAATTTTACTGTATAGAGTGCTCTCGTCAGTATTATGGCGCTGGGTATGAATGTAGCCAGAGTCTAGAATTGTGTTAGTGTCATCTCATTAAGCAGCAAGACGGGGACTCACCAAGCACAGTATATCTGAGACCTGTTCATGTGTAGTAAAGGGATGTTGAATAGATGGATCTTTCAAGTTGAACTCCCTTAAAAAAGGACTTGTTCTCAATCCAAATATTAGGACATACAGTTGAAGAACAATGCAAAGAGTCCAGTCCCCAAGATACTTCTTGAAATATGTTGAACTGATCATTCTATGGTGGTCTGTTAGCGATCTAAAGGGGTAACCAGCTTGAATCTTCTTCTTCTTCGCGAAAAGGTCAGCCTTTGTAAACAAACTAGTGAAGGCTACAAGGAAATTATGTAATAGCCATTTATCAGATACTCATTTACGCTTCGTTGGGCTCTCAATGTGTAATTGATTCATCAGATCACTGGCCTTGACGAAGTTATTGCTTGTATGAATCCCATTAACAGGGGAATGGTTCAATGATAGCCCACTGTTCTCAGCCATGGTCGGTAATATGCCTCTTGCTGAGTGTGGAGATTCCAATAACTCAGCATCGAGATCATCATCATCATCCAGGTCATCTTCATAGGAGGCATCTTCTGATACATCAGAGTAGTCATCTTCCTGATCATCCTCATTCTCATCGTCATCATATTCATAATCTTCATCATCATCTTCATTATATTCCTTCGAATCATCCTCATGGGATCCAGAGACTTCTTTATATTCATTCACTTGACTCTCATCATCAAAATCTGAGCCCTGTTCACTAAGATCGCTCAGCTCTGGTAATGGTTCTCTCCAGTAGTTCACATCTGTATATGTCTCATCATTGATGGTACCAGAGTTCACAGGCGGGAAGAAGTGATCAACAAGCTCATTTATGAAGACATAGGAGCTCTTATAACCAGCAAGTTCTAATAACTCCATGTGTACCTCCCCTACTGGGTTGATAGTGAAAATTCTCGAGCTGGGAATTCCCACTGATCTATAACTCAAGGCATCTGTGATTCTATTACCAAAACCAGCATAGAATGGGGAACCATGCTCACCATATAAGTTCTTCAAATCATTCAAACAGGCCATTTTGAACACCTCCGGCTTTTTCAGCACAACTTCTCTCTTCAATGCAGCCAATGTTCTATCTGGTGATAGGATAACAGGACCATTTGGCAGCCTTTCTCCATCCTGTTCTATAGTTCTCAGGTATGATCTTGTTGAGTCTGCCTGCCCAACTGACCTTGCAGTCAAATACATGACGTTGTAGCCGTTCAATGCAATGTCTGCGAACAATTTTGCAACGCCTGGATGAGTCCAATCACGTCCCAGCATCGTCAGCACATGACCAAGAGCATCTGATTTTGTGATAGTACCATCAATGTCAGAGATAACAATAGGAATATCATGCTTCCAGAGGAATAGCTTGGAATTTATAAGGGCTTTGCCCTTATCAACACTGAAACAAACATCGTTCTCACCTGGCATCAGGTCCAAGAACTTCAATTGGTCAGATGTGAGTCTCAGTGTTTTCACATAGTTCGTTGATGATGGAGATGGTACCGGCGGTTCATCTTCATTGTCTGAAATACCACTGTCCAGCGTAGATTCAGCAGTAGAGGTTGCAGAAGGTGGCGTTTGTAAATCATCAGTTGAGAATATGATATTACCCTTACCATCGTCCTTGATAAATCTAGAGACATCAACATCATCACCAAACTCTTCAGCTATCAAGTTTTTGATCAATTCGTCATTGTCATGAATGTTTTTCTCATTAGACTTGTATCCATCCATGTCCAAGAACAAATCGCCGTTGTTGTTAATCTTCGTAGGTATGTTGATTTTTGTGAGTCTCTTGGATAGATTGTATACTTTCTCTAGTGTTGCCTCCCTCGAAGGCGATGCAGAAGACGAAGTTGGTCGATTCAAATCTGGAGCTGACTTCGTTAATTCCGTTACACATACCTCTGGGAGCTTATTCACTTCTGGCGAAGATTGCGTTATATCAAGAAACTCGGGCTCTTGCAACGAACCATCCATCTTCTTTGGTGAAGCAGGGGGGGAAGATGAAGGAGACGAAGCAGCAGATAATACAGGTGAAGTGATGAGATCAGATGGAACATCAACGTTCTGAGAAGCTTCAAAGACGAAGAAGGCTTCACCACCATCACCAAGCTTCATAGGCAAATTGGTCATCTTCCCATTAATAATAAAGTCTACCTTTTTCTGTGATGGTCTCAACAATTGTAGTATACCAAACCTCACATGGAACGGAGAACAGGATAGTTCGCCATGTTCGTTCTCAACAACAATCACATCAATTGCACCAGACAATGTTGCTGGATTGATCGAATTCCAAGTCTTGGAGACAGAATCGAAGGCGCGGCCCACGTATTGCATCTTGTCCCACCCTTTCTTACTTTGGTTTTCAACCTATTCTAGATTGAGTTGTAAGAACAGTTTGCCTTCTTTGTGCGCAGCACGTCTCGTTTAGGGAAATTTCAGCGCGATTTCGAGAATTCCGAGGGCATCCTCTAATGAATGTGTTGATTTGAGGATTAACAGTCTGAAGTTGTTGGAGTTATGACTGTTTCAAAGACTTTGATGAATAATGGTTAACCTATATGGTGTTTTGCGAATTTTATGTAATTTTATTTTCGAGTTATTGTTATTGACTTCATTTTAATTCACATTTGAATTAACAAAATTATATATCAGCTCATGATTTCAAAAGTATAAAATTTCATCAGAAATACAAAAATCGCCCAAACGAATTATTACGATATCTATATTCATTTTCAGATATGAAAAAATTATCACTATCTATAATCTATTGCATTGTAGCCAGCAACTGCCACAGATTCCTACACGATTCTCCAGATCTTAATTGCATCATCTTTCACGTGTCTATTTTGAATTTCAGCTTCAACACAGAGTCATAGAGTGAATGAAGATTCAAATCCATAATTCCTCAACATTTCCATATAATTTCTTCATGTCTAAAGATTATTGTGACTTGCGAGTCGTGCTGAGGTTCAACAACATTAGGCTCTGTCCAATAGTGATCAGCTAACTTTTCCAGCATGGACTCAAATATAATTCTTGAATTAGTGCGATGATATAAATTTTGCAAATGAGCAAATTATTGTATCGTCAGAATGATCGATAACGCATTAAGTATGAGAAGCCCTAAGCAAGCGAGCAATTTTAACTAAGCGATGGTCACCCTGAGCAAATAATAAACAATGGAGGAAAGCTAGTTTAAAAACAACCTCTTTTCTCTTAAACTGAACATCCCACTTTCATCTATAGTTATCGCCTTCATCTGCTCTTGCTCGAATACCGGGGATTCCATCATCATGTTATCTGATTGATCAGTTATAAGATCAGGGACATGTCCTGTTATGTCGGTGCCTGTCGACCATAGCGTCAGTTTAGCACAAGGGGGTTATTAGTCACTGCAACTGAAGACTAACAGATTCATTCACAACGCTATCACCCATCTCTGATCGAATTTCACACCCAGCAATATCGGCTTAATCCTGTGATGAGCACTCTTATGAACGGACCTGGTTTTATTAAGGTTGGTTCCCTTACTGTGATTGGCTACAGGCCACAAAGGACAAGCCAATGAGAGCCTGGGCATAAAAGACTAGTATGCTAATCTGTAATAATCAGTCCAAATTACATGCCCACCCAGCGTTGACAAGCATTTTTATCATGCACGATCGGTATCTTTAGGAGCTGGACTAGGCTGTTCTTGAAGGGCTAGAATTTCATGAGGCCAAGAAGACTAGTCTGGTCTAAAGACAGACCTAGGTATTTGAGCCGCACTCCCCGGGAGGACATAGACATCATGAATAAAACGGCCCTCAATTGTCCAAGCACCTAGGACGCAATATTCAGAACATCGAAGACTCAACTATCAAAAGCTCGACTAGCCTAGGGACCTCAGGCTCTAGACCATATTGAACAAGAACTGGCGGCAATGGGCATGCAGACATGAGATCATCAGTAGCATAATAACAGGTCAAGTAGAGACTTACGACTCGAGGCTTGCCTAAAGCCTTTTAGGTTCTATGATCGATTAGAGGGCCTAGGCGAAGTCTATCAAGTCTACGGGAGAGTGCCTTTTTATATTTATGTGTATTCAATTGAACAGTCAAAGTCTTCAACTTCGATGAATAGGACTTTAATGGACCTTAATAGATATGGATTATATCACCAGGTAAGTTGTCTTCTTTATAGTGCGCTTTACTAAGAACTATACCACTTTGGGTGAAATAGTCTACAATAGAATTAGCTGATGATCGGTAAGGACTGTATTGTGAATATAAATATTATTGGGTGTTCAGCACTTTTCTGCAGCGATCGCTAGTCTTGACCTTGTACGGCCTAGCTGAATATTTGTGCCGCAGACCTTCAAAAATTTATCTGATCGATCAATAAAGGCTGTTAAATTGAGGGAGTAGAAGACACTCACATTATCTTTAGTAGGGGATCTTTTTCTAATCTTTTGATGATCATATATGTATACGAGTAATTACTATTAAACACAATCAAAGAGTTCATTCAACATACTCAACCGTTGGAAATCCCTTCGTGAAAATTTAAGCTTAATTTTTGCCAGGTCCGCTTGGCAAAATTGGGTGTTTTTCTGGTTTTGACAGTTCACCGAACTCGCCCGGTTGAGCAATCTTGATCAATCAGATAACGCTCATTTCATACAAGCACAGCTGCAGTTGGAACTGCGACTATGTAAGACCTGGACTACTAATTATACATAGTCATGAAGTCGACAATAGATTGGGACTACAGACTATAAAGAAAATTGCATTTGAGTTATCTCATTAAGAATTTACAGCCTCTGTGGGTTTAAGAAATTTTTCTGAGGTATATGAACCTCAGCACAAGCTAATAAGAGATCTCGTCTGATTCAACTTAGCATAATTTTCGTTGATCCAGAATATAATGGAGCATTTCGATTAGGCCGAATCGTGTAGTCTGCTAATTTCTACTTATTATGGTCATGTTGTTGAGGTTCATGGACGTCCAATGATAAAAATTATCGGGACGATCAGGGGCGCCGCTCTGCAGGTAGTCTAATTTGTGAGCCGAAGGCTCTGCATAATAATTAGCCATACCGTCTCATCAAATTTTTGTCGAAAAAATCTGTGAGTCCCGCGCCCCAGCTCCCATATATAGGAGGCATACCCCGTCTCTTGTTCAATCTCTGCTCTTCCTACTTGACATCCGTTTACTATCATCATTTTTCTATGCAGCCAACAATGCTGAGCATTAGAGGATTGCTTGCTGCCAGTGTGCTTGCTGGTGTCGCTACTGCTGAGACCCATGTCTTTAACTGGACTACTGGCTGGGGTACTGCTAATTTGGATGGTATGTTTGAAAGACAAGTGATCACCTGTAACGGCGAATTCCCTTGGCCAGATCTCCATGTGCAAAAAGGTGACAGAGTCATTGTGAACTTGAACAACGGCTTCGACGACAGAAACACATCGCTCCATTTCCACGGTATATTCCAACACGGTACTGGCCAGATGGATGGCCCAGAGATGGTCACGCAATGTCCAATCCCTCCAGGCCACTCAATGACCTATAACTTCACCATCCCAGACCAGCACGGTTCTTACTGGTACCATTCGCACAGTGGTGGTCAATACATGGATGGTATGAGAGGTCTCTTTATCATCCAGGATGAAGAGTACCCATATAAGGAAGGTGTGGATTACAACCAAACGGCTGCTTTGACCTTCCAGGAATGGTACCATGAGACCACTCATGAACTGTTACCAGCCTTTTTGAACAAGTACAACCCAACTGGTGCTGAGCCGATTCCACAGAACTTCTTAATGAATAACACCAGAAATGTCACTTGGGATGTCGAGCCAGATACTACCTACTTGTTGAGATTGCTCAATATTGGCGGTTTCACCTCTTATTGGTTCTTCATCGAGGACCACAACTTGACTGTTGTCGAGGTTGATGGTATTCCAGTCGAGAAGTACGAAACTGATAAGATTTACATCACTGTTGCTCAACGTTACACCGTTTTACTGACAACCAAGAGCGATACTTCTAAGAACTATGCCATGATGCAACTGGTCGACACTGGTATGCTTGACGTGCAGCCAGCTGATTTGATCGTCAATGCCACACATTACCTGTCATATGATTCTGCGAACGAGCAACCAGAGGAATACTATGTCGACTGTTTGGATGACGATTGTTACTTGGACGACTTAGACTTAACGCCTGTTGCCAAGATTCCTCTTTACGATGAGGCAGATCACACTATCACTGTGTCTGTGATCATGGACAACTTGCTCAACGGTGTTAACTACGCTTTCTTCAATAATATTTCCTACACTGCTCCAAAGACTCCTCTCTTGCTTACTGCTCTTTCTGCTGGTGATTTGGCTACTAACGAGCTTGTTTATGGTACCAACACCCATTCTATCGTCTTGCAGAAGGATGACATTATTGACATTGTTCTTAACAACGAGGACACTGGTAAACATCCCTTCCACTTACACGGTCATGTCTTCCAACTTATTGACAGAGCGCCTGCAGTTCCAGATGACGAGGCATTTGTTCACTTTGATGCTGACAACCACACAGCGTACCCAGAATACCCAATGATGAGAGATACCGTCTATGTTCGTGAGCAGTCCAACATGGTTCTGAGATTCAAGGCTGACAACCCAGGTGTGTGGCTTTTCCACTGTCACATCGAATGGCATTTGGAGCAAGGCTTGGCTCTGGCCTTCATTGAAGCTCCAGAGGAGATCCAAAGTAATTCTTCTCAGCAGATCACCGAACAACATGCTGCTAACTGTGAGGCTCTTAATATTAATGTCAAGGCCAATGCTGCTGGTAACACTGCGAACTTCCTGGACTTGACTGGTCAAAACGTCCAACAGAAAGATGTCCCAGATGGATTCACCACAAAGGGTATCGTTGCCATGGTGTTCTCCTGTATTGCTGCTCTCTTAGGTCTTATCTCCATTGCTATCTACGGTTTGCTTGATATCAAGAATGTTGAGTATAAGGTTGCCGAAGAGTTGGACATTGACTTGGATGAACTTGTTGATGACGGCTCTTCAAATCAAGGGAGCGCCTCTGATGATATCAAACATTGAGTTTTTAGATCGCTATTTGTTTTAATTGTAATTGATATACTAATTTTTCTGTATATAAGACCGCTTTGTATGATCATCGTATGACAAAGTCACCGGTCTTGGTGATATACTTAACACCTTTATAGGGTTTCACATCTAAGCCTGTCACTTTCACGGATCCAACGCGAATACCACTTGGAAGAGATCCCTTTAGCGAATAATTCAAAGCAATGCTCTTTGGCCAATTGATGGTTTCACTATTTTCTGGGTCCTCGACAATGCCGCGTAGTATGGCATTGATCCCCATTGGAGTATCATTGTCAAATACCCACTCAAATAGTCCTTGTGACTTCGTTTGGAAATCGCCATGGCTCAGTCTCAGAGTTTTGACAGATTGCCCTTGTCCTGTCACTAGCTGAAGCTTCAAGTTTTCCACTCTTGTCACACTTCTCAACATGCTGATCTTGACACTGACTTCAAATTCATTCTTTTTAACACCCAACCCGTATCGATATTCCGGTATCACGATACCAAAGTTTCTTTGCGCTTTTGAAGTTGGGTATGAGTCCAAGGCAATATTGTATTTCATCACAGTGGTCTTCCCGTCTGGTGGGATGAATGAGAGCAAACCTTCATTCGAAGTCCAGAGATCCACCCGGACACATCTATGGAAAGCAGGATTACCAAGATGATGTCCATTCAAGTTCAGATTGAGTGAGATATCAGGTATACCGCTCAAATGAGAAGTAAAATCGACAGCGCCTTCCAAGACTGCGATTTTTGTAAAAAGTCCTGTATGCTGTTGAGTCTTCTTAGTTTGTTTTGGGTTACGAGGAGAAAGCACAATGTTGATGTGTTCTGTGATATCCACAAACAGTTCATTGTTAGTGTATTTGACGTTTGGACGTCTCCATGGAACTTTCGTTCCATTATTCACAGTAGTCGGTGATGAGCTATAAGTCTTGGCCAATTGGTTAGTTGAGCTCAAAATTTTAGAGCCCCAGGAAGATTTGAAAGAGACAAGATCTCTTAAAGCGTTTATATCTGTGATGTATGGCGCGCCACCTTGAACCATTTCCTGCATTAAGTTACACAACACGTCATAATTTGCTTCAATCTGAAATGGTGACAATGCAAAGTAGTCTTCCAGGACCTCTAGCACTCTATTAAGGAAGACAAGGACCAAGTTGGGGTTTATGGGCACAGGCTCAATATCTTTTTCAGATTGGGACTTTGAAGACAGTACATCTTGGTCGTCCATCAATGTCTGCAGTTTCAACTCTTCATTATCAGAGCGACGCACATAGCCATAGCAAGTCATACGGCCTTTCGATGACCTGTACACCGAATGTGTAGTGGAAATGTCCACGATGGGGCTCTTGTTGTTAGTTGTACCTTTCACTGTCGACAAGAGAGTCAGAAGTCCTGGAGATCCTGGGGATATTGGATATTCGAAGATCAGGTTACTGGAATTGGATTAGTATCAGCACCGATTGGATCATAAATGCTCGAAATTCAAACCTACTCTCGATCATCAGCGAGATAAAGTCCTTCAATGGAGGTCATGGTGCTGTGTTTGTCAGTTCTTGAGCCCAATTCAATGCTTGCGAGTGTGTTGTGGCTGATTGTTTGTTGGCGTTTGGGCGCTGATCTGAGTCCAGCGGCAAAGGGCGCTGATCTGAGTCCAGCGGCAAAGGGCGCGGAACGACCTAATGGGGGGGGCACAGTATGTGGCCCTGCTAGGGAATGAGCGTAAATTTGGGGATACTTGCCTAGACTGTGGTCTTTGGGGGCGGGTGAAATCAACGGTCCGGTTCCACAACTTTACCAAAGCGAATCATTATGAGTTCAAAAAGCCATCCATTACTCTTACAAGTTGATTCGTTTCTGGTGATTATTGAACATGCAATGAATAGTCGTAGAAGAGGTCACCGAAGTAGCGGCCTTTTATTGGGCTTAACTGACAAAGTATGACTTACTAGTCTCCATCCTCACAGAAGGCACACCTTTATTGAAGAAAGTATACGCAACTCGTCATAGTAGCGATGGCAAATACGCACTGAGCTTCGTGGTTCTACAAGAATATTTTAAGAACAGCCACATATCAATGCTTCTTAACGACACCGGAGGCATCAGCAGCTGCAAGGATATACTTCTTATAATCGTAAATGGACCCGTCAAACTTCTTGACACTCCCATGCTCACTCACCCATATCTCATTACAGACTTTATCAATAACATCAACATCATGAGAAACCATTAGCACACCTCCCTTGAAGTTCTTCAAGGCGTCGCTCAAAGCGTCAAGGCCCGCAGTATCCAAGTGATTAGAAGGTTCATCCATGATCAAGATATGTGGATTGCTCAAACAAAGAGAGGCAAAGGCAACACGAGATTTTTGACCACCAGAGAGTAACTGCATCTTTTGTAAACCGAGTGTACCAGTGATGCCAAAAGAACCCAAGTGACGTCTGTATTCCTCATCTGTTTTTCCAGGGAATGCCTTAGACATCCAGTCAACCGCAGATGTAGTCAAGTCCATGGAATCAACGTGATGTTGTGCAAAATAACCAATTCTTAATCTTGGGTTCTTGGAGACATAACCCTTCAATGGAGTCAGTTTCTCCATCAAAACCTTCAGTAAAGTGGTCTTACCACAACCGTTAGCACCCACAAGTGCGATACGGGAATCCATTTGAATATCGAGATTCACATTCTGTAAAAGGAGGTCTTTTGGATCATACCCAAAGTCAACCTCTTGCAATCTGATGATTGGAGGTGATAATCCTTCTGGATCTGGGAATTTGAATGTGATGACCTTATCTTCTTCAGGTGGTTGCAGCACCGGTAATTTCTCCAATTTCTTGATTCTCGACTGCGCTTCGGAAGATTTAGCGGCATTATATCTGAACTTGTCAATAAATGCTTGCAAATGCTGTCTATAAGCCATTTGATTCTCATATTCACGTAATTCATTTTTACGTCTCTCCTCTTTGGTGCTGTAGAAGGCATCAAAGTCTTGGCCTCTATAGTAATCCAATCTCTCCGAATGTTGATGGATGATGTCTGTGGCAACTTCATTCAAGAATGCACGATCGTGCGACACAACAAGAACAGTGGCAGGATAAGTTTGCAAATAATTGGCCAAAAAGGTAATGGATGGAACATCCAACATATTAGAAGGTTCATCAAGTAACAACAAATCCGGCTTACAGAACAATGCCCTTGCAAGGGACAATCTCATTCTCCAACCACCAGAAAAGGAATTGGTTGGCTTTTGTTGAGACTCTTTGGTGAAACCTAGACCGTAAAGAATAGAGGCAGCTCTAGCTTCAGCTTTATCCGATTCCATCTCTACTAACTTCTCTTCAATATCCTGCAAATGTGTCTCTAAATCATCACGTTCGTTATCCAGCTTCTTCACTTCAACACTATCCTCATCAAACTCCTTTCTCAACTCTTCAATCTGAGTAATTCTCTCTTGGTGTTTCTTTTCTTCATGAAGCAGTTGTTTTCTCCAAACGTCGGCATCCAAGACGCTCTGAATGGCGCTGATCTCCGAACCTGTGATTTCTTGTTCGACATGCAAAATTGTTATGTGCTTTGGAACATTGAGTTCTCTTCTAGATAATGCTCTCAAAAGGGTAGACTTACCAATACCATTCTGACCAACAAGACCATATCTATGCCCATAGCTGAGCGAAAGAGATGCATCGCTAAGGATTCTTTGACCATCACCGATGTAGAGATCAAATGTGTCAATTTTAATATCTTTAGACTTACCTGCGCCAGAGCCAAAGTCAATAGGATTGATTTTGAGGAAGAATTCATCATAACTAGCCTCTTCAGATCCACCGATGAGTTTAGATGCCTCATACTTGACAAACTTATTAGCACGCTTGGCCACTTTGGCAGCGATTTTCTTCTCAGCCTTTTCCAACTTCTTCCTATCAACCTTAGACTCCACTTGTCTCCCTGCATGTTCAATGTCCCTAGAGACACCAAGCAATGCCAGACTGGTGTTGATATTTCTCTTTGATGCATGGTTCTTCAACAAGTTGATATCCAATAATCTTTTTGAGGTGTCACCAGTGAGCTCCAGTTTGGCCCGATTTTCTTTCAATTCCTCCATGAGTTTTTGAGTGACACCGTGGGCCAATTTATCCACTTTAGCGCCGTCTCCACCGGCATTCTTTAAAAGATCTGAGATGAATCCAATCTCTTGTTCAACGTTCAACTGTTGTGCAAATACACTGTCCTCTGTGGCCAGCTGGAGGTTGTTGATATACCCAACGGCATAGTCAGCAACCACAGGGTCAATGGAAGGCACGGCCTGGCGCACTTGAAGCCCAATGTTCGACATAATTGGTGATCTTAGGGCCTTTTCTACGGTATAGAATTTGAATGAGAGTTCATTATTGAACGTGGAAAAGTTCTTTCGTGGTAGGATCTTCGCGCTTATTCCCCTTTCCTGATGATCATCGGATCAGGTAGTTTTCGCGGATGCTCGGGAAATGAGAACTTTAGCTTCAGCTTTCAACTTCCTTCAATTCCTTTATCCTTTTCCCTTTATCTGTTGATTCAGTCAATACCATGGGTTTATTCTCTTCTTCTACGACACAGACAGCAGCACCAAACCGTTCGAAACGTGAGCAATGCTGGGACGCCCGTGACGCCTACCTTTCGTGCTTGGACAAGAATAACGTGGAAAATCCACTAGATGATAAGTATGCTTCGGTTATCAAGAAGGAATGTTCGAAGCAAGAAAAGGAGTTCGAAGGCAAATGCGCAAAAAGTTGGGTTCATTACTTCAAGGAGAAGTACGTTGTGGATAACAAGAGAGAGAGATTTCTGAAAGAGATGGAGGAGAAAGGTGCTCAACAGCTCCCGTTCCCAGTTGAGAGAAAGTGAAGAGGTTATGTTGTGGGTCTTGTATATATACATCAATTACGTCGGTTACATGGTTCCTCTGGTAGCAGCGCACTCTACATCATAACAGCCATGGAACTATTTGATTTCAATCGTCATAAAAAGTAGAAAAACAAACACGGCTTGGTCACAATAAAACAGGTCATAAAAACAAAAGAACAATGCAATGCATTAAGAGTCAATGGTCATAAGAGCCAGTATTCAACCCACCCTAGCATACAACTGCTCAACTTCAGTCTTAGAAGCCTCCAAGATCTTCTTTCTTTGTAACTTCTGAGCCGATGTGACAAATCCATTTTGTGGGGTCCATTCTTCATCAACGAAGACTAGACCTGCAATGACTTCAATGCCACTCAACCCTTGAGCCTTAGCCGTAGACACGAGGGACTTATGAACTTGTTCACAAAACTTTCTATCATGCAGAATCTTATGCAAATCATCGTGTTCATTCTTGATGAACTTATGCTCCAAAGCCAATTGGCGAATACCAACTTCATTTGGGAAAACAATGGCAATTGGCTTACTGTGACTATCGTCTGCATAACAGCAGATGTTAGCCACATAATGGTTCGAGCGGTAGACTGATTCCAACTTCTCCAAGGCAATGTATTCACCATTGAGAGTCTTCACCAAGTTCTTCTTACGGTCAATGATCTTCAATTGGCCTGTAGAAGTCCATTCACCAATATCACCAGTCTTGAACCAGCCTTCTGGGTCAAATGCACTGCTGGTCTCTTGCTCGTTCTTGAAATATTCTGGCATCACAGGATAGCCTTTGATCCAGATCTCACCTTGATTATCCTCAGCTTTGTAGCCTGCATCTGGGACATCAACCAATTTGACCTGGATGGAACCAGAAAGGGCGCCTTGAACGCCTAATTCAAAATCAGCAGGGGAGACAACAGTGGTATTAGCGACAGTTTCAGTCAATCCATAACCAATTAACATTGGCGCGATCAATTTGGTGATGAACACCTGGGTATCCTTGGACAAAGGAGATCCACCGTTCAAGACGTAGCGCAAACAACCACCAGTTGCAGCCTTGACTTTCCTAAAGATGATGTTATCAATGATATATGTTGATCCTGGGATCTTCCAACTCTTGGATTTATAGTTATAAGCAGCCCAGAACACCTTTTGAGTGAAAGACGGTTGCTGAGAAAGTTTAGTCATGATACCTTTCTTAATACTCTCCCACACAGCAGCAACACCAACCATGATGGTTGGCTTGAAAGTCGTCATGTCACCAGAGCAGTTTCTGACAGAGGCATCAGATATGGTCTTCACTGTGGCATATCCGATGACACCGCCCCAATAGAAGGCAATGAGTTCAAACGCAAGTTCAAAGATATGGGCCAACGGCAAGAATGCAATAATACGATCAGATTCATTGATGAACTCACGGTTGGCAACGAAGGAGACACCAGCAATACCAGAGACGATATTCTCATGGGTAAGAACCACACCCTTTGGATCACCAGTGGAACCGGATGTGTACATGATACATGAAAGGTCTGACGGTTTTGGTGGGTGTGCTGAGATGTCCGCATCCTTACCGAGGGCAATGACGTCATCCATCGAAAGAATCTCAATGTCTGGTCTCACAGCCTTGATTTCATCGTATGCCTGTTGAGCACTAGCGTACAATTCACCGCCTTGTCTCTTATCGTTTGGATCAATCTTTTCATTGTGGATAATGTACTTGACAGATGTAGCCTTCTGCAATGGCTTCACCAAGTTAGCCAAAAGGGCGTTATCAGTGAAGACCGCCTTAGACTCGGTTTGGACTAAAGAATGAGTCAACCCTTTTTCACCCAAGGTGTCATAAGCTGTCACAATTGGGATAGCTTGGGTTTGAGCGGCCATAAAAGTCTTCATCCATTTGTGGGAGGTGGACGCAAAGATGTGCAGTCTGTCAGTACTACCAGGTTCCAAGCCCATCTTTACCAAACCACGGCCGTATTCATGAGCCAAATCAATCACCTCTTTAAAGGTCTCATACTTGTAATCCGACAGTTCGTAGTACAACCAAGTCTTTTCAACTTCAACTTCTTCACCATCAACTAGCTTCTTCACCATCTTTTTCTCCTGGTGGATGTCCAAGACGTCTCTGTGGGCCATACAGTTACGGTTGCCACCTTTCTCAAACGCCTCGAGGAGAAACTCATAAACAGTGTTACATTTGTAACCAAGGGGTCTTTTGATAGGTTCTTTGTTCTTAAGACGGCCATTGACACGAGGAGCTGTCTCACCCTCGCGGGCCTCACCGACAGGGACGTTCACGAGATTAGCCATAGCTGTTTGGATGTGTTGCTCGTTTGTTAGGCTGATTGTTGTTGTGGCCACTGGTATGGATTTTGGGGAAGTGGCGCGTTTAAATATATTTTTTTCCTTTGCTAGTGGGGAGAGGGCCGCCCTGTCAGTAGGAAGAGAGCTAGGCGGAGGCAAAACTGTCCAGAGACTCCTTCTAGCTCCTTGCGCTCTTAACCCAGGTAGTTAAGTGCGCCTTTCTAACAGCGCTTTATGAGGCAAGTCTATATACAAAGTGAGGATTTAAGGTGAGAAGGTTTGAAAAGCCAAACAACCTTTCAGGGCAAAGAGCTCTCTTCCTCTCCCAATCAAGAGAGTTTGCAGATCTCAGCAAGAGAGTTGGTGAGAATGTCAGCATTGCATGTTTTATCTTATCTAATCTACTAATTGCCTTCGTTGTGTGGTGATTAACAGATCTTTGTGTACTTTGTTTACTTTGTGTTGGCTCTTGTTCAAAACTTTTTGTTGGGTAAAATCCTGAAAAGTACTACCAAATTATGTAATAGTAAACCTTTGAAATCGGGATTGGGTATCGGACATTGGAACAGCTATAGACTGTTATGCCCGTAGTGGGACCTTGAAACGTCCATAATGAGGTACTATATATAGATTTAAGGTAAATGTGCAAAGACAGAGATGCTAGAGGCCCGGTATTAACTGTTTGAGCCAGGTATTTGAGATTATTACATAACGATTGTGTCAAAATTACATAATCTTCCGATGATTTCAGCCGCCTGGCGCTTGGTGGAATTTAGTGACAGGGAAGTCGATGTACATGAGTACCTCAGATAAGCAAAATAAGTTGGAGGCTCAAACTCATAATACAAAACCTGCCACCCGATTAATGAGTGATCGTTCAGATGTCAGTTATTCTAAGAGTTGATTGAATAGCTGAAATGATAGGCGGCTTTCTCCAACCACAAACAGAAACGTGCAAAAAATGAACAAGTAGAACTTCCAGAAAGGCGGCCATTAAAAGGATTTTCAATTACAGTGCTTGGCCAGTCCAATTGATCCAAAAAGAGGCTTACGGGGGTATCTAGAAACTAGTGACAATTGCCATTCAAATGTAGTACAGTATGTACTGGAATTTGCACAGCCTATCTTGTTGGTATCTTTCTTTAAGACTATCAGTTCTTTCTCTTTTATCTGACTCAACCAACCGTAGGTACTGAGTCCGGACTCTCAATGTAAACTGATAAGATGATCAGGTATATCATAACAAAATACCAAACTTAATTATTAACCAAGTCAGTCTTAAGTGTGACATCAGTATCAGCTTTCCAATCAGCGGATCGCCATAGCTTGTGATGAGCAGATAACTCATCAGAAAATAGTTTAGCCCTTATCAGGGAGGACTTCCTGATGCTGAACATGCAAAAAATGACATCTCTTTACTGATTAACGTACAGCAACACCAGTAGGAGTCATTTCTATTATAATCATTATGCATATGTACATTGGTTATCTCTTTCGTTCAAGGCTGCCCGGCAGATCAAACCAGATTTAGATTATTTTCAAGAATCCGATAGGCGTTTCAAGAATCCGATGACTTTCCACAATCAAAAAAGGAAAAACTTCCACCATTTGGGTAGCATAGAGTTTCACGGGCAAACCAATCGTATCATGCAGTTACATAGACGTGTTATAACCGGGTCTCTTTTGCATGTTGGATGTAAATACGTAGGTTACAGTAATTGAACACCAAAAGTTTGAGACCTCGGCACGCATCTCACCTGGTAGGTGACAGAGAGAGATCATAGGATATGATCCAAGAGTATGATGGAGTGATACCCACTAGCCGTCGAGTCCAACTTTTAGCGTTCAAAATGAGAAGAGACCATCATAGAAGATCCAACTTGTCCAACAGATTCTGTGTCTTCTCAGTTTGCTTCTTGCCAAAGCTAATCATCTCTTGATCCTTCTTGTGCCCCTCTTTCATCTCCTTCATACCAAGAACAGCGCTCTTATTTTTTTCTTTAGTCTTACCAGCTGTGGCAGCAGCATTGACAATCTCTGAAACATCTAGAGAATTTGACGCAGTGACCTTGGAGGCTGTGGCCTTAGAAGAGCTCTTGCTGACCTTAAACTTTTTCCCTTTGACTAGGCCTCTTTTCTGCTTGGTGACCTTCTGCTTGAGAGCCATGATCCCTTTGACAGTTTACGACTATTGAACCCTTCCCAAGAAATGAAGAGACAAAGCTCATCGCTAGCGCAAAATTTACCAGAATGTCCATCATTACGTAATCGCTGACGTTGATTGTTGACGGTTTCCACACCTTTCAAAACCTGAACAAAAACAACCGAAGAAAGTTCTGAAAACAGCTACGCCTGCGAGAGATCTGCTACTTGGGCTCTGCTATTTGCACCCACCACTTGCTACTGATCTCAAAAGAGGCTCCTGGAGATGCCCTCCTACGACCACCCAAGCGCACCGGCGTACACGCCAGGTGGCTTTGCTAAGAGAAATACAACTATCAATCGTAATTACAAGATCTCAGAACAGCTAGTGAGCGTGGATGTTGACTTGGAGAACAGAGAGGTATCGGGATACACAGTGATAACGGTGTCGCCTACCGAGCCGGTTTTGAAATACGTTAAACTGGACTGTCGCCAGCTACAGATCGATTCTGTTCTGGTGAATGGTAAAAGAGCTCAATATATCTATGAAGACCCTTTCAAAGAGGAGTACGAGGAGTTCACGTATCGCAATGGCAAAGATCAACTGATGAAAGATATTCATCAGTATCATTTCTACAAGGGCAAGGCTGAAAAGCTGTACAAGGGTGAAAACACTGAAGAGTTGACCATTTTGATGCCTGATAATTTGAAACTCTACCCTCAGGATCAATCAAGTTCATCATTCACACCAATGGGGCATACACACACACCTGGGAGTCATAAGGCTTCAACAACGACGGAGATCCTGTATACAAATGTCAAGATCAGAATCGAATATTCTCTGAAGAACCCAAGGACAGGTCTCCATTTCGTTGGTGGTAAGGGCTCCGATTTGAGTAAGAGCGAATGGTATGCATATACCTCAAACTCGTCATATGGTGTTTCAACGTCATCATGGGTACCGTGTATCGACACACTATGGGATAAGTGCTCATGGACTCTTGATATTGGTGTTCCCAAGACAGTGAAACAAATTGGTGTTTCAAGGCTTATAGGAGGTGATGGCCCAGCACCAAATCTAGACGAAGAAGACGAAGAAGACGAGAGCACAGAGATTGCTGTGATATTCGGTGATTATGCAAGCCAGAAGGAATCTGCGCATTCTATTGACTTGGCAAAGAAGTCTGTTTCAATTGATCTCTACAGCGCCACATCTGCTCATCATATCGGATTCGTCGTGGGCCCCTTCGCACACACTCCACTGATGAATCTTCAAGAAGATGAATCTTCTAAGGATAAAGACACGACTCGTGTGACAGCTGCTGTCTACTGTCTTCCACATCAGACCCAGGATGCGCTTAATACAACTATTTTCATGAATAAGGCATTGGACTTCTTCTCAAAGGAGTTTGGTTCATATCCAAATGCGAGTTGTGCCTTGGTGTTCATTAGCGACCTTAAAGAGGACTATAACGGGTTCTGTGGATTTACTTTGCTCAATGATAGGCTGTTATATCCACCAACGGCAATTGATCCACTTTTTGACAGTTCTTATGCATTGCTGGTGTCTTTGGCCGAGCAGTGGTCAGGCATATATGTAGTTCCATCTTCATATAACGATTTATGGGTGACAGTGGGTATTGCACATTACATGGCTCTCCAATTCATCAAAGATCTTATGGGTGTCAATGAATATAAATACCGGATCAAGAAGCAAGCAGAACAAATCTGTGAGTTAGATGTTGGCAAGGCACCGCTTTCAACTCCGCAATTCCAATTTCCGATAAGCGTGAATGATCTTGATTTCATCAGACTGAAAGCTCCAATTGTTTTATTCATCTTGGATAGAAGAATGACTAAGCAGTCATTTGGACTCTCAAGAGTGTTCCCAAAGATCTTTTTACAGTGCATGTCAGGTGATCTTCCAAATGGAAGTTTGAGCACTCAGCATTTTCAGCACGTCTGTGAGAAAGTTAATCACAATAGACTTGAAGCTTTCTTCAGACAATGGATTCATGGATCGGGAGTTCCAATCTTCAGAGTTACACAGAGATTCAATAAGAAGAGAATGTTCATTGAGATGGGCATTAGACAAGTCCAAGGACAGGAGACCGAACAACTTCCACCAAGCAGCGAGACCTTTATCTCAGACGCCGTTCATGAATTAGATACTCAACATGATATGAAGAATCAGC
Organism: Williopsis subsufficiens; assembly: GCA_017948575.1. Lineage (NCBI taxonomy): Eukaryota > Fungi > Ascomycota > Saccharomycetes > Phaffomycetales > Wickerhamomycetaceae > Williopsis > Williopsis subsufficiens. Next base: position 59,086 of record JACVEX010000391.1, read on the forward strand.
ATCAACTGTTCACAGGCCCAATGACCATTCGTATCCATGAAGCTGATGGTACTCCATATGAGCATATTGTGGATCTTAAAGAAGGATTCACAAGACTGGATATACAATACAACACTAAGTACAAGAGACTAAAGAGAAGTCAGAAACAGATTAAATCAGAGAAGGAAGCCAAAGAAGCTGCTGAAGAAGATGATCAAGTCTTGTTACATTGTTTGGGTGATATCTTACAATCTGAAAAAGAAGTTAGGGAGTGGAGATTAACCGATTGGACCAAAGAGGAGGAAGATAAGATGACTAATGAAGCCTTCGAGTGGATCAGGATCGACGCTGATTTTGAATGGATCTGCAAAATTCACTTGAACCAGCCTGATTACATGTATGCATCGCAATTGCAGCAAGATCGTGATGTTGAAGCACAACTTGAGTCTATAAAGTATTTTGCTAACTCAAACCCTTCTTCGTTGTATTCATCAATATTACTAAGAACGTTGATGGATTCACGTTACTACTATGGTATTAGAGTTGAAGCTGCTTTGGGGATGGCAAGATTTGCCAAGAAAGAGACAAATTGGATAGGCAAGGTTCATCTTTTCAAGGCATTCAAGATTCTGTTTTGTTTTGAGAACACTGAGATTCCCCTTCCTAATGACTTTTCTGATTTTCCAGGATATTTCATCAAGAAGGCAATACCTCGGGCTTTGTCTCTCATCAGAAACGAAGACTCTAGATGTCCATTGGATGTTAAGCAGTTCTTACTGACCATCTTGAAGTATAATCAAAACTTGAATAATCCATATAGCGATATTCACTATGTGGGTCATTTGATTGAGTGTCTGGCTTCTTCGATTCTTGCAAATCCGCCACCGCTGATGGAGATGAATAAGGAAGAAGAGAATTTCCTTTCTGAAGCTATTGGTGAGATTTCGCGGCAACAGAAGATGGATGAATGGACGGATAAAAGTTCTGTCAGTGTTGTTGCTCTTAGACAGAAGCTGAGACTCACAGGTAAGAAACTTATGAGCATGCAACCTGAAGATCTATTGGAGCGTACCGTGAAATCACATCCTCCAGATATCAGAATTGCCGCCTTCGAAGGCCTCTTCCAGATGGGTGCTTTGAAGAATTCCTCGATCTTGAAGTATTTCTTCCTGTCTCTAATCTTTGAGACTTCTTCATATTTGCAATATGGATTCATCTGCGCATTTGCGAAGTCTCTTGGTATTGCTATTGTTGAAGGATGCTTGATTGATCTGGATGAAGACGAATTGACTCGTGCTATTGATATCGACGCGGAAATGGCTGAATCGGAATCTGGATTTATTGTTGTTGAAAATGGCAATAATGAGGCCTTTGAATCAAGAAGGGATGCTGCTTCAAGAACCACTTTGAAAGGTTCCATTGAGCTTTTGAGAAGACAGTATAGTAGCTACGAACCTTTGAAGAAGGAACTTTGGAACGCTGTGAGACATCCATTACTGAATATCTCTCACAAGCGTGACATATTTGACATCATATCCGTGTTGATTCCAGCCTATGACACGTTTCCTGTCACGTTGGATATGCCTAGAGAGAAGAGAATTGCTGCTCACAATTTGGGCGATGGTAAAGTGGTATTGAAGAGAGAAGGATATTTGAAAATCTCTCTACCGAAGAAAATGCCTATTCCGATCGCGAAACCTGTATCTGCTCCTCAAAGAAGAAAGTCAACTTCCAAGCCAACAACAAAGGTTCATGCTTCCAGAGCTTCGTTCTTCAGATCTGAGATCAATCGTTCCTCTGATAAACCTTTAAGACATGTGAAAATCAATCATAATAAAAGGCTTCTTGTTCTCTCCTCTACTCCTTTTGCTTCTAAGAAGGTGACATTGAAGGTCCCTTCGGAGAATTTAAGAGAGGCTGAAAGAAGGTACTTATCCAAGATTGGCGCACCAAGAAGTGAGCATAAAGATTCACCAAAACCTGTAAAAAAAGGAGAGTCAGTACCGATGCCCAAGCTCAAGCTCAAATTCAAGTTCTGATTAAAAATTTTATTAACGAACGTACCATTTTAATGAAATGAAATAGTTGTATTATTTGCAAGACATTTTCGTAGATATAATGACTTGGCCAAAAGCAGAAATTTGTACTGCGCGTACCGGGATGCCGCGGCGGATTTGTTCGCGGTTTGGAAATTTTGGGCGCCACTCCGATCTACAACCAAAACATTTGTAGAGGCGAAGAGGTCAGCAGCACTTGGGACCGCTATCACCATAAAAGACTAGTGATCTCTTTAAGGGGCTAAAATTGGCAACAGAGACCATTGAATATGCCTGCAGAGCTACAGGGAAGGCGCCAGAGCCGGCGACTGCGCAATGCAGCAGAGATCTCAGAGACTCCAGTGGAGGAGACGCCCAACAAGAGAAGGAAGTCCGGCCGTATTCACTCACCTGTGAATTACTCCTTGTCCAAGTCTCGTGATGGGGTTAAGAAGATAGATCATGGTCGTGTGATTAAGAAGGATGGAACATCATATGTTGAAGACTCTGAAGGCTTGCAGAGGCACAAAGAGGAACAACAACAACTTACAGGGATGGATCTCTTGGGAAAACTAAGTGCTAAGCACCAACTTTTAACATCTGAACTCTTTCATCTTCAGCAATTCACATCATTGGTCACCTGGGATCCTCAAGCGGCTCCGTCAAAGTATTATCAAGATTTTGTTGAAGAAGAGTACGACCTGTGGAAGCAACCGCAGGAGCAGAGCACCGACATGCCCGCTAATAGTGCTGCCCAGGCAAGGAAATCGAGGCATAGCTCAAGAGTTACAATAAATCCCCTTAAATCATTTGTCGAGGACTCTCAGACAAAGTTCATTGATGAGGTGTTCAACCCTTCAAAGTATTACCATGATCACTTTCTTAAGATTAAAGGGAATGGAAGAACAAAATCGAACCCGTATATCATACATCCGTCAACTCCGTCACCCACCAAGGCTGCTCGGCTGCCACCAGTGTCTTCAAAGAAATCAAAAGGCTCAAAAGAGAAGTCAAGTTCAAGGCCGTCCTTCATCCGTGCGAAGAGAGAGCGAGAAGCAGATAGCGATGACGAAAGTGCCGAAGAAGAACACTATGATAGCGATATTGAGGAACGAGAAGTTTCAGAGGATGCTTTTGACTCCTTACCGTTTTTCTCGACAGACGGGCCTGTACCAAAGCTCAAATTGAAGCTGGGTCCACCAAAACCAACTATAACTGCCCCGGAACATCTAGGAAAGCCTGAGTTTGACTCACTTGAATCATATCTTCAGTCTTACAAATCTCTTGACGAGGATCTCACTCCAGAAGAATTCGAGCACTATGTGGAAGAACAGCGTGAATTTATCGAAAAGTTGGAGCGTGCAGTGGATAACAATGTTCTTACTATTGATAGCGAGTTCAACATTTCCAAAGTTCCCCCTCCACGGCAATTCAGAGACCCATTGAAGAATCAACACACTTATCACGATCACTTGGTTGGTCAAGCCATCCATTTGTCAAAATTGCTTGGTGATTCTAAGAAAGCGAAGATACAAAGGGCGAGAAAAGTTGCCCAAATGGTGGAGGGTCATTTCAAGAGACAGGCGGGTGCTGAAGAGCGTTCTAGGAAAGAGGAAGAGAGACGCTTAAAAGCGCTTGCAAGAAACGCTGTCCAGGCTGTCAAAAAGAGATGGACATTGGCTGAGAAGGCTTACAGAATTTTGAAGAAACAAGAGGCCGAAGAGTTGAAACGTATCAAAGGAAAAGAGCACCTCAGTCAAATGCTTGAACACTCTACGCAGCTACTTGAAGCTCAATTAACCAAGCAAAGTGATGAAGAAGATGACGTCGATGGTGCTGGCTTTCTCTCGGAAAGTGATATGGATGGAGATCAACTTCAGGACGTTGATGATTCGGAACTGACAGTTGAACAGCTGAAAGCCAAATATGGGCATCTTCAAGATATGGACTTTGATGAACTGAGTGAAGTCACCGAACGTGAGACTACTGCTCACGAGGAAACCGAGAGAGATGAAACTCCAGTTGAATTGACTCAGAAAGAGAGAGATGCCATTGAGGCTGATCAGAATGCTGATCACAACTCTTTACTTGACAGTGATACTTCTCTGAGCTCCGAATCCGACTCTGATATGGAAGAGTTCAGTGAAGACGATTCCGAAATTGAGGAAGATTTAAAATCTAATGGCCTTGCCTCGTTATTTGATACTGTTTCGAAGGATGATGACGACGATAATGAATATTCCGATGATGTAAATGATGAGAGCTCTTCGGATTACGGTGGGCAATCCGACAAGGAGTCTACTAAAGCCTCCCCTGACGAACCAACAAAGGAGATTTCTACTCCAAGCTCAACCCCTGATGTTGATAAGACCACTGACTCAAAAGCATCCCGCGCCGTCTCTGTAGATCCTGGGGACGCTGGGGTTGTTGATGTTCCTATTCCAGACTTGTTGCTCAGGGGCAATTTGAGATATTACCAAAAACAAGGTCTTAATTGGTTGGCGAGCTTGTACAATAATCACACGAACGGTATCCTCGCAGATGAAATGGGTTTGGGTAAAACTATCCAAACTATAAGTTTGATTTGTTATTTAGCCGTTTTCAAAGGTATCTGGGGTCCTCATTTAATTGTGGTACCGACTTCTGTCTTGTTGAACTGGGAAATGGAGTTCAAACGGTTCGCTCCCGGATTCAAGCTGATGGTATACTATGGTTCACCACAACAGAGAAAGGAAAAGAGAAAAGGATGGAATAAGCCTGATACTTTCCACGTTTGTATCACATCTTATCAACTAGTTTGTCAAGATCAACAGATCTTTAAGAGAAAGAAATGGAGATATATGATCCTGGATGAAGCTCACAACATCAAGAACTTTAAATCTAATCGTTGGAATGCGTTGTTGAACTTCAACACGGAAAACAGACTGTTATTGACTGGTACCCCACTTCAAAACAATATCATGGAGTTATGGTCCCTTCTTTATTTCTTGATGCCATCATCTAAAGCAAATCAATCTATGCCGTCGGGATTCGCTAACTTGGAGGACTTTCAACAATGGTTTGGTAAACCAGTTGATAGGATAATAGAAGGGGGTTCAAATCAAGAGGTTGATGCAGAGTCTAAGAAAACAGTCGCAAAGCTTCATCAGGTTTTGAGGCCTTACTTGTTGCGTCGTCTAAAAGCTGATGTTGAGTCTCAGATGCCTGGAAAGTATGAACATGTGGTGGTTTGTCGTCTCTCGAAGAGACAATACAAGCTGTATCACGAATATTTAGCCAGAAGTGATACTAAGGATATGCTGAAGAATGCCAACTATATTTCCATCATCAATTGTTTGATGCAATTGAGAAAGGTTTGTAACCATCCAGATCTTTTCGAAGAGAGGCCAATCTTGACATCTTTTGCAGTTCCGAGATCTGTTGTGACTTCTTATGAAACTACAAACCATGTGACACTGAGATTGCTGAGTGCTAAAAGTAATGAAACAAAGGTTGACCTTGATGTCTTGAACTTGAAATTTGCCGCATTTGAAAAGCAAGGCCTGAACTCGTTCCACTCATCTTCTATTAAGAATCTCAAATCTTCATCACAGTTGGAGAAGCAAATTGATGCTCTGTCGTCTCAGATTACAGAAGATCTGGCTCCGAACTACTCTAACATTCGAGACTTTTATGATTACACATCATACAATCAGAGGAAGGAACTATTGAGCCACCTCGAGCAGATACTATATCTAAACAACTTAAGATGCGATAAGACCCCTGTCTATGGCGCTAATTTGTTGGGCACGCTGAATATCTTTACCCCTATTCGGTTGGAAGCGTCTTTTAGCGAAGAGCTGATGAAGCCTCTAAGTTCAAGAATCTTCTCAATGCAAGATAAGGTTGATAGGTTCGCTTTTGTGACTCCAGCTGTCGTTACATTGAATATGAAGCAACTTACAGTTTCTAGGGAGTTGGCGAATGAATTGACATCTAATGATTGTCCTCTTGAAAATCCGTTCCACAAGGCACAAACTAAACTATCTATCCAGTTCCCTGATAAGAGTTTCTTGTTGTATGATTGTGGTAAATTGCAGAAACTCGCCAAGTTGCTCCAACAACTGAAAGATGGTGGCCATCGTGCATTGATCTTTACTCAAATGACCAAAGTTTTGGACATTCTGGAACAATTCCTGAACATCATGGGAATCAGATATATGAGATTGGATGGTGCGACTAAGATTGAGGATCGTCAAATCTTGACTGAGCGTTTCAATACTGATCCAAAAATTATGGTATTCATTCTCTCGACTAGATCTGGTGGTTTGGGTATCAACTTGACTGGTGCTGATACTGTTATCTTCTATGATTCAGACTGGAATCCTGCTATGGATAAGCAATGTCAAGATCGTTGTCATCGTATTGGTCAAACTCGTGATGTTCACATTTACAGATTTGTGTCTGAATACACAATTGAGTCCAACATCTTGAAGAAGGCAAATCAAAAAAGACATCTAGACAGTGTGGTTATACAAGAAGGAGAGTTTACCACTGATTATTTCAGTAAGCTCTCAGTCAAAGATTTGCTTGGTGATGAAGCCGGTGATGACTTGGACGATTCCAAACCTCTCTTTGGTGATTCTGCTAAATTGGGCAATGTTTTAGCGCAAGCTGAAGATGAGACTGATGCAAGAGCTGCGAAGGAGGCAATGAAGGAGGTCAACTTGGATGACATCGATTTTGATGAAGATGCAAGTGACGAACAAAAGAAGGGCGAAGATGAATTTGGTCGAGATGATGATGGTATTGGACACTGCGATGAGTACATGATACGATTCATAGCCAATGGTTACTATTACGATTGATACAGACTTTGGATAATACGAATGATAATGACTGGTATCTTTATGGATAACACTAAAACTTTAATATTCCCGGTAGCCGAGGCGTCAATAATCTATTGTCACACAGCTGAGCTATCAGAAGAAAAGGTTAAGATAAATAGCTCTTCTACAGTTCTAGAAGCTTGACTGAGGTAGTAGGTGACAATTTTCAACTAATAGTGTTTATGATTTAAAAAAAAAGGTCGTACCCGGATTCGAACCGGGGTTGTTCGGATCAAAACCGAAAGTGATAACCACTACACTATACAACCATTTTCGAAAGCTTGATCGTGTGAACAATGTCTAATCATACTTCTTAATATCGCCAAGTAAGACACCAAAAAGACTTCAATTCATAGTCTAATACAGGGGGTAATTGCAGGTATAAAATCAATTCTTAATTCAGATATAAAACCATAAACAAAAACGTAAAGTATGATTTGACAAAATATGACGTATAAATGTGTAGAGAACTTCGGATAAATGTATAAAATTGTGATAACAAAAGATATCATTCATGCTTAGATACAAAAACCTGACCCTAGGATATAGACAGTATGATGATGTGAAGACAGCAGGAAAACATCAGGATTAAAGTGTGACAAAAAAGAAAAGATATGTGTAAGTCATTTCAAACGTGATATGTACCAGATACTCATGATGAATGATTGATGATGAATAGAAACCAAAAAACACACTTCAACTCAAACGATTAACAAAGAGGACAATAGAAAGAACAAACAGAGATAAGAATTTGATCAAATCATCATGGGAAGTATCACAGTAATGAAACCAAAGTATATTAACAAATAGGCAGAAAAGCACACGACAGGATTTCTTGTGATGATCAGAGGATTCAGGCAAAGATGTAACCGTTAGATTGATCAATAGTATCCAATCTACCATCTCTAGCAGCTAGATACAACTGGTTCAGTCTGGACTGATCCATTGGCTCACTCAAGTCTTGGTTGAATTGAAATTCGCTAAGAGCAGGATGGCCATTGACCCCATTGATAGCACCGTTAGCCGAACCCTGTTGTTGTTGCTGTGGCGGCGGAACTGGGTTCAATGGCTGTGGCAATTGCTGAATTTGAGATTGTGGTAACTGTGGAATTTGATGACCTTGTTGGAATCCATACAATACTGGCAGATTGACGTTCTTCACCTTGTTGGAAGATCTACCCCATGACAATCTGATTCTTGAGTTACCGATTGGATAGCCTTGCATCTTAGAAATAGCCAATTCTGCAGAAGCCCTGGTGGTATATTGGACGAACCCACAACCCTTTCCCAATGGGATCTTGACATAAGTGATATCACCGAATGGTTGGAAGTACAAACGGAGGTCATCTTCAGTCACGATAGAGGACAAGCCACCGATGAAGACAGTAGTGTTGTTTGGATCGGTGAATTGATTCAACGGAGGTTGGAATTGAGCATCCAACGAACTCAAAATCTGTTGCTGGGTTGGAAGCAATTGCTGAGGGGCCGGCAGTTGGACCTGTTGTTGAGGTACTTGATTGAATCTCTGCTGCTGCAATGGCTGTTGAACCTGTTGTTGAGGGAATTGTTGGCGGTTCTTTGGAACAGCAGTAGAGACTCTAATAGGACGGCCATTGATGATTGCACCTTGCATTTCAACAAGTGCTCTTTGCTGGTCCATCTCGTTTAAAAATCTCACAAAACCATAGCCCTTAGATTGACCAGTGGCTTGGTCGACCATGATTTTTGAACCAGAGACAGAGGAATACTTAGTACCAAAGAACTCATATAGAGCGTGATCAGTGATATCTGGACTCAGGTCACCAACAAAGATGGATAACTCATTGGAGCTTTTCAAACCTCCACCGGATGCCCAGTTCAATTTCAAAGGTCTATTGGTGTTCGGAATAATGGAACCATTCTTAGAGAGGGCCTGAGAGGCCTGATCCAAAGTGGGGAACTCAACAAAACAATAGCCGGCATTATAGCCTTGTGTCTTGAAATCCTTGATGATTTTCACATTGACATCGTGGAACCCAAAGGACTGCCAAATTGACTTGATAAAGGATTCATCCCAGTATTGGTCCAGTTCACCCATCCAAAGCTGAGAGGACGAGTTGCGGATAGCAGATGGACGTTGCTGTTGCTGTTGCTGCTGTTGATATGGATAGGCAAAGGACATCGTGGTAAAATCAGGTAAAACGAGTAAAATCAGAGCAGAGGTCGTTATAGGAAAGCAAACTCACGAAATCAAGCTAAATAAGCGGCAGGGAGAACAAACGTAAAACAGGAAAACGCAGTAAAATCAACAAACAAACGTTAAAATCAAAACAAAAGGGACTAGGGACCAAAACAAAAGACAATAGTAAGAGGGCGAACTTTGAAACCCAAGATGGTAGGTAGTTTGGTGAGTGGTGAAAGGAAGTGGGAAAATTGCGGAGTGGTGCGATACGAATAGACAAAGCGGCTTGTTAGTAAAACACTTTCTTGGTCAATTTTTGGTTTTGGGAAGTGTGGGCAGTCGTGCTTTTTATTTTCTCGTTGCTGTTGTTGTTGTTGTTGTTGTTGGTTTAAGAGGGAAAAGGTTGTTGATCCTCCAATAAAATTTTCCCGCTCCCAGACAAAAAAAAATAAAACCGGCATTGAAGGGAGCCGAGGGCTCAGAGCTGTACGTACCTGTTGATCTCAGTTTACGAGGTATGTGATTATTGCTTAGTGTTTCATATTGGTGCGCGTGGATCTACGTGTCTGAAGGCAATTGTTTTTGTACTGATACAATGCTGAGTAATGCTCACTCATGTGCTCATTTACCCACCGAATGTAACTCTTCTCGCACAATTTTAGTGACAAGACTCAGGCCAGTCCGAAAGCTGTTTGCATGAAAGAAGACTATATGCTCTAGGGCAGTTACCTTTTAAATCTACACTGTGAGTTGTCCTCTACTATTATTCAATTGGCCCGTCTTATGGAAATTTGGGGCACACGCTGAATCAAAATCAAATGTGGCCCCTAACAGGACATTGACTATGGGATAATAGCCAGATTTATGACTAGTGTGGACAATTTTACCCACAGCTATAAAGATGAATAAGAGTATTGTAAATAAATAGAAGCACCCCCAAAAGAGTGCGATAAATAGGAATAAATAGGAATAAATAGAGGAAGTTGTCTTGCCCTGAGTTAACAGAGACTCAATAGGACTTGTCAACTCTAACACCATACAGCTCACCTTCCTCTTGATTTCTGGCACCAAAGTCTCTGGCCAGCCCATCAGGATATGTTCTTGGAATAGCCTTACGTTCAGGATAGAAGAACAGATACATGAAGCCACTGAAACCAGCCAATCCAGCAAAAAATATCAATTGCCATTTTACAGCAGTAGAGTCTTTCACGGCGTCATAATAATGTGGGGACCACAAGTTCAGGATATCGTCATCCGGGTGTAGTGTCTGGCCAATGTTACGGCGGTTCTGTGGGTCATCCCAAGGCAAATCAGGGTCTCTATTGTAGTACAGGTCTGGCTCCACTTTAGGATAGTCATCAGGGGTAGTATTGGAAGCCAAGGAGGATTGGAAACGCGCGGTTATCAGAGGTCTGACTCCGACTAGTGATTTTGTCTTGATCAGACGGGTGAGCATGATGTGCTTTCCAAAGCTAATCGTTATTTCGCTAACTCGATTGTTCGTTGTTGTTGTGGTGGTCAACCACCCCCCCTGAAATTTCCGCTTTGCAACTCAAATCCGCGAATTTTCCTTTGAAAGAGCTTCTGATATTAACAAACTAATAAAACGCTCACTACGTGTGGATCGATTGGGCTGGCCAACTGTGTGCGAACCACGGCACTATATTTATTTCTCTCTCTCTCTCGCCATAGTTCAGGTAACTGGTATTTTAAAGGAATATTTGACAATTGAATGGTCTTTTAGAATTGAAAATTCTGCAGGTTGGCTCCAGGTAATTCAGCCATTATCCGTCTATTTCTCTGGCATCTCACAACTCTTGCCGACGGTCATATGCATTCAGATCGATACATGTGTTCTGAGCAGAAATTTTGATGATATGTTATTGAAAGCTTAGGTTTCAGAAGTAGGAATCGCTTGCTCTATATCTGTAGTTCGTTGAAAGTCGCACTTATATGCATTAGGAAATCTACAGTGAACTTAAAAAGTTGCAGGATTTCAATTATTCACCACCAGGGATCTCAGCCTCATTGAATTCTCAGACCAGAGTTCGCCCTATTCTCTTCATCCAACAATCTCTCGGAATACTGTTTCCTTCTCTCTTCATCGACCTGTTTCTTCTTCTTAGCAATCTTGGACTTATTTGGTGCCTTTCCATGGAATTGGTGTGACAAGTGCTTATATGATTCCTTCGCTGTCAACTCTCGGCCATATTCATCGTGATACTTGATATTAACTTCGGGGTTGTAATTCGCCAATCTGGCTGATACAGACGAGTCCTGGACAGGTTTTTCCCCTTCTGCTGTAAAGGATCTCAGAGCCATTTCCTGTTTGAGCTTCTTGTTTTCACGCTCTTGCTTCAGCTCCTCGGATGATTTCATCTTGAGCACATTCTTGGACTGAAGGAAGGATAAAGTGGATGCTAATCCACCTGAGAAATTTGGTCCTGAGTGGAGTTGAATTTCATCCTTATCGGGTCTCTCCTGTTGCTCCTCAATAGGTACCTCATTCTCCACTGGTTCATTTTTCATTGCTCTATCCCTAGCTGGTTCACTTTCTGTAGATTCGTCTGTTTGTTGGTCAATGACATCGCCTTGTGGCTTCACAGGAACTTCGAGTAGATCCGCTTTTAGGGAACTCAAGAATTCAGCATTTTCATCTATGACAATGCCCTGTGTCTCTACATCCATTCTGTCCTCATTTTCCTCTCGGATATCTCTAGCCAATTCTTCAGGCATAAACCTCAGTCTCTTCTGCTTCTCGAATCTCTTTCGACTCAATTGCTTTTGCAACTCATCGTCATCTCGGAAGGTATCCTCATTGGTAAGCTCAACATTTGGGAGAATAAAGTCACCATCTTCATCGGTGCGATCTTTCTTTCTTTGGTGCTTAGATTTCTTGTTGATCTTCTTCATCTTCAGAGGTTTAGCTTGAGCGTAGTCATCTTGGATCTCTTGCTCCTCATCAGTGAGGTAGAAGAGCATTCTATTAGCTTTGTCCTCCATAATTTTATTCTCTTTGGGAGATATATCAACTTTTATCACATTTCCATCCAATATGAAGCCTTCTTCCTGCTCATCGTCTTGCATTAAATCAAGCCTTGTTCTTTCTCTTCCTTCCTCAGTAAACTTACTCTTCCCAAGCTTTCTTTCCAGCTCCTTCTCTACCCTCTTCTGAGAAATGAGTGCTTCGGATTCCAATCGGTCTTCTTCGTCGAGTATATCTGTGTCTTTGAGTGTGAGGATGGCGTTTTCAAGAGTACTCATTGCTTCAAGACTGTGCGCCACTTTGACACCTTTCAAGGAAGATGGATCCAGTTCAGAAGCAGTAGTATCCTTCTTCTTCTTCCTGACATTCTTGGGTCTGGAACCAATCCTGTTCAGCCAGCCCTCTTCTTCTTCATCATCCAAGATGGTCTTACCGATGTTGACATGTTTCTTTCTTGACAGTTTGGATTTCATCAACGATATGGACTCCTTCAACTTGGCATCTTTGGCTTTAGCCAGCTGCTCTTTCTGGTGTATATCCAATGAAGATTCCTTCACCCTCTCCTCTATGGGTTTTAGCCCTAGAGAAAGCCGTAGCGTGTTGCTCTCATCAAGTGAGACATTGTCGCTCTGAGCCGTGGATACTGCACCCGGAATAGGGATTGGCTTCAAGCCAAGAGATACTCTAATTCTGTTTGTTTCCTCGAGAGAAATTGATTCATCTGACATAACCATTTCAGTGCCCTAAATTATGGCTCGCAGGTAGTCCCTCCATTATTTGTGTACGTGTGTTTTTTTTTTTTTGACATCAGGTTTTTGCCTATCATCAAAAGATCATCATTGAATTAATCATCATCCAGCAGCCACCCAAACGCCCATAAAAGGAGAGCGAAAATGCCACCGCCAGTACAAGGCCTATTCCCTCCATTGGAAAATGAGACCGTTTCTATCAGCACTGAAGAGCTCCAGCGACGTCTTGACTCGCTTGAGGAGTGGGAACCCACAGACAGGTTCTTCTACAGTCGGGCATTGGGGCTCGATGATGTCGAGGGAGAAACAGATTTTGAAAGGTATGACAAGATGGTACAGCGTGAAGAGCAACTGCGACATAGAATAGCAATGTTGGATAGAAGTGCAGATCTCAGGGTGAACGAGCAGCTTGAGCAGCAGTTTGATGCTGGACCTGAATATGTCAGATACCATAAACATTATACACCGATAAGGAAACCACAGAAAGCCAAAGAGAAGGATATGGCGCTGTTGCGTGAAACCTCGAGAGGAAGTAACAGGACAGAGGTTATCGACTATTCCAATGATATCAAGTCCCTTGAGCCGATGAGACAGGATAAACCAAAAAACCATATCCAGAGAAAGTTGGCGAAACAGCAGATTCAGATGATCGCACTGGGGGGCACTCTTGGTGTTGGGCTGTACTTGGGATCGGGAAGGGCATTTAGCATTGCAGGACCTCTGGGATGCTTTCTTGGTTTTCTCATCTCGGGAAGCATCGTCCTTGCCACAATGTTGAGCTTTGCTGAGATGTCCACTTTGATCCCGACAACTTCCAGCATCTCGGGTCTTGCTTCGAGGTTTGTTGAAGATGCCTTTGGATTTGCTCTTGGGTGGTGTTACTGGCTTAGTTTCACCATAGCCATGCCGAGTGAAGTGTGTGCTGCTACCATCATGCTGAGTTATTACTCTGAACTGAACGTTCCAAGCCCATCTACCGCGGGATTTATAGCATTATTTCTCCTGTTCATCATAGGTATCAATCTCTTCGATGTCCGTGTCTATGGTAACATTGAATATTGCACTTCCCTGATCAAAGTTCTATTTTCTGCGGCGCTCATTATTGCAATGGTTGTGATCAACGTGAAAGAACATTATGGCTTCTTATACTGGACGCCTTCGAAGTCTCCGCCATGGGCCACGTATGGCCCATTTAGACCAACGTTTGACTTGGAAGACGTTGGACAAGGCGCCACAGATGGTATTGGGGGTGCATTGGGACGACTATTAGGTGTCTTGTCGTCTGTCTTGATCTCATCGTATGCTTACACTGGGAGTGAGATCGGTTTTGTTGCCTCCATGGAGTGCAAGAACCCACGGAAGGCCCTTCCGAGTGTCACCAAGAGAGTTTTCGGGCGTGTTGTAATCCTATATCTTCTCTCTATCTTCCTCGTTGGACTGAACATGTACAGTGGTGATCCAAGGCTCTTACGTTACTACTCTCCAGAACAGGAGATTGCAACATTACCAGCAGAATCATTGAGTTTCTATGAAACGCAATGTACCACTATCGTTCTCGATAAATACTCCAACGGGAATCAGTCACCCTGGATCATTGCTCTGCAATCCTCAGGACTATGCACGTTCTCAGCTGTGTTGAACGCGGTCTTCATTATGTTTGGTATTACCGCTGGATCTTCTCACTTGTATGTTTCATCACGTACACTCTACTCCATGGCCATACAGGGAAAAGCATTTGCATTTTTCTCTATCTGCTCCAATGCAGGGGTACCCTATGTATCTGTTCTCTTCTCTGGTGCATTCGGATTGCTTGCATTTCTATCGGTGAATAACACTGCTTATACTGTCTTCCAAGATTTCGCCAACATCTCTTCAGCAACGGCAATGATGATGTGGGCAGGTATGTGTCTGTCTTTCCTAAGATTCTACTATGGCTTGAAGCTGCGTCCAGATATCATCTCAAGAAGTGATCCGTCATATCCTTATAGGTCTCCCTTACAGCCATTTCTCGCAATATATGGGCTATTCGGATCACTTCTGATTGTGATCTTTATGGGATTTGTGGTGTTCCTCAACGGCTTTTGGGATACCAAGACATTCTTTGTGAGTTATGGAGCCCTAATGCTATTTGCGATATGCTACGTTGGCTATAAGTTCTTTAGAAGCTCGAAAGTGCACAGATTAGATCAATTAGACTTGGATTCTGGTAGAAGAGAGATGGACAGGATTATTTGGGATGAAGATCAGAACTACATCCGTTCTGTTGGAGAGGTTTTGAAAAAGGGAATTGGCTGGTTGGCCTAGATAGCTTACAGGTTTTTAGTGACTTGATGATTTAATGATTTAATGATTTAATTATTTAATGACGGTTACGTCTAATGTAAGGTCTATTGTATTTCAGCCAAAGTGGCCATTTATCAATCCTAACAGCTTTGGGAAGATGACATCACTGGTTGCACCGTCAACACTGTAAAAGACATTTCTGGAAGAATAGAATTTCTTTAGTGGTTCAATGGTTTCATTATATTGATCCAGTCGGCGTTGAAAGACCTCAACATTATCATCTGGTCTCTTACTCAGAGGCTCTCCAGTGACATCGTCCTTTCCAGCGAATTTTGGTGGGTTGTATTGCAAGTTATAGATCCTTCCACTTGGAATATGCACCCACCTGTTCTCAATCCTTTCCAGAATCACCTCTTGTGGGACGTTCAGCTCGACAACGAAGTTCAAATTTGAAACGTGCTTCCCTAATTCTATATCTAATAACTCTGCCTGGTTCAAGGTTCTTGGGAACCCATCAAGTAGCCACGTCTTTTGACTCTGTAGGAGATCTCTGGAATACAGCTCACCGACTACCATGCCAGCCATAGTATCATCTGGGATCAACTCACCACGTGAGATGGTCTCTTTCAGAGAAGGGTTCAGCGAGATCTGTTGACGTAGGAGGTCCCCGGAGCTGATGGTAGGAAGCTGGACCTGTTGCAACAGTTTTGACGTCTGTGTGCCTTTTCCTGAGCCCGGCGCTCCAAGAAGAAGGAGACGGAGTGGCTTTGTTAGTCTCAAACTCATCCTGAACTTCTCAAATACAACATTTATTTGAAGAGATTTGGGTTTTAACTCACGAACAAGTGTTGGCAGTTTTCTGTGGGGTCAAAAGGAAGTCCGAAAGAAGGAATTCATGTGCACGTGATACAGATTTCTACTGTTGACTGTGAATTGGTTCCTCGGAAGGTCATTAAAGTGCGTGAAGAAGTGTCAAATCACAGCTGTTCATATATATCATGATAAACTAGAAAGTGAATGTCCAGTAAGGTTTTCCAGCGTAAACAGCGAGATCTGTGGTTTTCTGGAATCCAATCATGAAAGCTCTTCAAAACCTCATTTGTACACAAAGAGGATGAACCAAGAAGAAATAGCACCACTAAATCGATATCTTCACTCATAATATCGTACAAGCGGCATATTTCAATCTCAATTACCTCAAAAGAGAGAGGAAGCCTCTTTTGATTATTCATACAATCCATTACATGTTCCATCATGATTGTTCGTTGAGGGAGCGCTCTCTCAGTGTAAGATACTGTCACTCGCAATTCATTTATGAAGTCTCTGATTGAAAGGTGCTCTTTTGCTAGACCATTAGCAAACATCTTTTTCTCAAACTCTTTGTAAGATACCATCATAGAATCTTCAATAAACTTCGATGTACACTGGATCATCAACCTCCGCCATTGCAAGAGGTATGTGCCTAGGTCTGGCTGAATATCTGTCTTTATACCAGAAAGTTCGCAGAATAACGTCTGTACTAGAGCCAGGTACCCAGCCTGGTTATAGTCATTCACGATATTCCAGTGCTCCTTTGATAGTATCACTCCAAAACAGTCAAAAAGTATGAAAGTTAGTCTTACAACTTCAGGACCAATACTCATGACCTCTTCGATCATTTCCTTGAAACTCTTCATTCCTATTGCTATCATAGAGCGCTCTAGATGGCAATGAAGATGTGATGGCTCTTTGGAGGTCTTGAAATTGATAATGTGAAACTCTTCAAACACTCTCTCAATTCTGAATCTTCTCCACTCTAAGACAGTAAATCCTGGAGGAATCACCAACGATACTTCCCCAAGATGTTGTTTTTGGAATTTCCCAAAGAACATCTCAACCCATTCTTCATATGACATGCCATACATGAACCAATCATTCTCCTTTTCTAATCTTCTCTCACTTTGAGCAATCTGTTTTTCCAAGACTCTCTTATGAACCTGGAATTTCCCGAACTGTCCAACCAGGTCGCCATCTTCGATACCCTGGTGTATTTCTATCGCCCTGGCACTTTTGAGAATATCCAGAACTTGAAGAAGCAGCATGTAAGATCTGACTAGATGAAAGTGATGGACTACCAAGAATATTGAGAGGTATTCTCTCCAGCAGTTCAAAAAACGTAAGTGCTCTGAGGAGTACAGCCCCTTTGCATAGACAATCATCATCTTGAATGATAGAAAGAGCTTCTGAGATTTTACCAAGAGATTCGAGTATAACCAGTGATAAAACTGATCATCATAATAGTGCATTTCCACAAATCCTGGGAAGTTGTAGCCAGTAAGCCGCTGCTTCGAGTTCTCTCCAAGACGAGTATCATACACCTGCTCGTCAGAATCTGTGGAAGAATCAACAATTATCAGTAAAGATGTAAGGAAAAAGCGCTCTCTCGCTAACGCACAGTTTGGAGCAGGTACCCTAAAATATCTCATGATTTGTTCCAGGAGACTGAGTGTATCCTCGCTCTTAATGAAACTCTTAATTACTGCAAGCTTCGTGGATTTCAGGTCACGAATTCCTTTCATTAGAAGTGTCTTGTGAACCTTTCTTCTGAAAAATATGCCTTTGATCAAGTCTGACAGTATATTTGAAGAGCAATCAGAGCCGTGACCCCCGATATGAGATTCCCGAGTCGTTGCTATATCCACTTTAATCTTATATTTCTCCCACACTGCTTTCGTTTCAAAGAATCTCCTTGCTCTTTGTCTTCGAGCCTCAAGAAGCACTCTTCTCTTCTGATGGGCATCAATCATACGACGATCACAATCTTCCTTCTTGATCCTCTGTAATTCCCTCTGTTTCGACTTCCAGCGCCGGTTCCTTTCCATCACTTGCGATGCCATCATTATTCTCGGTTTCTTCGAATTGTTGTTGCATCTTTCACGTTTTGGATATGTTTTTACAGGTGTTAGACGGTCCAGAATCCGTTTAGGTGGTGATAATGGCAATTTATATTCCATACTTCACTCCTTAACGACTCTATGGGAATCGTCTTCTGACTTACAGGAAAGTTGAATTTTGACACAATTCGCTTATCAAAGGAAAAAATGTGTCAGATGTCTCTCGGGGCTGGCTCGACTTCCCTATTAGGAAGCGCTAACGCGCAACTCTGGAAGGCTCCTGGAGCAATCTACAACTATAATTGGAGGCCATTAATAGGGCCTTCTATGTTCAGATCGAATTAATTTTATGTAAAGGCCGTTTCATTTCATTCATGAGTTTTCTCTCTTTTTCTTCCTGAAAGACAGCAAACGATTCCAAGCATGTTTGCGTTCTTTGGACTCCTTACCATTGACATCAATCGATGAAGCAGAATTAAATACATTAGTGGAGTCGCCTGAGATGTAGGATGATATATCAACGTCTGACCCCATTGCTTCCGTGCCTGTTGATCCGCCTGTAGCCGTTGGGGAATCTGGATTGGTCCCACTTACTTTCAAATGGCTAAGCTTTGTTATTAAGGAGTTTGGAGAGTGTGCTCTTTGGATCTCCTGAGAGTCGATAACTGATAATTTAGAATTTTCTTTAGGAGATGTCGATGCTGCTGTTGAAGGTTGTTGTGTGGATTTCCCGCTCTTGATCGATTCAGCCTTGATGAATAGATCCTCTTGTTGTGATAAGAACTTGTAGTATATGTTCTCACGAAGAAGCTGTAATACCACATTCTTAGCAGGAAGTAGTACAACAGGAGAATGGTACAGAATCTTAGTGTTTTCATACTCATGAACAAGTTCGTTGTATATGTCATTTGGCAAATTGATCTCCAACGGAGAGTTTCTCAAGACGTATATGGTCATTATATCATAGAACTTCGATGAAAGCTCAGATTTCAGCTGTTCACGTATCTCAGCAGCTTTAAGTTCGTTGTTGAATTCATAGGTAGAATCATGTTCGTCTGGTGTTATGCTCTTGGATCCTTTATAGATATCAGAGTTTGATCTCTCCGATTTGCAGATACACTCATATTCATTGTCACAGTACGATGGTTTAAACAAAGAACCCCAATTGGACTGTTGCTGTGTTGTAGTATGCGAATGTCTCGAATGTCCCTGTTCCAGCTGCGTTGCTATAGGTTTGGGCTCAACATCCTGATCTACTATAGATTTTGTATCAATCTCATCGGTGGATCTCACCACATGGGGTAGTGTAAGCTCACTCACGAGTTTGTTGATATCTTCATGGTCCAATGAATGAAGAGAGTCAAACCGATCTCTCTCTTCAAGGCCAGGCTCTTCAGCGATGGACATGTGCCTTTTGAAAGAAGAATTATTGGTAAATATTGTGGCCACACTCTGCTTTCTCTGCTGTGGCATTGATTCATCCTTACACTTCAGAATGGAATATTGACGTTTAAATATCTTATTCCAGATCTTCTCATAGTGAGAGATCTCTATAAGGAACTTGAGGTTCTCCATACAATGTGATGACTTGATATACTCTTCAAATTGCTCATAAGTGAAAAATCCTTCCCGCTGCACTTCGAGTGCCCCTGAACTTTGGATATCCAAGGATTCGTTAAGCTTTGTAAAGTAATTTTCACAACATTGGTTCACAAGGCATTCCAGGGACGGTACTTTCTCTCGTGTCCGCATGTGCATCTTGAGGTGGTCAATCTTAGATGATGGATTATATCCGCGACCTGTATGCGAACAGTGAGCTGATAAGCAAGAATGCGATGAGAGAGGTATTGGAACAATTTTAACCTTTGCGATTCTTTTTTCTGTGACGTGAAGCACATTCGTTTTTTTCTCCTCCAGCAGAAGCAAAAAAAAACAGCCAACGAGACAAAAAGAAATTCGAACAACGTCAGGCGGCAGAAGCTTACAGGGAAGATTTTTACGACGAATTGGTGCTGACTAGCTGATAATCCGGACTGAACGATGCGACTCCTCTCAAGATTCTTTTGCCGTCCTTGTTGCTGGCGGGTATTGGGTTACCCCAAAGAGCTAAATTTTGTTGCTTTGCCAATCTTCTCATTGCGCAGTTAGCCGCCTGGCGCCTAGGGGGACTACAGAAGGTTCTATGTAGGGCTGAGTTTTTCTAGAAGGAACTTGGGCTGCAGAAGCGGTTGGGAGAATTTCTTGGAAGTTGGGACAACTTAATTTGAGCTACAAGTTATGCTCATATCGATTGTGAACTTGTGGGTTTACGAGTCTCCTACCAACAGTTGGTGAAATGCTAATTACTTCGTTTTAACCTTTTAACTCCATGGCCGAACTTATAAGCTTTTCCCGAAACCTAAGCTCTAAGGAAGTTGGCAATTTCTCTATATATATTTCCACAGTTTGTGGTTATAGTATACAAAATAAAATTCAGAGGAAAGCCTTTCTCTCCGGTAATTCCGGAATGTTTCTGGTACTGTCTCTTCTATGTATGAAGTCGTCTCTGCCTGGAGCCTTGAGCCTTCTGGCAGTGTAAAGCTTCTTTGCAGGAGCCCACGCCGGTCTTTGCTCATCCCTTGTTTCGTACCAGTACGCCAGGCAGCTATCACGGCTTCCCCAATTGAAATCCTTGGGCATCTGGCATGTGCATCTCAAGCTCTCGCGCGCCTGAGCCTCTCTTGGACACTGGGTATGTGGAATATGATAGTAACCGGTATTATCAAAATAGTGTACCTCATTCTTGTTCAGCATATATGATGCTGCCAGCGTATGCACCGGTGCATCTCCCCACCTCTCGTAGAAGAATCCACCTTTGTTCTCCAAATGTTGGAAATACTCCTCGTACTCCTTCGATCTGAGCCAATCCAGGTCACCAATCTCAAAATTCGACCAGTAGTGGCACATATTGAACGTTTTCCCTTCATCCTGTGTGACGAATTCTATTTGATGGTCTTTGGAAATATACTCCGGATGTAGTTCCCCAAAAAACTGCTTTGTAGAATCAAAAAGTCCATTCACCGTCTCTGAGAGCTCGTGCAACGACATTGTGAACCCATATTTCAACTTATTCTCTCTCATATACCTGAAATAATCATAATCCAAGTCACAAGTGAATTTTATATCAGGTTCCACTCTCCAATAGTACTTGTACTTCGCCAACTCTTCCAATTTGTAGAAAAAACCAGAGTTAAAACGACACATGAATCGATAACTCTCCGAACCACCATACTTGACTCCTTGCTTCTTCATCACTCTTCTAGTCTTTGCTGCTCTTTCCTGGTCAATATGATCAGGATATGACCACATCTCTTTTGGAATCTGCACAAAAGTAACTGAACCACTCACCATATTACCAACTTCTTCCTTGAACTCTTCTGTGAACTCTTGATCATTAGCAAAGAGCCAATCATAATGATATCTCTTGTTGAATCTATCTTCGACGTATCGTATCGACTGCAACATCGCATAAAGCTCTTCATTCCGCACAAGAGAGAAGAATGTCGCACTCTCTTTCCTATAATTTGGCTCTTCCTGTAGTTCATCATATTTCAGAAATGCATCCTGCTTTTGCTCTGGTATGAGCTGAAAGTTTGTATAGTTCTCTCTTGTGTAATGATGATCAGGGTAAAGAACTTGCAACACTTTCAGCTTAATGATTTCCTCCAGGTACTCCATGGCCGCTTTGTGATGGTTTGTGCGTATTATCAACGCTGTTGAGATTATCATAAGGATGAGAGCAGTAGCTATGACAATCTGCTTTGTACGCCTTCCCATCATTTTTCCTATTTAATGGCAATCAAGCTGACCACCAGCTTAACTGGATCCCAAACCGTCAATTATTGATTTTGGAAGGTTAGGTCGTTCGCAGTGATGATGTCACAAGCATTTCTTTGGGTTTAAGTAAGTGCTGACCTAAGCCTGCGCCGCCTGGTCTTGATTTAGAACGTTGAAATGCAGAACTTCGGGAGCTTTGCAGGTTTGTTCTGTGAGTGGGCCCCATCCTCATTTAACTATCAATTATTATCAATTCTCGAGTTGCATATATAGATTGGCTTTAGAATTATTTAACTGTCGACTGTTGTGTCTTTTGTTTGTATCTGCGGTTCAGAAACGAGAGTCTCGCATCTTCTATCTTCGTTCCGCTAAAGACGTTCTACTGGGATGGGATAACAGAACAGGGAGTCTATTTTTGGTCGTAGTGTTTCTGGCAAATGGGTGCTTTAGCATTTCTTCGGGTTTTACATGGTCTATTTGTGGGTCATAGTACGAGAATTTATAAAGTCGTGTCTGACCGTCTCTGAGAACATTTGCATATAGCGGTTAAAAAGATTCTGCCTACTTTCTCCCTCATTAAGTACACTGCACATGAAGGTGTTACTGTATCCAATGTTATTATTCGCTGCATTGTCCCATCTTATCCCTACTGTCGTTGCAAGCCTTGATTCCTCGTATGGGCTCGCCGTCTATTGGGGTCAAGCCGATACAAAGTTCCCTCAGTCAAACTTATCATACTATTGCCAATCGAGTGTGGTTGATACTATCAACTTGGCCTTTATTGCCCAATTTGGCCAGAAGCACCTGGATAAAGATAACAAAGATGGGTTTGTGTTGAATCTATCCAGTATGTGTAATGAGGATGATGATCAACATATGGTATGTCCTCGAGTGGGCGATGATATAAAAGCTTGTCAGAGAATGGGTAAGAAGGTTGTCATTAGTCTCGGTGGTGAAGACGCCAGCTCTGAAAAATATGGTTTTGCAAATGATGCTGAGGGTAAAAGCTTTGCTAATACGCTTTGGGATTATTTTGGCGGAGGTTCTAGTGATCATAGACCATTCGGCGATGCTATCGTTGATGGGTTTGATTTTGACATCGAAACTACTGATCAAATCGGGTACTTGGCTTTAGTTCAAGAGCTCAAGAAGATTACAGGTCAAAAAGGTACAAAGGAGTATTTATTCACTGCATCTCCACAGTGTGTTCTTCCTGATGCCCATATGTCTAACGTTATCACAAGCTTTGAGTTTGACCGCATATATGTTCAGTTCTATAACAACGCGGAGTGTGAGCTTTCTTCAGAGGGTTTCAATTTCGAAAAATGGATTGATATCTTAAATAAGCATGAGTACAACAATACTAAAGTGTACATCGGTTTACCTGCTGATGAGAAAGCTGCCGGATCGGGGTTTGTTTCTGACGTTAAAGGAATATCTGATATCGTTAAAGGTTTATCTCCAGCTGCAAGTGAAAAATTCGGCGGATTGATGTTCTGGGATGCCTCTCATGGCTTTGATCTAAAGGAGAGAGATTCCACGACCAAAAGTTATATCTCACGAGCTAAGTCTTCCCTCGATTCTTCAAAGCAAGAATCAGGGAGCTCTGGCGTTACTGTCACAGGTGGTTCAAGCAGTACATATGTTACAAAGTCCCGCTCTAAGAATGATGGTTATGGTGTTATACCTGGTTCATTCATTGGTTTATTTATATCAATGGTCATGATGTTTCTTGTATAAGTACAGAATTCAATTAAAAAATCTCATGTTTATTATTATTTGTAGGTGCTTTCGTCACTTGATTGGTTCTAGACAGTTTTCGGTGTTGCAATTTAATGCATTATCAATGATGCAGTTACCGTTACTAGGGCCGTACGTGGTAGCACCAGTCGAAACGACACCATTTCCCAGGGCTTCCGTAGAGCTTTGTCTTGAGAATTTGCCAGATGTAATCTTTGTGAACTGTTGTTGAACATCTGATGATATATGGTTCATACCTGTGAACTCTGGCTGCACAGTAGCGGAATGAATTCCGTAATTATGGAGCACAGCACGGATTTCAGAAGCAATCACCAAGAATAACTCTGGATTTGCTTCGACTTCAACGTGGAGAGAGGCGATGAAGATATCCTCTGTCAAATTCCAGATGTGGAAGTCATGTAATGACTTGACACCGTCCAAGTTAAGAATCTCACGTTGCACTTGGTCAGCGGAAATATCCTTTGGAGTAGCCTGTAACAAGATTCTCGATGCCCTACGACACAATGGGAGAGCAGAAGAGAAGATGATAGCAGTGATGACAAGCGAAATGATCGGATCTGAGTAGTACTTCCAAGAGTAGTCAGTCTTCCAGATAAACAAAGCTGTGAGAATGACACCAACGTTACCAAGGGCATCGCCCAAGACGTGGAGGAAGACACCGTGCATGTTAAGGGACTTCTTCTTCTTTTGAACATTGTTAGAGTGTGAATGTTCGTGGTCATGTCCTTCTTCTTCGTTAGCGATACCGTGGGAATGGGAACGATTTTCCAAAAGAGAGCTTCTCTCATCGTATCTATTG
The DNA here is from genome assembly GCA_017948575.1 of Williopsis subsufficiens. Taxonomy (NCBI): domain Eukaryota; kingdom Fungi; phylum Ascomycota; class Saccharomycetes; order Phaffomycetales; family Wickerhamomycetaceae; genus Williopsis; species Williopsis subsufficiens. The sequence continues at coordinate 83,397 of JACVEX010000391.1, forward strand.
ACAACATTATCAGGGAGAAGGGCACCAACCGTGGACTCTTCATCAGCGGAGTCACCATGAGAATGGGAGTGGCCACCGTGGGAGTGACCATGCTCGTGGAATAGGAACAATCCAACAATATTCGAAACTAAGCCCGCAGAACCAACGTATAGGATGAGCTTTGGGTTTGTGATGATAGCTGGACTGATGAGTCTTTGAATGGCCTCTATAAGGATAGAAAAACACAAAGCCAAAAGGAAAACAGCATTAATCAAGGCACCTAGGATCTCAGCACGCTTCCAACCATATGTATAACGAGCATCGGGGTTCTTTGTTGTGGATACTCTAACAGCCCACAATGCAACAACAAGTGAGAATATATCGTTCAACATGTGGAAGGAATCTGCAATGAGTGCAAGGGAGTGCACTGCGTATCCCACTGTCACTTCCAGAAGGAAGAACACCGTGTCGATCACTAGAAGAGCAGTAATGCGGAACTCTTTACCCATAGGCATTGCGACTGGTTTAGCAAACTCTCTGTGCTCTATGATGAGTTCTACTGTAGTGCGGTGATTGGTTTTATAAAAACGGGCACAGGGATGAAATTCCTGTCCGCCTAACGGACCCAAGCGCCGCCACAGCGCAAGGCGCCAACCTTGTTGGTTGCCTTTAGGAGCGCCCCTGGGGGGTCTGCCTAGGGTGAAATCCCCAGCGAAAGCCCCTGCCTAGAGTGAGATTCCCTCCTGTGCGTCTGCTCACTCACCTGTCAAATTTAGCGGGCCTTGAGTGTAACTTCACTACTAAATCAACCGTTGAGGTTATCGCAGTAGAGGGCTAACCGATTGCAGTCGTATTTTACAGCCAAAAAATCAATTTCGGGGTCCAAAGTCCGTAGTTAATTAGATGGATGTTGCCCGAGTCAGTGGTGATCTCATTAGCTGAATATTCTAATATAAACCCCCACGTCTTTGTCACTACAGTTTCATTCACAGATCATCTTTTAGACCATAGCCTACCATTCTAACTCAGTAGCCCACCGGAGCTTCTTAGGCTTGGGCGATGAAGGAGCCTTCACCACTTTTGAAGGAGAAACGCAGTACTTTCTATATTGTGTCTGTGAATAGAACCCAATGGTCTTGCCATCTTTACCCCTTGTCCTTGTAGTTGATGGGAAACCTCTCACTAGCGCAACTTTGGCATTCTTTGCGGACTTTCTTGTACCTGTCACGGGGACACGGACTAATTCACCCATTGTACGTGGTATCATGACGCCTTCTCCATTTAATGAGTTGATCTCCGTAGCATATCTCGTTGCTTCATGAATTTGACCAGATTGCGCTTCAACTATCAGGTTCATTGACTGTTTCTTCGATTTGATGATCGATTTGAGAGGAATATCCACTTGCTTTGGTTCGCATCTCGGATGATAGTGTGGATCTGACAGTATGGATTCAAGCCTCTTGGAGCGTCTTATACCGATAGAAGAGACAGGCATAGGAATCTTTGAAGGGACTTGTGAATACTGTGATATTCTTTTTGAGATGGGTGATTCTGTATCATTAATATGTCCTGACGATCTAGTTCTCCTTGAAATGGATCCTTCCCCTTCAATTACTAGGCTCTTGTGCTTCTTTCTCTCAGGAGTCAAAAGGTGCTCTTCATCGATAATGTCGGTATTACTGATTTGGTTTGGGAACAGAGGGAACTCATCTTCTGAATCTGTATGCTTATCCAGGATCTGCACTAGTTCTTCAGTGTGTAAAGGTTTCACAGGTGACATCTCGAGCTTCAGCGACTCCAGTATCGCGTTATTTTCGGAAGAGTTCAGCACTTCTTCTAATCTGTCCTCGTTCTCACTATCGGACTCAGTAATCTCGGCAGTTTCATCTTTTGAAGACGATGAATCTGATGAATCTAAATCTGTATGTGCCAGCCTTGGCACCGTATCAATTATGGGATGTGCAGCAGCACGAAATGCTGAAATGACATCTTCTTTGGCAGTTTCGGAGCCCTGTACAGACTCTGCTTGATCATCCATTTGAGGTTAATGTGTCTTATAAAGAATAAACGAAAAGAGCGGATATGAGGTGTTTGTTATTCCCTCCTTGTATCAATGAAAAGATAGTTTTGCTGCTTTATACGCTTAAAATGAAGTGATTATGGACTTTTTTCCGTCTGATATGTTCTCTTTCGTATCTTTATTAGTTTATTTTGATTTAGTTCACCTTGTTGACACAGTTCGGAAGAAATTTCGTTGCCCTGGAAACAGAAATTTTAAGAAACGTCCGAAAACGGAAATTCCGCTTCTTGGGCACCATCCGAAGCTGTTCTCCAATCTGGTGGGTTTGGAGCTCATACTCTACTCCATATCACCGTCACGTAACATGGAGAGTACCTATTTAGACCGGATCAGACCGTGAGAACAGGTGAACATAGCCCGCGTATTGTAGCGAGAATGATTCCTTGGGACTACCAGCTTCTTCTCCCTGATAGTTTCAAAATTTGAATACTCGGTTTCAGGACTACATGGCTTTGATGACTCCCACTTGTATTAATGGATTGTTGTTAATTATACTATTGAACAAAAAAACATGTACAAATGATCGGATCTGACTCTCCCCATGTATGTATTCATTAGATTTGTTAAGACATTGGCACATCTTGCCGTACCCAATTTCGTGATATCACCCCGTCAGAATGTTTTTTGAGCAAAGATCTCAACATTATTGTAAAATGGCAATAAGAAGCCATAGTACGGCCAGGCAGTTAATCTCATCAGCCGCCGAATACTGGTAGAAGTTGGTAGGAATGAAAAAAACATCCTCTATTGGTTTCCGAAATAAGGCCAAGAAGCTAAATCTCAAGTCTCGTTTCTCGAGATAGTTGGCTCGGAAATGCTTCTTGTGAACTCTCTTCCTCAGAAAGCTGTCTACTGTAGGCATTTCGATGTTGTGGCAGTGGGCATACGATTTTTCATATATCAAGTCCTTCAGCTGTCAAAAAGATCAACTGGATCGACTGGTTGGCTGCAGTCAATATTACGTGTAGAACATATGCCACCGGCTATCATCTCAGACGATGGTTTCACTGTTGCGTTGAACTCAATGAGCTATGATCTGTTCAATCGAGAGCTCACGAATTGATTGCCCTACAGTATCTGGAAATAATACGAGCGGTGTTTTGTGTCATTTTGAAATCCAGCTCTGCGAAATCTCTATCCGGAGTTTAGCTGCCGTTTTTGTTTTTGAGTCAGAAAATCTGGTCTTCCTAAGCTCCAGGCAGGGGCCCCTCTCTAGACGATTTTTTCCTCTGCCCAGAAGATTCTTCTTGGTAGGAACTAGACAGAAATTTGATTCTCCCCAAAAAAGAGAACCTTCGTCATTGCCAGGGTCAACATCTTGTTAGGGAGATCGCGGTTCTTTGAGCTATCTAAGATTGACCGCCAAATACCATAGTAACTAGAAGATGAAGTATACCTAGTTGTACTATATCTATGCTTTAGCGCCTTGGAGGCAAACACTGGAGTAACTGGAATTCTTATCAATGCGCTTCCTATGTACTGTTTTTGTGTCACCATTATACATTGAGGTTACACAAAGCGCAATAAAACTACAAAAACACTGGGTTCCCTCTTACATCGCTTCTCTTCCATACACGTTCAGACTCTTATCGAATACACATTATCATATACATTGCTATTACCAACGATTTTTCACGATGTCTGATCCAACTATCATATCTCAATCTCTCGCTGTCGACCCTACCCCAGTTGGGAAAGTCCCTGCTGACGCTGATGCCACGGTTACTGGTAGTGAGTCCCCAATGGCTCCACAAGGTGAAACTGAACAAACTGGGCAACCAGATGAAACGGTCGAAGCTTCCTCAGCTAAACCTGTTGCTTCGCACTCCCGAACTGCTACTCGCATGATGACTTATCCTTTGGTAAAGGAAACTGTTGACTTTGTTCTGAGCATCCCAGGTGTCATGGCAGTTGAAAACACCAAGACTGCTATGATGGAGCCAGTTACCACCTACATCCATGGCCAAGCAATGTTGAGACCAGTTATTGAATCTATTGATCATATTGGTGAACAGACTTTAGACACGGTTGATAATGCTGCGCCATTTCTAAAAACTACAACATATGCATCTGTTGGTGATCTGATTAAGAGTCCATTCATCCAAGTGGAGCAAACTACGCAACAAGCTGTCCAATGGACTGAGGAAACTGTTGATAGAACTGTGGTTTCGCCAACAAGAAAGATGGTCCATGACTTCCGCGCCTACTATAACAAGAACATCTATGACACTAAGGGAAAGCCATTGATCAGAGGCTCCTTCGACCCAGTTATGAGATCAATGAACCGTTCCATTGAGGGGTTTGCGAAGAAGAATTTACCAAAGTGGGAACCTGCAGGTGCTGATTGTAACACTGAGATAGAGAAAACTTTTGCATTGACGAAGGATCTCACTGTGCATGCTATTCCAGAGATTATCAACAAAAAGGCTGAGATTGTCAAGATGCCATACACTTACACTGTTCATGCTATCCATGTTTTCGAGCAAAACATGCTGAAAGAACAGTCCAATATGGTTATTGCGCCATTTAGGGTAACGTATGCCTCCACCATCGAATTGGCTGGAGAGGCTTGGTCCGCTACAAAAAACATTATCGATTGGCCAGATCCTGTACGTCCATGTGCAGACCTTTCAACTAATTGTGAAGAGGAAATGGCGGTTGAACTGCTAGTGGAAGATCCACCAGCTGAAGAGACTCTTCCGGAATCAGTCGAGGTGAGTGAACCAGTTGCTGTTTCTAAAGAAGCTGCCACTGTTGAGGGTAGCAAGGGTTGAAGTTTTTTTGCCTATTAACCGATTGAGTCCTTGTCATCATGACTCTTTCATTTCACTTGTAGAGTTGATGTTCCACATTGGTTTGTTTCGAGGGCTGGAATTTGAATTTTTGTGTTTTGTAGCATTCATTTATTTCAAATTATTATACTAATACAATTTAACCTATCAATTGCTATTGTAATTAGTTCTGAGGGCGCAAATTGTATGATTGATATGAAGTAAGTGTGAATCTTAGGGCTTCTTACTCAAACCACATGCGTTTGACAGCCCTGGGGACTGGTGTTCAGATGTTTCTCGGCCTGTGACTGTTACGCATAAACACTACGCTAAACTGTGTCCTTAACCAGGACACTTGACCACCGACTCTTCCGAAACAAAGGGTCATTTCGCGAAAACCCGTACACACGAGCGCTGGGCACTGGGCGCGGATTCCCTGTTGCGCTGCGCACCAAACAAATTTGAAGTGAAAAACTGGTTTACCACCAACGACAACAGAAGAGCATCACAAGGATCAATCAACCAAAAAGTATGTGACGATATCTAATCTGGGGGTTACGAGATGTGTGAAGTTACAGTAAGGGGATATATTGTGAAGAGAATGTTTACAAGAAAGAGATCTAGAGGGAGGCAGCGTCAAACTATTGAAAGGTGAAATGCTCCCAACTGAATAGTGTCAAACTTTATGTTACGAGGAAAATTCAAGAAGTACCAAACAAATATCAGCACGTCCATCAGCATCATTTCAATCATAGAACTGTCATTTCTATAGTTTTAAGAAGAATCCTGTGGTTCCCATTTAGTGACAGTTCACCAACAAACTCTTGATACCTATAACTCTCAGATCCGCCCTTAATTCCTGAACATCTACTAACAATCCGCCAACAGTGTCTCGTCTTACTGAGTACCAAGTTATTGGTCGTCGTCTCCCAACCGAGTCCGTCCCAGAGCCAAAGTTGTACCGTATGAGAATCTTTGCTCCAAACGAGGTCGTTGCTAAGTCTCGTTACTGGTACTTCCTTCAAAAATTGCACAAGGTCAAGAGAGCTTCTGGTGAGATTGTCTCTGTCAACATCATCTCTGAGGCCCACCCAACCAAGGTCAAGAACTTTGGTATCTGGATCCGTTACGACTCCAGATCTGGTACCCACAACTTGTACAAAGAATTCAGAGATGTTACCAGAGTTGGTGCCGTTGAGACCATGTACCAAGACTTGGCTGCTCGTCACAGAGCCAGATTTAGATCTATCCACATCTTGAAGGTCGTTGAGCTTGAAAAGACTGAGGATGTCAAGAGACAATACATCAAGCAATTCTTGTCCAAGGACTTGAAGTTCCCATTGCCACACCGTGTCACCAAGACCAAGGCTATCTACGCTCCAAAGAGACCAACTACTTTCTACTAAGCTATGTGTGTTGTTTGTGTAAGTAGGGGATTGTGTTTTTAATTTACATTGGTTCTGGATTAAGAATATGTATAATGTTTTGAAGAAATTCATAAAGCTATATGATTGATTGTAGCTTTGGAACATCTGAATCCATTATTTCTGAGACTTCTCAGTACAAGAAGATTGTGTGGTGTAAAGGTATCGTAATATTATATGCAAGAGTCTATAAATCTTAATTAAATGCGCATTCCCCTTTACTTGTGGAAGGCATAGATCACCACATAGAAAAAGATACTTGACAGTACAGGAATTGTGAAGTTATCATCCCAGTTGAAGAGATCAATACCTTCAGACAAAGCTGCGACAATACCCGCCAAAAAGCTCATTGTGTGTAAATTCAGGTAACTTGTTTCTGGAGTCCAGAATATAGAGTCTTGTGCATTGTACTGAGAATATGCTGGCACGATATATCCATACAGGATGTAACTTGAGAATACACCCACAAAGAACGCGGCCAATGAGCCAGCAAGTGATTTATTTCTTGCAATCTTGGGAGTCAAATGACCCCAAGCACGGCCACATGTAGAGGCAGCAGTATCAGACCAGCTGAGCAATAACACGGCAAGAACACTAATATCCTTTGTTGTGAATGAAAATGCAAAGTCCAACCCCAAGATGTACCAAATCACACCGTTAAACCCATTGATCTCCTTCTCTCTCATTAGGAATCCCACAACTTGACAATACAGATAGTTAAATCTCTTTGAAGAGAATCTGATCAGATCTATAGACAAGATTGAGATGAAAGCTATGTGGAAGTACATTGGAAATGATTCTATCTGGACCCCCTGAGTATACAGGTACAATGTGATGAATCCAATCGAACTATGAAACACCTTACGTGGGATCTCATGCTTGCGGACATAATCTCCAAAGATATGATGAGCAGTGAGGAAGTCGTTCCCCAGACTTGGGCTATCGAATGAGGACTTCAACGAACCGACGTAATCATATGATTCTGTGCTTGGTTCTGTTGAAACGTCTGAAGTGTCGTTATCACTTGACTGCAACGACGACGAGGTTTCCTCGTGAACCTGTGGCTCCTTGAGCTTTGCAGCGGACCTGGATCTCGTATTGTGACTCGGCAGAGCAGTAGACATCGTTACTGGTTCCTTTTTTCCTCTACCTCTGAAGTTATAGTTTTCGTTGTCCTTTTGGGCGGATTTTGTTTATGTTTTTACAAGAAGACTCTGACCCTGAGGAGGAAGGAAAGGAGCAGTCGTCCGCGAATATTTCCTCATTAGTTCAAAAAAGCGACAAAATATTCTGAATTAGGAAACTCATCGCTCGGATTACGCCATTATGTCCACATGTGATCGTTTATCGCGACATTTCCGAGCGCCAGTGTCGACTTAGGAAATCTACAGCGCCAGAATAGCCTGGTAAAATTTTCAACTGGCCCGCCAGGAAAGAAAAATTTCTTCTTGAAGAAGAAGACGGTACTCAGGAAGAAGAAGAAGCACATCAACAACACTGCAATGGCTTACGTTCTTACTGAAACCGCTGCCGGTTACGCCTTGCTCAAGGCCGCAGACAAGAAGATCTACAAGTCCCAGTCTCTTGTCAAAGATTTGGACACCACAGAGAAGGTTCTTTCACAGTTCAAGATCTCTGCCTTCTCAAAGTTCAACTCTGCTGCTAATGCCCTTGAGGAGGTGAACAGCGTCATCGAAGGTAAGGTTTCCGAGCAATTGAAGAAGCTCTTAGAAGACGTCAAGTTGGACAAAAAGGCCACCTTGGTTGTGTCTGAGACTAAACTCGCTAATGCCATCAACAAGTTGGGCTTGAATATGAACGTTGTCTCTGATGCTGTGACTTTAGACCTTTACAGAGCCGTTAGAGAGCACCTACCAGAGCTGTTGCCGGGTTTGTCTGACTCTGACTTGTCCAAGATGTCCCTTGGTTTGGCCCACTCTATCGGTCGTCACAAATTGAAGTTCTCCGCTGACAAAGTGGACACCATGATTATCCAGGCTATTGCCCTTCTCGACGACTTGGACAAAGAACTTAATACCTACGCTATGAGATGCAAAGAATGGTACGGATGGCACTTTCCAGAGTTGGCCAAAATTATTACCGACTCTGTTGCCTACGCTAGAATCATCTTGGTTATGGGTGTTAGATCCAACGCTGCTGAGACCGATTTGAGTGAAATCCTGCCGGAAGATGCTGAAGAAAGAGTTAAGACCGCTGCAGAAGTGTCTATGGGTACTGAGATTACTGAAATTGATTTGATCAACATCAAGGCCCTTGCTGAACAAATTGTTGAGTTTGCTGCATACAGAGAAAAGTTATCACAGTACCTTTCTTCAAGAATGAGAGCTATCGCTCCAAACCTCACCCAGTTGGTTGGTGAGCTTGTCGGTGCTAGATTGATTGCTCACTCTGGTTCCCTCATCTCTTTGGCCAAGGCCCCAGCTTCCACTATTCAAATCTTGGGTGCCGAGAAGGCCCTTTTCAGAGCTTTGAAGACTAAGCATGACACACCAAAGTACGGTCTTTTGTACCATGCTTCCCTTGTCGGTCAAGCTTCTGGCAGAAACAAGGGTAAGATTGCTAGGGTTTTGGCTGCCAAGGCTGCTGTTGCCCTTCGTTACGATGCTCTTTCAGAAGAGAGAGATGACTCTGGTGAAATTGGTTTGGAAGTTAGATCTAAGGTTGAAGCCCGTCTTTCTGCATTGGAGGGTAGAGATATGAGAACCACCTCTAAGGTTGTCCGTGAACAGAAGAAGGTTGAGATCACTGAGGCTCGTGCTTATAATGCCGATGCTGACACCGTTGCTGATGTCACTAAGGCTGACTCTGACGATGAGAGTGACGATGAGGAAGAGAAGAAGGAGAAGAAGGAAAAGAAAGAGAAGAAGGACAAGAAAGAGAAGAAGGACAAGAAGAGAAAGAGAGATGATGAAGATGAGGAGGAGGAGGACAAGAAGGAGAAAAAATCCAAGAAGGAAAAGAAGGACAAGAAGGAGAAAAAAGAGAAAAAGGATAAGAAGTCCAAAAAGTCTAAGGACTAAGCATAGAGTAGTGACTCAACCTGTTCCCATTCTTCCCTGCTTCTTGTTTACCCTATTTCTTTTTTGCCCTTATGACTGTTTCCTTATGAATTTATTACCCCTTCCATCTACATAAAAAGGAAGAAGTCCATTTCACCGTGTACATTATATGTGATCCCCCCTCTTTTGTTGTGTTTATTGTCATTTACATCTCTGTGCTGTGGACTTGGTTGGCTGTTTGGTGAAGTTGGTTGAACCTTTGTCCTCTGGTGAGATGGTGAGGTTTACCTCTTGCATTGCATTTTATAACATCAGATACAAATAAGAGGGTTATTATAGTAATTTGAACCTATTTTATCGTACATTTATAGCGGTTATAATCAAACTCTATGCGATGAAAAGTTCACCGCGCTACGTAACCAAAAAGGTTCTGGAATGTCAACAAGCCCCAGCAAAAGCGAAGATCAACAACCAGACACACAAAGAGACCCAATTGAAGAGCCACATCATGTCTGCCAAGTCGTATTTAAAGGCCGCTAAACAGGCTCTTCAAGATAATAATCCAGAGTACTGTGCTTCTTTGGCCCAGGATGCTCTTCGTGTGGATCCAAACTCGTACTTTGCCTATGTCTTTATGGGTAAGTCATTCCACCTGATGGGGAGGCTCGACGATGCTATTAAAGCTTATCAGAATGCAATTTCTATTGAAGCAGATGATCTTACCGCTTGGAAGGGTCTTTTTCTAGTTGTAAAGTCCACGGATGACTACAAGACTTTCTTTGAGGTGATCGCTGATTATATCGAGGTATTGGACGCACAACAATATGCCCTTGCTGATATCTTACCGGAGATCCGAGACTATCTGCAAAGATTCCCGTATCCAGATGTACAGGAAGAGTATAAGAGACAGTTATTACCGGAGAACAGACTTCAGCAAGTGACAAAGGGTCTTCTGTTGAGCCCAGCTAAAGCGTTGAACGACTACTTGTCTCTTGTGAACGCCAAGGAAGCCAAGGAGCTCTCAAGATGTAAGATGAAAGCTACAGGTGGTCAATCAAGTGGCGCTTGGGATATCTACAAGTCGTCACCAGTACCGCATCTCTATGAAGAACTGATTAATATCGAAGATGATGATGACAAAAGAAGAGATATTGAAGACAAATATCTGAACTATAAGCTTAATATGCTCAAGGCAGCTCCCATAGAGGCTAAGACTCAGATAAGTTCAGAAGTCAGAGATCTTGTCAATGGTATGATCGTGGTGAATCATTCTTCATTTCAAACATGGTCCTTGTTTTTTGACTGGTTAGATCCAGAAGATTTCGACGATCTGGACCCAGAAGTCATCAAAAACTTCCTTAATAAATTCAAAGGTAAACCTCTTGGTCAAGTGATGCATGCCTTGGTCCTGTCTGATCTTTGCAATTTGGATATACAACTAAAGGAGAGGGAACCTAAGAAGGAAGAGATCGGAGATGGATTGGTCGAAGAGGAGAACTTCTCTCCCGAAGAGCTCCTTGCCCTAATGCTTCAAGGTCTTGAGTCTTGCAAGAACAGCTTGTTTGCTTACAGGGTTGTGATATCGTACCAGGATCACTGTAAGATGTATGCTGATGCCATACATAACTGTCAGGAAGCTTTGTCGTTACTGGTACAAACAACGAAATCTACTGGTTTACCCTTTAGAAACACCAAAAGGGATCTTCTTGTGAAGTACGGTAACTTTCTGACCCACAACGAACCACCAAAGAACCATAAGAGAGCCATTGAGATCTTTGACAAGGTGCTTCAAGACTTTCCAGGTAATGTTCAAGCTAGAGTTGGTAAATGTATAATCCTTGCAGAGAGAGGAAAGCTAGAAGAATCAAAGTCCATGCTTGAAGCTGTTGTGGCTGATAGTGATGATGACGAAGCCATGTTAGAGTTGAGCTGGGTTCAAGTTCGCCTAGGTGAACATAAACACGGTCGTGAAGGTTTGACTAAGGTCTTGAAGAAGACCGAAGGAAATAGCTTGTACATCTTGGATCTTAAGGCTTCAATAAACTGGAAATTAGCCAAGAGCTATGAAATGACTGGTGATATCAACAAAGCTTATGAACATTTGGTCGAGTCTTTGAGATCATCGAGCAACTATGCACCATCCTTTTCATCGCTTGGTGAGATATATCTACAACATTTCCAAGATTCGAAGAGAGCTACGAAGTGTTTCTTAAAGGCATTTGAGCTAGACCTTTCTGAAGTGAAATCAGCATGGTACTTGGTTAAAGACCTCACTGAGAAGCGTGAATGGATCAGAGCAGAAATCTACTGTAAGAAGATTATCTCCTCTGAAAATGCCAAACGTCGTTTGGGCCACGACTCATGGCCATATCGTGTTCTTGGTTGCTCTGCTTTGGAAGTCCAAGATGAGGCTAAGGCTGTTGAGTGGTTTCAAAACGCTATCAGAGTGGATAACTCTGACACTGAATCTTGGGTTGGGCTGGGTGAAGCTTATGTTGGATCTGGTAGGCTAGAGGCTGCCGTGAAAGTGTTCAAAAGAGCACTCGAGCTAGATCCGGGAAACTGGACAGCCAAGTACCTCATGGGTGTTGTCCAAACACAAATTGGTGAGTTTGATGAATCTATTGCCACGCTAGAAGGCGCACTGGCCGAAAGACCTGATGAAGAGTGCATCATTGCTGCTTTACACGATGGCCTCATCCAATACGCCAAGAAATCAGTCCGTACAGGATTTTTCGGTAAAGCTGCCGGTACTGCTTTAAAGAGTATGACTTATTTGGAGAAGGGAAACCTAAAGTCTGTCAACTACTGGAGGGCTCTAGGTGACTTCATTCAGCTATTTTTACAAGTTCAATCCAAAGTTGACTTATTCCCATATGACAAGGTTCTATCTTTGCTCAAACAGTCTTCCATCAATATTGATGATGAACTGGTTTCCTCTTATCTTCAGCAACAGAAGAGTGTACAACTTGTTGCACTTTTATTGATTTATGCAAACAAGGCATGTCTCTCGTTAGAACCAGCGGCGAGAACTGTCCGCTCCTCAGTGCTCTATAACTTGGGTCTTGCGCAAGTCATCTCCTTCCTCACTACGAAGAATTTGCAATATCGTGACGAGGCTGTCACCATCTTGAAGGATGCCATTAAGCTCCAAAACAACTACCAAGAGCCGTGGATTGCTCTTGGCGTTGCCTCTATATCAATGAACCCTCGTGTTGCGCAGCATTGCTTCATCAAGGCATCCTCTATTGACTCCAAGAATGTTACCGTTTGGTCCAATTTGGCCTTACTTTACCTCCGCTATGGTGACTCTCCATTGGCAATTGAATCCTATATGCGAGGTCAGAGTCTTTGTCCAACAGAGGCCATCTCTTGGTTGGGACATGCTTTCGCCATGGAACAGCAGGGTGAGTACGATGCTGCTTCTGGCCTTTTCACCCATGCATTCGTCCTTGCAAATGGTCGCAGCCCCATTACACAATTGGCATATGGCTTAAACATATGTATGAAGAGAATTGGCCAGGCTGGAGATGCTAAAGATCTAGATGCCGTGCTGGAATTGAGTTCAGCCTGTTACGGTATGATTCAATATTTGAAACACTTTCCATTCGACCCATTTGGTCTGGAAATTTCCTGTTTGATCTTGGAGAGATTGAACGACTATGAATTGGGCCAAAAAGTTTCGAGTAAATTGCTGTTGCAATTAGAAAGGTCTTTTGAGGAAAACGAGGATAAGAATGTTCTAAAGAGTTTTACTCGAGTCAAAGCACAATCCGCAAGATTTGAACTTGGCTTGAACAACCACCAGGCAGCTATCGATGCATGCTTGGAGTGTCTCGACTTATGTGAAGATGAAAAAGCGATTCTTAGCTGCAGAACTGTCCTGGGCCTTTGTCACTTCTTCTTGGATAACTTTGAGGATGCACTTGAACAATTTAAGCAAATTTTGAGCCTTTCTGAGGATGCAAAGAGATTAGTAGTGTTGATTGCACAAGTGCTATTTGTCTATGACACTGAAGATACGAAGCAGGCAGCTTTGGACCAATTGTTCCACAACATCGAGACAAGCGGGTCTTCTTTGCTTGTCACGCTTGTTATTGGTGCTATCTCTATCATCGAGAACCTTGAAGATTATCTGGTTATTATCAAGGCCGAGCTGGAATCCTTACCATTGACTGAGCTGATGAATGACCGTTTCAAGAACGTTCCTTATCTCGTCTCTCAGATCAATAAGAGATTAGGTGGGAATGACAATGGGGTATGGCAGAAAGCCGCGTTCATGTTTCCGGGCGATTTGACTGTATGGAGACATTTGGACAAAAGCATCGCCCTGAAGATCGCCATCAATGGCAAGGTCACAGCTGGTGATCTCAGCGAGTGCTATGTCTCCAATGGAGCATTGAAGGATATCCAGAGGGGCCTGTTTATCTCTCCATGGAATACTTCCGGTTTCGAGGCTCTGAAAGGTTGCTTCTAGTTCGAATGAACACTGTGCCTCTTTGATAATAATATCATGTAGTTAGTCCTGTGATGTAACTTCGCGCCCCCTTTGTCACAGCCTACGGTCATCGGTACAAACGGAATTTTTCAAATATAAAGGAGGTTTGACAGCTGTCCCTCGCTTGGCTTATTATCGATAATAAGGAGATCAACAATTAAACCAATGAAGTTCCTCTCGTTCAGTTTGCTGGCCACCGGTGCGTTCTGTGCGGTGTCTCAGTACTGTGCTGGTTTCGAAGACTCAAATAAGCCGAGACAATTGACGGTTGAAGTTGACTCGGATACAACAGTATTGCTCTACCATATCACTGATATTTCCTCGTCGAACATCCCTCTGGCTGTCGATGATGAAACCCTCAAGCTGGAACCCAACGGATTCGGTATTTGTACTCAGAAGAAAGCATCACAGGGCGACTGTGATGCTGTGGGAACATTCACGGTGAAGCTTGATAAAGCTCAGAATGAGATTATCAACAAGGTTGCCCATGCTGGTGAGAGAGTGGACTACTCAGTTTCTGAGAAGGGATTTTACTGTGCTGTGATGTATCAGGAGGCTGCAGAGTTGAGTCACCTTAAAATAGCGGAGAAACACAGTTATGGGTATCTCCCATTGCCACTGTATGAAGAGATGAAGGTTTTCCATTTACTCTTCGCCCTGTTGATCCCTACGATTTTTGCCCTGGTGTATACATTTAGAGGTAAAAAAAGAGCATGCATTGGCACCATTTATCAAGATATTGCTGTCCTCCTCATCGCCAAATTGAATCAGGCTGCATGGAAAAGCCTTTTTCTGAGCCTTCAAAACCTATTGGAAAGTAACTGGATCTTGAAATTTGTGGATGTTACAACTGCAATTGACATGGGATACATGGTGTTCACTTTTGTGATCTACTATAAATTGAGTGCTGGTATTTTTGGGTTCTCTAAGGAGGACAGGGAGAAGATGACATTCCAGCCTCTTTTCAGAAGATGCATCTTGTTCATGGGATTTGGGGGCATTGTTGCCTCTCTCAGACCCCTGATAAGAAGGTTGGTTCCATTGCAGTTGTTCGTATTTGTCAGTGCCATTGCTGAGATTATCTTGTCCTTTGCCTGGATACCTATGGTTTATATCATGTGGAAAAACTCTAAAGTCACACAAGGGGATATTGTGGACCCAGTCTTTGCTAAGAAGTATCATCGCTCAAAGATTTGTCTCGTCTGCATCCCTATTTCTGTCTCCGTACTTTCGATTGCAAGTGTGTTGGTTATTATGAATGCCATCTCGAGCGGTTCTTATTCTCGTTCGGGTGACTTCGGCAATGATATTCAAGGAAATTTCACTTCCTTGTTAGAATCATCCCTCAATCAGCATTTCCTCTTTGTCCTCTTGAAACATCTGTCTGAATTCTCGATGCTTTTCGTACAATGGGCATTCCTTTTTATTTGGAAACCTCATTTGCTTGACAGAACCGAATTTGAGAACATCCACGGTAATGAACTCGCAGAAGGAAGTGGTGAGGTCAAGCTCTAATCATGTAGGGACCTGTTCTTAATAGGTCGCAGAGACAAATAATACAAGATATATAATAACTTACATTAAAATATTCCCCTGCCCAATCATTCCACCATAATACTCTAAACACCATCAATCATGCTGAAGATACTCTTTAAAGCACCCATCTTGATGGCTTCATTGTAAACTAACACGCCTTCCCCGCATCCACCATCCGTATTGATAAGGCCTTTGTTCATCAACTTGGCAAAATCAGATTGTAAACCAAGCGGAATTGAACTGGTGTTCTCTTTGACATTCTTCTTGAGCATCGACGTATGTTCAAAGTCCTCAGCAGCCTGCTCAGAACGCTTAATGATGTCAGAGTCAATACCACACATGCTGGCAACATGCATACCGAAACTGCCCTCCGCAGCACCAGGCTCAAGTTTGTACAAGAAAGTGATATTCTTCGACTCATCATCCACGATAATAGACATTCTGTATGGCTGAACTTGAAGATGATGCTTGAAACTTTCACCAAGAGAGGCATAGTGCGTGGCAAAGAAACCAAGGGACTGAATGTGTGTGACAACATGGTGTAGCACAGCTTCAGCAATGGCAAAGCCATCGGAGGAACTACCACCTCTACCTAGCTCATCCAAGACCAACAAACTCTTTGGTGTGGCGTTCTCCATGATACGCTTTGTCTCAGATAACTCAACAAAGAACGTAGATTTGCCTTGCATGATGTTATCGTTGGCACCCAATCTTGTCATGATACGATCCACTGCTGTCAATTTTGCAGATTCACAAGGAACATAACAACCAATCTGTGCGAGAATGACAGCAATGCATGTCATTCTTAACACAGTCGACTTACCAGCAGCATTTGCACCAGTCAATAAACCAAGATTGGCGTGCTTACCGCCAAGATTAATCGAATTTGGAATGAAATCTCTTGCGTTAGTCAAACCGGTGTTGAAGAACGGATGTCTTAGTTCTTTAAACTCCAAAACACCAACCTCAGAGTCAACAAACTCGGGACGAACAGCAGGGAAACCAATAGACTCAGAAGTCCTGGCTAATGAGACCAGGCAGTCTATCTTGGCAATGATTGAGATTGCACTGCTCCATACCGTATAGTCTGTATCGAATTTTGCAAACATTCTCGCCTTGAGAGAGTCTTCCAAGATTTTGTGAAGCTCTTTAGCTCTAGCGATTTCCTTAGAGAGTTTTTCAACTTCTGGCGACCACCATCTCTTAGTTTTCTTGGAGGCACCCATTTGTTTCCATGATGAGGGCACTTTGAGAGATATTGGCATCTCTATGGTGTACAATTCCTTACCGAAATCCTTGTACTCGATGGATTGAGTCTTGAATTCTCTTCTGTACTCTCTTAGCTTAGTAGCGAGTTCATCTTCCAGTCTTTGGATGTTTTCTTTAGACTCGTCGTAATCTTCTTCCACACCAGAACTGAGGATTAGAACGTCATTCTCCTTTGCTCTTACTCTGTTAAATGCGTCAGACCATTTCTGCAAACAACCATCAAGTTCTGTCGGAAGGGCATTATAGAGCTTTGCTAGTGCTCCCTTCAGCTCAATACCACAGAGCTTCTTGTACAAGGAATTGATATCTTCAAAACCTTCAATTACACGAGTGAAATCTCTCAGCTTCAGCTGGCCAGCATGGACTCTTGACAGCAATCTCTCCAGATCTGGAAGCTTTGCGAGTAAAATTTCGATGGTGGCTTTCAAGTCACCGTTCTCCAGCAATTGATCAACCGAGTCTAATCTATCTTCGATATCACTCTTGTGAAGTAACGGATGAACAATCCATGTTTGTAACAATCTCTTACCAAATGGTGTTGACGCACGATTAACTAATTTAAACAAGGTACCCTTATCAGTGCCATCAAATGAGTTAGCAAAAATTTCCAAGTTCTGCAAAGTTTGACCATCAAGAACCAAGTTCGTCGTTGGTTTGATTGTTGTGTATCCTGATATGTTTCCCAATGAGATTAAGGATTCATCAAGCTTTAAAGATTGGAGATACCATAAGAGACCCCCGAAAGCTGAAAAAGCAACCATCTTGTGAGATTGATAGTGCTCCCTCAGAGTCGCTGGCCATTGCGAAAGGTCATCCAAGTTCTCTGCTGGGAAGTACTTGCCTCTAGTCAACGTTTCAAATGTTGTGTCAAAGTCATAAAACTCCTGATCCAACTTGATGGTATTAAAAATAGCCTGATTCTGACAGTTGAACTTCAAAATCCTCATAGCCAATGAACACAAATTGTTCTTCGCAATAATGACCTCCTTAGGTCTCAATTGAGAGATCAAAGTCTCAAATTTGGTACACTCGCTATCGTCCAAAAACTCAGTCAAGTTAATTGCACCAGTAGCAGTGTCGATGAAAGCCACACCAAATATCTTAGCATTTGGATCCTGTGGATTAGCCTCTTCCTTCACTGCACAGCAATACATAGCCATGTCATCAACGAGCATGGCTTCCTCTGTCAAAGTACCAGCGGTCAGCACACATTTCAGTTCTCTCTGAATAACATCCTTCTTGCCCTTTGTACCAGTTTCTCTAATCTCTTTGGCCAAGCCGGTCTCCTTTTGATCAACTTTGGCAACTTTGTAACCCTTTGAGATAAAACTAGAAGCCCAATAATCAAACGACATCTCCGGAATACCAGCTAGTTGCATATTGGCACGACCACCACCAGCGATCTTCAAGTCGAACTCATTATGAGCAATCATAGCATCTTTCTCATACAATTCATAAAATTTTCCCTTCTTGAAAAAAACAATACAGTCCCACATCTTGGATTTAATCTCCCAGTATTGCTTCTCGAAGGAGGTGAACTTTGCCCAAGCAGACTGTGGGATATATAATGTTCTAGGATCATAATCTAAGTCATTAATGGAGCGCTTCTCTGCATCACGGATGTCCACTAGCCACTGGTATCTCTCTTCGTTTTGCTTGGTGAATTTTTGGTGCTTAGGAGCCGGTTTGGCCTTGGATGGTGTGTTGCTCTTTGAGCTCGGCTTATAATCTGAACCAGAAGTGAATTGTCTGAGTTTACTTGGAGTAGACTTGGCCGGCGTAGATTTTGCGATCTTCTTCTTTGTCAACTCAATGAATTCATCATCATCGTCCTCAATGACCAACTTATCGTCTTCAAAGTCATCTGGAACCACAAAGTCGGCTATGTCGTCATCAGATTCCTCTTTAACATCAGGGACGAAATCATCTTCATCATCATCATCAACCACACGACGACGCTTGCGGAGTGATGAGTTCAAAGTGACATCCTCATCATCATCACTCAATTCAGCGTAGCTCACGTTCTTTTTCTTGGATCTTCTAGAGGTGGATGGACTCGAAGGCAACTGAGAGAGATCAGTGTGTTGTTCAGCAGGAGTTGGTGAACTGTATGGCTTGTTTCTCTCTTGTAGAGGTTTCTTAACGCTGCTCTCTGATGGTGTTATAGGGTTGATTTTCTCAGTCATATACGATGTATCAGCAGTAGAGTCTGCAGCAAGGCTCTGATCATTCTCCTTGTCATCGACAATCTCAGCAGACTCAGATAAAACATGGGAAGGCGTTGGTGAAGATACCGGATCTCGCTTCTTTGCTATAGGCGAGCTCTTCTTCCCAAAAAAGGAGAACAGGGACGACTGCTTCATCTTCCCAGAGGATTCTGGCTTCTTAGCTGATACCCTCTTCGGGGTAGTCGTCGTAGACTTGGCCATCGTGTACTTAATGCCCATCGATAAAGTAAGTAAATCTAGAGAGACGCGTTCCTAGAGAGAAATGAACCAGAGGGAACGCGTCTGTGTGGTCCCAATCAATTGTGATCGCGAATTCCGCGAATTTCGCGAATTGCTCTACATGTGCCCCTGATACCGAAATTCGCGGAGATTCGCGATTTAGCGAACCCGCCACACTTCGAAGGTTATAAACTTTCCCAGTAGAGATGAAAGTGATAAACCAGGAGGCGTTGCCACACAGAGAAAAAAAATGAGCGTCATAGAGATCAAAAACGAGGATCAATTCACAGAGCTCACATCCGAGGTCCCAGCTGGTAAGCTTATCGCCTTGTACTTCCACACACCGTGGGCTGCGCCATGTATCCAGATAAATTCCGTATACCAACAACTCGCTGAACAGAACTCACAGGTGTCTTTCCTCTCCATCAATGCAGATGAGCACCCAGATATCTCTGAGCTATTCGAAGTGAGTGCTGTACCATACTTTGTGCTCATCAGAGACGATACCATCCTCAAGGAAATCTCTGGTGCTGATCCTAAAGAGTTTGTTCAAGCATTGGAAGAGCTCCAATCAGGCAACAAAGATGCTGCTGTGCAACAGACGCAGGCACCTTTGACGCAAGCACAGACCGTTCCACCACCACAGCTACAAGAGGAAGAGCAACAAGAAGAAAGTCCTGAAGCTTTGAATGCTCGTCTTAGACAGTTGACTGAGGCATCGCCAGTGATGCTTTTCATGAAAGGCACACCTGCATCTCCACAATGTGGATTTTCTAGACAGCTGGTGGCTATCCTCAGAGAGAACCAGGTCAGATTCGGGTTCTTTGACATCTTGAAGGATGACTCCGTCAGACAAGGTCTCAAGACCTTCTCCGACTGGCCAACTTTCCCACAATTGTATGTCAACGGTGAATTCCAAGGTGGTTTGGATATCATCAAGGAGAACTTGGAAGAGGATCCAAACTTCTTCCAGAACGCTTTAAATGCCTAATTTGATATCATTCACTCCCTTTAGAAATCATGCGTAGTTTATGCTCTAAATTATATGCTAAAAATGTTAAAAATCTGAATCGTCAAAGTCATCACTAAGATCTTCTAAGATCTCTGCGTTGGTTAAGTTTCTTTTTTTGAGAGCGGGTCTCTGAGATACGGCGATCAACTCTTTTTCGAACGTATCATCTGCGTTTAGTTCAGTATCATCTTCACTGTCATCGATTGGATCATCATCAAACTCACCCGCGTCATCCTCAGATTCCTCCACTTGTTTCAAGTCGTTGAAATATTCCTCATTTCCGTCTTTCACATCATCGTCTGCCACGAGTTCATCATCACCGTAAACCTCATGGAATGAACCTCCTAATCTCTCCTGGATCATATATGGCATCCTAAAATCCTGAACTACATCAGGGCAAATGGATCTCAAATACGCAATCTTGGATTTGTTCTTGAAAGCCCTCTGCTTATTGATCTTCGGCTCAAGGTCACCAAAAATCATATTGGATTCTTGGAAACTTCTGAAGACACCCCTTTTTTTGAATTCCAATTCAATGTACTTATCGACATCTCTCTTCACTTTGAATGCAGTCCTATTTACTTTCCATTCTCTTGGAAAAATCAATCCAACTGCATGAGTTGAAGACTTCAGTTCTGATAGATTGGCCCTGACTGCCCTTGTAGCAATCTCGAGGCTCTCTGTTGCTGGTTTAATAAGATCGGCTATGCTTAGTCCATCAATCACATTTGCTGCATTCTCTAGTGGATAAGTTGACTTATTCATACTTGCATAATTTTCTAATAAGCCCATCTTCAAAAGACTTGGCCTTGTGATAAAATCCTTCACAACTTGATTCATCGTGGTATTATCATCTTCACCTTCAGTCTTGGTACCATGTATGCACTTTCCCACAGCATGGAACAAGGATATAGTCGACTCTTTACCCAGCGGAATACTTTCATGATCTGGTGAATACCATTTGGCCCAGAATTGAAGCGTGAATATGGCAGATCTGATATCACCAAAATGTGAAATTGCAGTGACTTGGTCCTTGAGTACCACTAATGGAATATGTGAAAAAGTAAAAGACTCATGCTTGATAATGCTATTTAGAGTTTTTTTGATCAACGTAGCATTTACAGGATTGAATTTAATCCTAGTGACCATCTGTGAGCTGAGCAACCTCCTTCCCAGTATTGTCTCGGCATTATAATCATTCTCAATTGTATACCCTCTCTTCATTGTTTCCTCATGGTTCAAATTGCACTCCGTCAAGCATATCACCAGTGGGGGCGTCCTTCTTGATGAATATACCCATTCCATCAAGCTTTGCCTAAATCGATCTCTCGTTTCTTCATGAAATACGTTTGGCAAGTCCTCGACCAAGATAATAGACTTTTTCATACCAGTTCTAAACTTTACCGAGCTAAGAAAATCTTCAAATTGAGACATTGTTGCATCAATTGGATTGACCCATTCAATATATGGTCTCTGCGCTCCACGATCTTCGATGAGTTCTGGAGCTAGACATTTAATCAATGTGCTCTTCGAGGCACCAGCTGGCCCACTCAGTACTAGCATCTTGCACTCAGAGGTTTCATCGCACATCTTTGACAGTGTATCTCGTACATCTTTCAGCTTCCTAGCGTGAATGGCTACTTCTGACAATTGTGCCGGTGCATACTTATCAACCCACTGTTCGTCATCTTCACAACTTTCACTCTTTTCTCTGGATGGCGGTCGTCTGAATGAGCTTGTGAGGTGAGAAATCTTCCTTCTCTTCTGCTGCTTCATGTGTATACGTGCCTCTCTGCTGGAGATGTTGGAGCTTGCTCTAACACCAAAGCAAACATATATATAGCAGAGTTCTTGGTGTTTATTTTTCGGAAATGTTCGAAGACGGAAATTCCCCTTTTTAAATTAGTCGTGAGATAAGTACCTTGAAACAGAGGTTAGCGCCCAAAAAAAGAAGATATATATAGCATCTTTGATTCACTGTAGTAAATATATCCCAGATATTTATGATCTGTCTTTCGCTGCGGAAGTTTGGTAGTGGGCAGGCAGCAATACAGTCTTTTTGGACGTTGCCTCATAAGGTAGCGAAATCCTCGGATCGCAAGTATCCTCATAGATGTGTTTCAGCGACTGGAGTAGCCATTACGGTCTCTATTTTAATGAGTTAGATCTATATCTCCTAGAATTGTGTTTCAGTGGGATCGAAGAACTTTAGAAGCCTCCTGCCTCTGCCCGAGTCAATATTAATTCACTTAGATAAAAAAATGTGATATTGGTGATTCTGAACGCTTTCACTATGTATTGAAGAAATATATTATTGCACTCTGAGGGACTAGCTTCTTTTAAATGCTCCTTTATCAATTTTGTGTAAATTACTATGATTTTTTATGATTACTTCAGAAAGTGCATCTCTTCCTAAGATAAAGAAATTCAATACAAAGAATGTTCTGAGATATTTAAGAAAAAATTCCTATCTTGTAACGAAATAGGGAAATTTGATGAAAAAGAGACTTGGAAACATTCTTTAGAATATAGGTAGAATTTACTCTCTGCTCGAGGGCCAGACTTTGATATAGCGCCCAAGCAGGTCCCAACGCTATATCTATCTCTCGCTTTGGCAATGACAACTGAGATGTCTTCAGTTATGTTACGAGAAAGATACCGTAATCTTTGAGAGTCGGGCACTGTATTATAATCATTCCACATGTTGACATCAACCTCTGATAAATTCTCAACTACATCAGGATTAAGCTGTGTTATGGCAAAACAGAAGATGTTGCAAGTCGGGCTTGACTAGAAGAGCACTTCAAAGAAATCAATCACTCCGCGAGACTTGAAAGACGCTACATATTCTCAAGATAGAGGCGCTTGCAAATTTTGTGTCTGTTCTGAAGTAGTTCAATTATGATTGTTTGAGTGTCAGCTTCATGAGGCCATTTTGGACCTAAGATTTTTAATTATATGCAGAAGTTCCTTCTATAATTCAAGTCGAAGCACATGAATCTTGATTCTTGGAAATAACTCGTCTCAATCCCTCGTGAACCACTCAAGTCTCCCAGAACACTTCAGGCAGTCAGTCTTCGGATCCAAAATTTCTACCCACAGGAAGCCGAAACTCTAAATGTCTACGGATAAACTTTAGATTTGCATTGGTTCAACACTTTTTAGTCTATTGCCAGAGATACATACAAGACCACGGGTGAATAGCACTTCCATATAAAATATTAAAGGTCTCTGCATTAGCTCTTACCGTTAATATGATGTGATATGACAACTTCGACAGATGTGAAGATCTGTTATTACGGACATTATTTTCACTCGGACAAACTCAGCAGATTGAGCCACCCTACAGCCTCTGTCCAATTTTTAATTATGGTGAGTTGTGAGTGTCACATAAGGTCCGAGTTAAGCAGGGTTGATGAACTCAGGTAAGACTAGTAGTGATGAATACAACGCATTACCAACTAGCGGAATATGTAGTGCTAGATTCGATGGAAACAAGATATACTGTTGGGGGAGCAAATACGAAATCTGGATAAACTAAAGAAACCGAAAGATCTTGGCCCATCGTCTGGTGTGATCACCTGTGACTTCAGAGGTGTTCTGCTCCGCATGAGGAGGAACATGAATGATACACATGAATGATGGACACGTTGGGCAAGTGGAGCCAAGACTATTCTATCCAAAATGCAAAATTGAGAGGTAGTGGCTCTGGAAATTAATCAGTTTTTGTCAATTGTCCAATCTGTCTATTAAAATATGCACCTCTGCGGGGGGACATGGACAAGTGAGACAAGCCGGACGTTTCCTTAATGGAGAAGCTGTCGAACTGGGGGTTAAACTCAAAAGAGAAACCGGCCCACTGCTGGATGTGTTGCACCTAAATTTGGTTTAGGTGCAGAGTACGCTGTAGAGTTTCGCCATGGTTTCCTTTGCCTCTTGCTGTTTCGGGTCACTGAAATCCTCACTAGTGTAATGATCCGCCGATAGGTTTGAGAGTCAGAATGCGCCTGTCATGCACCCCAGTTTTTTTCTGTCAGGACCACAGTCGAGTATTCACATAATGGCTCTCCGACTGGCACCTTTTAGAACATGGTCCAACGATGAATAAGGAAGACAGCCCATATAATAGCCGATCAATTGAGTTTTATACTGTGTGGATGCACTAGGATCTTCTGTAATTAATCCGCACTTATGAGCTATTGGCGGGGTATCTATTATCTCTCCACGGAACAGGAGCACAACATCCCCCAGTTTTTAGGCTAAATTCACTCCCTGTCTTCTTTCATCATGCGGGCATTTTCCGGCTGATTCCCAACCTATATGTCCATGCAGCTTCTTCAGATCTCCACCGCTTAGAACCGCCACCGCTATCCGACTGCAACGGGACATTCACCAGAGGATCATCTCTCCCTCATGGGATTTGTCCCTTGTCCCAAGGTTTGGAAGTTTAAGCTGCCTTTATCATGAGGTGATCCTTCACTAATGTCTAATAATTATAAAATAATTATAATGATTATCAAAATATCTATAAATCAGACGAAATTTCCTCAAATTGGGCATGAATACTGTGATCTTTTCACCATCTAATCACATCGCCCACAATGTCCGATAAATCTATTGATAAAGAGATCTTCAACAAGGCCTCACAAATTGAAACTGTTGAGGATGACATCAACAGCTACATTCACGAGACAAGACCGTGGTACAGAGTGCCACATTTGCGTTTACTTGCATTCCATGTCTTCATTATTACTCTTACCTCAACCAACAACGGTTTTGATGGTTCCATGCTCAACGGCTTGCAATCCTTGGACTACTGGCAAAGCTATATGGGTTACCCAACCGGCCAGAGATTGGGTGCTCTAAGTGCTGCTCCAATCTTCGGTTGTATCGCTGTCTTCTTCTTTGCTCCTTATTTCTGTGACAAATTTGGTAGAAAGTTTGTGATTTCTGTTGGCCAATCCCTCACAGTGCTGGGTGCTATCTTACAAGGTGTTTCTAATAGTTATGGCTTTTTCTTTGCTTCCCGTTTCATTATTGGCTTGGGTTCTGGCATTGCTACTGTTGGCTCTCCAACTTTGATTTCTGAAATTGCCTATCCGACTCATAGAGAAGTCTGCACTTTCGCTTATAACATTTGTTGGTACTTGGGTGCCTTGATTGCTGCCATTGTGACATACTTCACAAGAAATATCAAGTCTAGTTACTCATGGAGAATTCCTTCTTATTTGCAAGGTTTGCTCCCTTTAATCCAATTGTTCTTTCTCTTCTGGGTCCCAGAATCTCCACGTTATCTGGTTGCTAAGGGTAAGTTCGAGAAGGCCGAAGATGTAATCAGTAAGGTGCATACTGGCAACTCTACTGATCAAAGAGATGTTGATTTTGTTCAATTTGAATTGAGAGAGATCCAAGCCGGTTTGGAAGCCGAGAAGGCTGCTGGTGCCAATGCAAGCTACCTAGACTTCATCAAGAGAAAGAGTTACAGAAAAAGACTATTCCTTGTCATGTTTACTGCCACTATTATGCAACTCTCTGGTAATGGTCTTGTCTCTTATTACTTGAACAAAGTGCTGAACTCAATCGGCATCACATCTACTTCTAAACAACTCTTAATCAACCTGTGTTTAATGTTATTCAACTTGGTCGTTTCTTTCGTGGTCTGTTGTGTCTCTGGTTTCTTCAAGAGAAGAACTCTGTTCATAACCTGTGTTGTTGGTATGCTTGTCTGCTATATCATCTGGACCGCTCTTTCTGCTGTGAACCAACAAAGAGATTTCAAAGATAAGGGTCTGGCCAATGGTGTTCTCGCCATGATCTTCCTCTACTACTTAGCCTATGACATCGGTGCCAATGGTTTGCCATTTTTGTACATCACTGAAATCTTGCCATATTCCCATAGATCCAAAGGAATCAACATCTTCCAATTTTGGATGCAAGTCATCTTGGTGTTCAACTCTTTTGTTAACCCAATTGCTATGGACGCGATCGAATGGAAGTACTATATCGTGTACTGCTGTGTGTTGGCTGTTGAATCTGTTGTTGTGATTTTGTTCTACCCTGAGACCTCTGGTCGTACTCTGGAAGAAGTTGCGGAAGTTTTTGGAGACCACATTAGTCCAGCTCAGTTGACTATGGTTAATTACCAAGCTAAACGTTCTACTGAACATGTTGAACATGTTTGATGCGAAATTTGATGTTCCCTTCGGAGGGTACAGGCACCCCCTTGATTTTGATTATCGCTAATGAATGCTGTTATTATAAGTTGATCCATTAAAGTAGTTAATAGTTAGACCTTCATACTAAATACGCTCAATTCATTAGGAGCTTAGGACGAATGCTGCGAAGTACCTAATCTTCCTGTTTTTCAGGTCAGACATCTGCAGCAAAAAACAATCTCATCTCCGTTACGAGCCCGCTCTTAAAATTGGCCCATATTTTGGAGGTTAGACACATCTTCGCTGTAGTTCCCAACAGGCCAGCAAGACAGAACAATACGGCTATAGTATTAACGCAATGCCTTCTCCGGAGTACAGCGGTGGTGTGCCCATTTTCAGGCCGAAGATGGAGGAATTCGAGGACTTCTACGGTTACATGAAGAGCATCAATGCCTTCGGAATGGCCGCTGGTATCGTTAAAGTGATACCTCCTAAGGAATGGACTGCAGCTCTTCCGCCAATTACGAGGGAGAAGCTAGAATCGATAAAAATTAGGAACCCAATTGTTCAGCACATTAATGGATCCAATGGTGTGTTCTCATCACATAACCTGGAGAAGCTGAAGACGTACAACATTGTTCAATGGAAAGCGCTAAGCGAAGAGTCTAATAATCAACCCCCAGCTCCAAGGGGAAAGCTGAGAAGGTCCGTGGATGAAACTGCAAATAAGAGAAATAAAGCTGCTCTAGGGTCTACGTATAGGAAGACTTCGATGTTTGATGACTTTCAGTATAACATTGATACATCGGAGTTCACGCCAGAGCGATGTGAACAGTTGGAGAGAGTCTATTGGAAGAGTCTTACCTATGTTGACCCGATGTACGGTGCGGATATGTTAGGATCCATCTTTGACGATTCAGTGAAGACTTGGAATGTGGCGCACCTTCCTAATGTCTTGGACCACATGGAGGAGAAATTGCCAGGCGTAAACGATGCCTATCTCTATGCAGGTCTTTGGAAGGCTTCTTTCTCATGGCATCTAGAAGACCAAGATCTTTACTCTATCAATTATCTCCACTTTGGTGCACCAAAGCAATGGTACTCGATCCCACAGAGTTCTAAAGACAAATTCGACACTGTCATGAGAGAAACATTCCCAGAAGAATACGCCAACTGTCCAGACTTCCTGAGACATAAGACTTTCTTGGCATCTCCTACATTTCTAGAATCTAAAGGAGTAAAGGTTAACAGAGTTGTCCATTATGAGGGTGAGTTCATGGTCACGTATCCGTATGGGTACCACGCAGGAATGAATTTTGGCTATAACTTGGCTGAATCCGTGAACTTTGCATTAGAAGAGTGGTTTGACATTGGATTGAAAACGACGAAGTGTCTCTGCATCAACGATGCTGTCGGCATTGATGTCCCTAAGTTGATCAGAAGATTCAAAGGTGAGCCGGATCCAGTATCAGAAGCAACACCTCCACCTGAGAGTGATGCATCCGGATACGCTCTATTCGGTAAGAGACCCAAGGTCAAGTTGAGATTGAACCCTAAGAATACGCCTCCTGGAATTAAGAAGCCCCTATCCTCTCCTGAGACTACGCACAGAGAGAGCGGGGTATCAAAGAAGCGCAGACTGCTAGACGGTTCAGTATCAAGGCAGAGGTCAAAAGCTGGACAGCAATGCTCTTTATGTCCAAATAATTTACCTTATAAACTTCTTGAGAATGGCTATTTTAAACTCATCCCGTTGGCGGATTCTCTAGGAAGAGGTGAGCCAAAGTCCTGTCATAAGATCTGTGCAATGTTAGTTCCAGAAACCACTATCCGAGTTCATCCTGAGGCCAGTGAAGCTGTTTTCGGTACAGAAGATATCCCAAAGGCGAGAACTCGATTGAAATGTCTATATTGTCAAAGTAAATCAGGTATCTGTTTCCAGTGCACAGCACCAAAGTGTGTTCGCTCTTACCACCCAACTTGTGCCTTACCTGCTGGTGTTGACATCACACATTTAGATTTGGAGATTCATCTTTGTAAGGTCCATAGGGAGAAGACACAAGGTAAAGTTGATATTAACACTATCAATGTTGGTGATATCATTCAGGCTAAGTTTGCGGATTACTTCGCTGGGTCTGTTGTTTCCAGGAATATCTCTGAAGGTACAGTATCTGTCTTTTTGTATCCCATGAGTCCCACGCAACCAATTATTGAAGTTCCAGCCTTAAACATAGTATGTAATGGGCTCCCGTTGCTGTCGCCAAGCCATCAGAGACCCCGAAGAGTTTTGCTTGACCTTGCAAACATAGATGACTCACGGTATTCCTGGACTCTATCCTCGCTGGGTGATTCAGAGTTGATTATTGAGAAGCTGGATGTTCTAGAGAATGAGCCTTTGCCAAAAGGTGATCATGGCTTCTGGTACTACATGCCGCTCTTGTCGTCAGGAAGCAGGGCAAGATATGTGGATAATTGCAAAGTTCAGTCCCCTATTGACAGTGGCTGTTTACCCAATGCAAGCAAGGAGCCTAAAGTGGCTAATACACAACAGCAATTATCAAGATCACAGTGCGAGGTACCTTCAAAGATAGGAATTTCCCGAAAGATGGCAAAGAAAAATGTATCTTCTCTGGCTTCAAGTGAAAATGCTCTATATGAGGCGCACTGGCAAGCTCCAATGATCTCTCAGGAGGGTGAATCACCTCAGTCACTAGTACCTTTTCCAATGGACATTGAAACTTCTCGAATATCTCAATTACAACAAACTGCTAACAGTGTCATTCCACCGTTTATTATTTTACCTCAAGCACTACTACCGTTGCAAGCTTCTCTGCCCTTTGAGATGAGATATGGAGAACCTCATTTTCCACCATATCATAGATCATTTGCACGTGGACAGGATCCGATCTATTCCCCTACCACGGCGCCTCTTCCAGGATATTCTTCAATGAAAATTCAGATGCCACACCATATGATACCACCTCACTTTCATGATTTCTCACCAGATATGTCAAATCAACCACCAATACAAATGGTTTCACCATCACCACCACTTGCAGGTATGGCTCTTTTGTGTCCACAGAGCGCATGTGAGACGGAACCTCTTGCTGGGAACATGAAAGGTCTAAATTTGCCAAACCCAATTCCATCGAGGAGCAGTTCATAACTCGAATTGTTTTTTCGCAACATTTCTAATGTCAACATCTTTAATGATTCTACTATCTTATAGGGTACACAGATACGAATAAATGATTATGATTATAACTTTCTTGCTAACTTCAAGACTGTGAGCCATTCTATTTTGACGATTGTGCTTGGTGTCCACTTCATCTTTGCTTGTAGCTCTTTAAGGTAGATATCTGCAACGTCTGTTTCAACCTTATGGGCATCTTTCCAGCGATAATAGGAGCTCCAAGTCTTGACGTATTGACCATAGGACTCCAACGTAATTTCCTTCTGGATAACCAATGGAGAATCCTGTTTCAACTGTGTTCGCTCATAAGTTTGTTGATCAATGAAAGAGTCAGATGGAGGAGTGACATCTCTCAACAGGTTACGACAAATGCTTCTTCCCGGCTGTTCCCAATAAGGACCAAGCTTTGTAGGATCATCATAAGTGAAGTCCATGGCCATTTTGTCAGCAGCTTCGTTGTTGAAAACGGGATCTGCATAACCCCAGATAGCCAATGTCCCCTTTGGTTTCAACACTCTGCTTACTTCGTCAAAGAATTTTGGAAGGTCAAACCAATGCACACATTGGGCCACAGTTATCAAGTCCACTGACCCATCTTCTATAAATTGAAGTTCTTCAGCAGGACTTTGTTTGAATTCGATTCGTCCCTTAAGTCCATCACTGATAGCATCAGTAGCAGTGTTGACCATCGTATGGGACAAGTCTGTACCAATGACTTTTGCAAAATAAGCAGTTAGAGGATAACTGGCCTGTCCAGAGCCACATCCGATATCTATTGCGAGTTTATGATGGCCAGTATGGTACTTATTGATGAATTCAAAGAGAGTGTCATCGTATGTTGGTCTAAATTGGGCATAACCTTTGGAATTGAAGTTGGACGCGGAGAAAGCGGACATTGCTAGATGAATCGTCTGTCCCAAGAATGAGGTTGAAGAGCAAGCAATCAAGTGCTCAATCCCTGGGAGCTCAAGCTGATATTTATACAGAAGCGATGGTCTGGAGATGAGCTAAAGCAACACCGAGCACGGCCATCCAAAGTGACACATGCGGAGAATTTCCCCTTTTGGAGATGTATCTATTGTTGGGCATCATATGTTTCCGCTGGTCATTACAAGGGTCATCCCAAGTACAATAATCACGCAGAGATAACTCTACTTGTTCAGTATAGTTAATATTTATAGATTAAATTAAGAAGAGTTGCCGTCATCATAGAAGTTGAACGAGTCTGTCATAGGTCTTCCGTTCCAAGATACCAATGTTGTACAAGTACAAATGAAGCTTCTTAATCAACTCTAGAATATCCTGAGGTTCCAGATTCGTGACAATCAACTGAAGCATTGAGCCAACTTGGAATCTGTTCGTAGATAAGAAAGTCTCATAGTACAAATAGGCGAATGATCCCATAAGGAACTGACAATCGATTCTATCGGTAATACCACCATGACCTGGAATAGAATGACCAAAATCCTTAACGTTGAATGTTCTCTTCAAGCCTGATGCAAAGAATCCACCGAATGGAGCGATCAATGAGGCAAAGGAGGCCAAATTCAACGAATGGAAGTAGATTGGCTTGATGGTGAGTTTGTCAACTCCAATATTCTCAGCAATGATAGGGGGGATTCGGTAATCTTGCGGCAAGAAGATTGGATTAACATCGCACGTCAAATGGGAGAACACACTTTCCTTCAAGTCCTTCACTGGACAGATTAAGTAGTCGTAATCGGACAGTATCTTAGCCAAGAGGATCCCAGCCAACGAGGTAAAAATCCAGGCACCAACAAAACCCTCCAATGTCTTCTTTGGAGAGATTGCGATCAATTGCGTCTTACCAAAAGTGATACCACATAGATAGGCAAAGATGTCGTTGGTGATCACCATAAGAACAGGCATCAAAAACCAGATCATACCATTGAAAATGTTATTAATGATCAAATGGGCCTGGAACACTGTCAAAAGCAAAACCATATGTGTGATACAAAGTTGCGCAAACTGGAACTTCAGATGACCCTTCTGTAAAGTGGCTACAAAGAACACCAATCCAAGGATGTAGAGCCAGTAACTAATGAATCTGTGATGTGTGGCCAACGGCGTCAGAAACTGGTTGGTGAAGATGAGATGGTTGAAATTGAGGATAAATGACTCCCCATCAAGGTAGTAGATCGTGGTGAACAACAGGTACCAATTCAGCGATTTCGTCAATCTAAGATTCTTTTCCTTCGAAGGCTGTGACGTGACAGAGATGCATTCTCTGAAAACAGTTATCTGACAGATCAGGATGAGTCCAACGGTCCAAATGTGACCAGCACAGATAACACCAACAAAGAAACTAAACATCACGACAGTCCAAAATGCCCTGACGACAAAGTCCTGTTTCTTCTTCTCACGCTCGGTGGCAGGTACATGCTTCTCCGGATGAACTAGAGTGTCCACTTTTTCATCAAGAGTCTCAGATGCCCTCTTGGTTGCCTTTGAAACGGTCTTTTGAGCCATTGGTTATAATGTGTCAGATTCAGAGAATAAAAAATGAAAGGGTTTCTGGTACGTTCCAATACCTGTGGTTCAGAAGAATATATGGAAGATTGGCCTTCTAATTTCGAAAACACCTCTCAAATGACAATCCAAAGACTGTAACACTCTGAAATCAGTCCTTCTTTAGGGGTTCATCTTCTCTTTGTCGTTGCTTTTCGGCCCATTTTTTTTTTTCGCCTGCCGGCCGTGTGTGCTTACCGGGTTTGCATGTGATGACACTAAACTGCAATATTGGCAGTTGCTAGGTTAATCATGGGAGTATTGGCCGTACAAAGGGATTCTTGTCCTACTCATCACCTGGAAATGATATAATACCTCAAAAAACGTGAAAAACAATCATCTATTCACTGTAAAGCAACCTCAGAAAATCACATCCTCTTCTTGTTCAGCTGTGAGGTCAAGGCCCTCAGCTTTGGCCTCCAGGGCAGCAACTTGTTCAGCCTCATGAGCCACTGGGTTCTCTTCTTCTTCTTCCTGATCTTCTTCCTGATCTTCTTCCTGTTTCTCTTCTTCTTGATCAGGTTGTTTCTCACCAGCTTCCAGAGCCAACTTCTTCAACTTCATCTCTTCATCCTGCTTTCTTGTGGCTTGTTCCTTCTTCTCTTGCACTTTCTTCAATCTGTAAAATTCCTCTCTTTCCAGCTCATCCAATTCGCTCATGATGTACGCAATAGTATTCTCTGTTCTCGGAATAATGACGTGCTCAATAGCATTGACTCTTCTGTTGGTGACTTTGATCACTTCGTCCAAGATAATGAATGCCGTCTGTAACGACGCCAGTTCAACCAATGTCTCCACAGCCTTCGAGTACACCATCTTGGCCTTCTGAATCTGTTGACCACCACGCCCCAGACCTGTGAGCTGGAAATCATTGATAGAATCGTCAATGTATTTTTCAAATTGCGGCAGATAAACACCACTAACGTTTTCTTGTCTCGCTCTAATTTTGAAACGAGCATTCTTCACGCTCTCTTGCACTTGGTACCCAATGTTGTCACCAGTAGCATATTGCACCTCTGCGAGAGAGAAGGCAGCAGTTTGCATCACACGGCCCATCTTTCGCTTAGCATCATCGATACGCTTGGTGATATCCCTGAATCTCTTTGTGAGTGCCTCAGACTTTCTCTTCAGAAGCGAATGTCCCTGCTGTGCACCTTTCAGCTTACCCTTCATGACACCAAGGGTCATACGAGTTGGGAAGACGGCTTCTCTGGAGTCTTCAGTTAGTAAATGACTTTTATGATTACCACACGTTCTTATCAAGGAGTTCATAAACCTTGAAATCGTACGTACTTCAATCATCTGAACCCCTTCTGAGTTTAGGCAGGTGGTATTAGTGCCTTTATAATATAGCAAACTTACCTATTAGTGGACATCTCGTTCTTCGCCTGCTAGCTCGTTCAAAAAGTCCTTCCGAAGCAACTTCACAAGCGTTTCGTTGATGTTTTGGCTGCCAAATTTCGAGTTTTTAGTCAAGGATCGCGAACTCGTTCGACAGAATTTTTAAAGCTTCTTGGAGGCATTGTAACAAACCATAAGAAAGTGGACTACTAAAAAGCGCTACACTGTAACTTCAGGCTATTTGAGCTCTTATTTCAAAGTAATTGCTCCAGTTGAACAGAAATGCCTTTTGAAGAGGTCAAAGTCCCTGATTTCTCCTTGATATCAGACAATGATCTCAGTTATGAACATCAACTCATAGAGGATCCTACTAACTTGAACAGTTGGCTTAGGTACTATTGGCATAAGGACACTCTCAAGGAGAAAATATGGATACTGAAAAGGTCAGTAAGACTTTTGAAGCGGAGTTATAAACTTTGGATGCTGTATTTGGATCATCTGGTAGAACTAGTGTCACCATTGGATCCGATAGAATACAATCAGGAGTTTGCAAAAGCGAACGAGGAGTTTGAGAGATCACTACAACTATTGAATAAGATGCCACTAGTATGGGTGAAGTACTTAGAGTTTCTCACTTTGCAACCGGACGTCACAAAGATAAGGAGGACTTTCAATGAGGCAATTCGAACACTACCTTTGACACAACATCACTGGGTCTGGCCATCCTTCTTACAATTCGCTGAACAAATTGGTGGATTGACAGGATCGAAGATCTATAAGAGATACTTGCAGTTTGACCCAGATGAACTGGAACTTGTCTTGGAGAAGCTAATCCAATTTAAAGACCTAGAATCCAGTCTCAACATCTTTGAAACCATCATAAACAATGATAATTTCGTTTCTAAACAAGGTAAGAGTCCACTCGATCTGTGGCTTGAGTTCTTTAATTTATTGAATAGTGTTAAACATCCAACTTTGAAACATGACACCATCGTGGAGAACTTCGTCAGGCAAGGTTTGGCAAAATTCCCAGATCAACAAGGGAGACTATACACACAATTGGCTACCTATTTCATAAAGAGAAAGGATCTGAATAAGGCAGCGTCAGTGTTTGAAGAAGGTATATGTTCTGTCTTGACAATTAGAGACTTTACAATGATCTATGATTCCTATACTGAGTTCCAAGAGACTATTGTTACTAAACTGATGAGTCGCATTAACGAATTAGAAGAATCTGGAGAAATAAATCCTGCATTGGGAAAGGAGTTGGACTTCAAACTCGAAAGATTCGAAAAATTAATGGATTCTAGAGAGCTTCTCCTCGATGATGTTAGGATCCGTCAGAATCCGAATGATGTTGATAATTGGCTTCACAAGGCCTCACTATATCCACTGGACCAGATCATCAAAGTTATTCAAACGTATGTCAATGCAATCACGAAAATTGATCCGAATAGAGCATCGGCCGGGTTATCGAAGATTTGGATTCAATATTCACAATTGTATGAAGATAACGGTGATTTAGATACTGCTCGTACCATTTTGGATAAGGCTGTCAAAGTACCCTTCAATTCTCCAGAGGAATTGGTTAATGTTTGGATTCATTGGTCAGAGTTAGAGATCAGACAAGATGATCTTGAGACTGCGATCAAAGTCATTGAGATCGCTACAAGAAGTAATGATAAGAAGGTGGATTATCATGACGCTTCAAGGCCAGTACAAGAAAGGATCCACAAAAGTGTGAAACTTTGGAGTTTTTACTTAGATCTTGTGGAATCATCGGGTGATGTCCCTAGAACTTGTTCTGTCTATGATAAAGTTTTTGAGATGAAGGTGGCTACGCCATTGACGGTGATTAACTATGCAAACTTCCTTGAAGAGTTGAACAGATTTGAAGAGGCCTTTAGAGTCTATGAGAAGGGTGTTAATATCTTTAAATACCCTGTTGTTTTCGAGATCTGGAACATTTATTTGACAAAGGCGATGAAAAGACAGTTGGGATTGGAAAGAATGAGAGATCTCTTTGACCAAGCACTGGAAGGATGCCCTGAGGATATGAGTAAAACTATATATATCCTCTACTCGAAGTTCGAAGAGGACTCTGGATCGATTCAGAGGTCCGTAAAGATTCTTGAAAAAGGCTTGGATAAGGTTGATTTGAATTCTAAAACTGAACTGTTTGAAATCTTGCTCCAAAAGACCAAGGAGAATTTTGGTATTATATCAACGCGCCCAATCTTCTCAGAGGCCATTGAATCACTGCCGCCTTCGAAGTCAATCCCATTTGTTGTCCAGTTTGCCCAGATTGAAGAACAACTGCATGAATTCCAACGTGTACGCGCCATCTTACAGCATGGGGCCTTACTGCAGTCACCACTCAAATCTAAGTTGTTATGGGAGTATTGGAGTGACTTTGAAGTGGAGAACGGCGACAAGGAGACCTACAAAGAGATGCTGAGATGGAAGAGAAAGAGCAATGAACAGTTTGGTACAGATTTTAACTCCGAAGCCCTTGGCTTCATCAAGGCTGAGCAGAAGGTGAGCTCCATCAACGCTAGTGAAGATAAGACTACGAACCCGGATGCTATTGACTTGGACATTTGATTATACAAACGGACAAAGAGTGATTAATTCCAAAAACAGATTTAGCGTCTCCATAGTAGGTTTACTACAATAAAAGTTATCACGATCACATACTCTGGAAGTTATTGATCCACCGAATTCTCAGAGGGTCTGCTCGAAGATGAAATTCTCGGACAGTTTCGTTTTTATTTTTTTTGTGTCATCTGTCCATCACTAAAAATTCTGTTTTTGTGTCAACAAAGATGCAAGGCGCGCATGGCAATGATCGATGGAATTTGATCAGGAAAAGGGTGCATCAATCTTGTGGAGAGGAATAGTTTTATCATTTAGGTCCTCACTATCAATATCCCTGTTCATCATGAAAATCTATCAGAGCGCATTGGGTTGGTGCTCTTCAAGTTGAGTCATTTTTTTTTTGACATACATAGATCTCACCTTTCCTCATGATCGACAGCGTACTAGGAACCTAAAAAGAATCGCTTTTGTATATAGATGGACCGTCAAGATCCTAAATATTCTCATTTATATGTATAAGCAACAACATATCCTATGACCTAATGGTATTGATTAGCGTAAAAGGCTCTCAGTCGGATCCGGACCGCTCAACACCTCATCCATAAAAAGAGTTCCTTCTCTCCAAGTTTTCCCAAATTTCATTTTCCATTTCCCTGACACAGAATGTAAAAAGCGCCTAACAGGAACACAATACTGAGCTAAACCAAACTATATTATGCACGTCAAGAAGCCAGATTCTACCGCCAACGTTCTCACTGGAGTTGGACTTAAGTTCTCGTGCGTCAAGTGCTTGCACGGTGGAAGACAAAACTATTGCAAGGACTTTCATAGCCATGAGCTTATCTATGTCAGACCTCAAGGTAAACCACCAGCGCGTCATGCTGTTGAATTCCTAAAGAAGTTACAAGTCCGTATAGCTTTTGAACCAAGAAACCTTCAATGGAATCCTCAACATCAACATGTTTGTGATAAGAGTCATTTCCTCAGTTCTGACTGTAAATTTAAAGGTTGTTGCAAACCTGAACAGAAGGTCACAATCGTGACCGCTCTGAAAAAACCACGCTTGGAGTTGTATTACAAACCAACTGGTCAAAAGATAGAGAATGTGGATGCTCTCCCTTTCTTAGGTT
This sequence comes from Williopsis subsufficiens, assembly GCA_017948575.1. Classification (NCBI taxonomy): domain Eukaryota; kingdom Fungi; phylum Ascomycota; class Saccharomycetes; order Phaffomycetales; family Wickerhamomycetaceae; genus Williopsis; species Williopsis subsufficiens. The sequence continues at coordinate 120,379 of JACVEX010000391.1, forward strand.
CGAAGGAAAGAGAGATGTATCTCAGATGGGGAACTCATGAACCTGAGAGTATCATAAAGAAGAAATTGATTCAGTTGGAGCAACTTTCACAAGGTCATCAGCTTGAACATCTTTTTGAGAACGGGCTTTTGAAGCTCACGGGTAAGCATAATCCATGGATCGACAAAGGAAAAGTGCCTGATACGCCTGAGGGTAAGTTGTTAGAGAGATTAAAGAAATCGCAACAGAGAAAGAATCGTATAGCTAAAGCAAGAAAGGCTCAAAGTTTCCGTATCTCGGAACAAGGTCATCGCTATGATATTTCTGACGACTTTTTAGAGACTTCATCTCAGTCAAGCTATCCTGTGACAAGTTTACTCAATGAAAAACCTTTGGAGCTTAAAACCTCACATACTGGTACAAGCCAGCCAAACGTGTATATCCTCAGCCCACATGCATATCTGTCTGGGAAAGATCATATGAACTGGAATGACATCCGAGATTATGATAATCAGTTGCTACAAGCACCATCGGTGACCACAGTTCTGCAGTTTCCACCGGTTGTCAATTTAGATAACAGTTTTGATCAGTTTGATTTTCGAAGCTGGAGCTCACAATCCATGAATCAGACTAAAGAGGAATTTGAGGATCCTCACGATGATCCCTTGTTAATTAGTGGTATTTTAGAAGTCAACCTTCTGGGCCAACAGAATCTCGATAAGATTGGCACCCTTTTGGAGCAAACGATTGAGAGTACACATATTGATACAGTGGAGTCGATCTTGTATACCTTTGATAAGTTCATCCAAGAGATCCAAAGTGAGCCATCCAAAGAGGAAGGGGAACAACAGACCTCAGCGTTTGAATTCCCAGAGATGTTTTGATCTCAGCCAGTCTGATCGGAGAAAGGATACTCGAGACCATTGAGTAGAACATTTCATAAGTGAACGAATTACGCTGTACCATTTTATAGTTATTGATGTGCTTTTTGTCTTTAATGCACTGAGTGTCTAATTTTCTGAAAGCTTCTGTTGAAAAATGTAGCTTACTCTTCAGAAGCAAATTTATTCATATACGGGAATTCTAGAGATGAAACATCGTCGGAAAAGAGGAAGGAAAAGCAACGAGAGTGTTATAATTATTAATTACAACTGAATTTTAATTGGTAAAGATCCTGATCTACTTAGTTCTCTTCAGGTTCTCACCTGCCCCTCAGTCGGCCCCTCGATCTCTGATTTACAACCATACAGTCAGCAAAAATATCAGCATATCTGAGTGCCTGAATGATGTAAAGAGCTCTAGCAATTAGCAGCATCCTGAAAGACTACTCTTTATGTGATGTATACAGTAACACTGTCTCCCATAGAGTCGGAGATCCTCAGCTCCACTCAGCGGTCAGCCCGACCTGCAGCGATCTAAAAATTCAACGTGAACCAATAGCTCACACGACAAGCAGGAATAATACCGCGCAGAGTAACGATAATGAGCTGGAACAGTGGATTTTTGAGCATAAGGTGTCTATCTAGAGGACTTCAACTACGGCACACCTCTTTTACCCGTTCATTTCGGACAAAGATTCAATATGTCAAGAGGACATATGACACCCACCACACATCAACTACTACACCACTGACTCCAAGTACCCTTTTTGATTTAAAGACAAGTCCTATCAATACACTGAAGCCACGAAGTATACATTGGAGGTTACTCCACATATCGAGCCCGACCCCCAAGTCAGTGGATAATGCCCTTCCACCAGCCAATAATGACGATAAATTATCACAGGGAAAGAACTTAAGATACCTAATGTCATACATATGGTCAAAGGGTAGCACAAACTTCAAAATAAGGATCGTTATCGCTTTATCATTCCTCATATTGGCCAAGCTGCTGAACATTCAAGTCCCATTCTTCTTCAAATCCATCATCGATGGTATCAACATCGATTGGGAGAATGAGGTCGGTACAATGGCCACCATAATAGGAGGTACAATCCTAGCTTATGGCGCCACTAGATTTGGTGCTGTGCTCTTCGGTGAGCTACGTAATGCTATATTTGCTACCGTGGCCCAGAGTGCAATCAAGAAAGTTTCAGATAATCTGTTTAGACACCTGTTGAGAATGGATTTTGGGTTCCACATGGGGAAACACACTGGTGGGTTGACTAGAGCCATTGACCGTGGTACAAAGGGTATTAGCTATGTCCTCAGCGCCACAGTTTTCCATATTTTGCCGATATCTTTTGAGATTGCCATGGTGTCGGGGATATTGACATATAACTATGGATTGAGCTTCGCTGCGGTAACTCTTTTCACAATTTGGGCATACAGTATCTTCACTATAAGGACTACTGTTTGGAGAGCTGGTATCAGAAGAAAAGCGAATGCTGCAGATAACCAGGCTGCGAACATTGCGCTAGATTCGTTGATGAATTTTGAGAGTGTAAAGTTCTTCAATAATGAAGAACATCAGGCCCAGAAGTACCGTACAGCTCTACGTAATCACAGACATCACTCTATAAGGTCAGCAACTTCGCTTGCATTCCTCAATTCTGGTCAGAACTTGATCTTTACATCGGCATTAACTGCCATGATGTATATGGCTGCCAATGGTGTTGCATCCGGTTCTCTAACAGTGGGTGACTTGGTCTTGATCAATCAACTGGTTTTCCAACTCTCCGTCCCTCTCAACTTTCTAGGATCAGTCTACAGAGATATGAAACAGTCTCTATTGGACATGGAAACATTGTTCAAACTTCATAATAATCCAGTTACAATATTTTCAAGTCCAAATGCTCTACCATTGACAATCACCAAAGGTGAAATCAGATTCGAAGATGTTACCTTTGGATACCGTCCAGATAGACCAATCCTTCACAATGCATCTTTTGTGATCCCGGGTGGTGAGAAAGTTGCCATTGTGGGGCCTTCTGGTGCGGGTAAGTCAACCATTTTAAGATTGGTGCTCAGATTCTATGATGTACAAAAGGGTCGTATCTTGATTGATGGTCAAGATATCCGTGATGTTGACCTAGATTCACTGAGAAGAGCCATTGGTGTTGTCCCACAGGATACAGCTCTCTTCAACGAGACAGTATTGGAGAATATCAGGTATGGAAATTTATCAGCAACTAACGAAGATGTCCAAAGGACAATATCTCAAGTAGATCTTGAAAAGATGGTAAGCGACTTACCAGAAGGTGTCAACACTGTTGTGGGAGAGAGAGGTATGATGATCTCAGGAGGTGAGAGACAGAAATTGGCAATTGCAAGAGTACTGTTGAAGAACGCTCCTATAACGTTCTTTGACGAAGCAACCAGTGCATTGGACAGGCAGAGCTTACAAAAGACAATGTATTCTGTATTCAAGAAGAATGAAAGAACGATCGTGTCTATTGCGCACAGATTGAGAACGGTGGCCGATAGTGATAAGATCATTGTATTGGAAAAGGGCAAAGTGAGGGAGGAAGGGGATCATCAAACTCTCTTGAGAAAAGAGGGAGGTTTATATTCAGAGCTATGGCATATCCAAGAGGATTTACACTTGGACTATGATTAAGCGCACTTGACGAAAGATATTGAGATATCTGCTCAGTATTTAGACTATGGGACCAATAGTGTACATAGGGAACGCATATCAGTCATCTTGCATCATCTAACTATTTATATCCCAAACAGCTTGAAAGAAAGCATTATATACGGCATGTAGTCTGCAATAAAAAGTTTGACTTACTATATCACACTATAATTATCTATTTAATAATTTATATAAGCTTCACTTTGGTGCATTATTATCCACCCAATCCTGCGTGCTCATGTGCGACAATCTCGAAAGAGCTCTAGCAAATGCAAATCTCTCTTCATCTAATTGGAACATCTGAGCATTCTTTGCAATCTTAGCACTGAATCCATGAGTTTTCACCAATTCGTCATTCTGCATCGAATCAGCTGCATCAGTTTCCTCATTACTTGGTTTCAACTCATAATCGTTCTTCATGTCCTCTGGTTCTACAAAAAGGTCCTCAAATGGTGCAGCAGCAGTGACGCAAAGCCTTCCATGATTGTCATACACCGCATCCAAGAATGTGATGAATCTTCTAACCAAGTCCCTGCGTTCTATGGAAAGGTACGGGATATCAGTAACGATAAATGCATTGAATGTGGAAGCTAGAGAGAGGTAATCACCAGCAGCTAAAGCAGTACCGCATAACTCATGGAATGTAAATTGTGCAACGTTTGGAGGTGAAGATTTAGGAACTTTCAAGATTCTTCCCCAGATTGTCAATTCGATATCAGTCTCAGCTTCGTGCCCTTGCGCAAAGAACTCATACCATGATTTCGCATGTTCCCTAGCAGAAGCCTGCGAAGCCTTGGAGGCGAAAGTCATACCAGGGTTTGGGACCCAATACACCGATGAAATAGGTTTCGGAACTTTTCTATAGTCGGTTGGAGAATCCAGGAATGTCACTGCTGTTCTCTGTTCAATAAGCTTAATGCATGGGATGAAGGACTCACGTTGAATACCGTTGATATAGAGCTCATCTGGTGCTCTGTTCGATGTAGCAAATAGCACAACACCATGATCTGGCGCCAACAAGGTTTCAATCACACGACGTAACAACATCGCATCTGCAACATCTGTGACTTGAAACTCATCAAAACAGAGAACTGTAGCCTCTTGTGCAATCTCTGCAGCTAATTCAGGAATAGTGTCGATATCTGGCGATCCATGTTTCATGATTAACTGATGGCGACGTTTATGAAGCCCTTGCATGAACTGGTGAAAGTGTAATCTTTTTTTGGTCAAATGGGGTGGAACCGTAGAGTAAAACAAATCCATCAGCATAGTCTTACCACACCCAACATCACCATACAGGTAAATACCTTTAGGAATAGCTTCATAGTCCTCATTAGAGAAAGCCTTCTCCTTAGCTCCACCAAACAACTTCGAGAAAAAACCACCACTACTTTGAGAGGCATTCAGGTCAGGCACTTCAATCTCTGGAGGTTTATACTTCACTAAATCGCTGTGCAACTGTCCTAGTGACGAGATGATTTTCCTCTGATACGGATCATCTTTCAGTTTCCCCAATTGTGTCAACCTATTATACTCTTCCAGTGGAGAGAGTTTATTCCATAGTTTCCGTGACGTCGAAAAGAGTCTTCTTGTTATCATAACTGCTGTTGTACGGAGGCCCTCAAGGTAGCTTTCGGTATATAGATCAAAAGCAACAAACCAAAACTAAATCTCAGCTGAGATGGCAATGAAAGACCGTCAATCCCTTTGAAAATCGGGCAGTTTGAATCTGTCATTCGTTATGTCCAAATTTCCTCCACACTTTCGGAGTTCCAATCGGAGAAATTCGCGAATTTCCTGAAGTCAAAACAAATTTCGTTCCACAGACGATGGAAGAACTTCAGGAGTGTCTGAAAGGAGACCAGGGGGTTAATTTCGTGATTATTGGTGTTATCCATTAGCTTGTAAGTGGATTATTTACCTATATATCCATTTGCTTTATTTCTGGTGTTTTCTCTCTAACAATGGCCGAATACGTCGACATCACCCAACTTCTCCAGGGCAAAGCTCATCAGTTGACCAACGATGCTGTCGTGAAGAGTCCTCATTTCTCCCTGTTTCAGGGAACCCAGGCGCTAGAGATAAACAATCAGAAGCTGGACTCTGGTATCATTCCTTTGACAAAGGAGGAAGAACAATTTGACTGTTTAAGACCCCGTGATTTGAGAGAGGTGTTATGGATCAGCGATTCTGTGTTCAGAAGTGTCTTTACCTGGCTTGACAATGCGAGTTTGAGCTTCACAGTCTTCTCATGTCGCTTTGTTGAGGAACTGCTGGTGAACTATACGAAAAACATAAAAGATGGCATTCAGGCTTGTAGATTTGGCGAAGCTGAAATTCGGACCGATGTTGAATACATGCTTGTGCATAAAGTATTGAGAAGTGTGATATTGGGTGTTCTGCACTTTGTGAGACTCTGTCTGACCTTAGGGCAAGGTGGAGTTGTCTACGAGGAAGAAGACATGAACACACAGACGATGAATTTAAACGTGCTCACGCTGGTGGAGTCTGATGATATCTTAAAGGAGATTCGAGGTTCCATCGTGTTCCTACAGAAGCATTTCCCAGATTCCAGGGATTCTATGATCTTACAATCCATACTACATATCTTGGCCAAGCTCATTGATGTTCCCTATTACCTGAGTATGAAGGTGAATAAAGATTCCAAATTCGTGAATACCTCAATTGTCGATTCATTGAAGACTTACGCAGAACTCCTTAAAGAAAGTGTCGAGTACCTGAACACATTACCGGAGATCCCAGGATGCTTTAGTATGGGCATTCAGAAGAGATTGGATAACAGACTACCCTCCAGAGAGTTGATTAATCCGAGAAATGAAGACTATTCATCCTTATCATTGTTTCTCAATGACTTGTGTCAAATCTTGGAAGTCTCTAAGAGAACGACATCTCATGATATCGTAAATCATGCGTTGAACTTTGCAAACAATAAGCATCATGTCCTTGCTAGAGCTATATACCCATTGTTTCTTATAAGAGATGATCGTACTATCTTGGGTGAAGAGCAATTCCAAGAACTCTTGAATGAGGAGATGTTGAGATTCAGTTGTTGGGACACAGAGTATATTAATACCGAGAATGAAGTTGTTAAAAAGAAAGTTGCTGATATGTTACAACAGATAAGCATTGGGTATATGGAATGGTTTACTGTAATGAATCAGAACCCATGTCGCCAGAGACAACATTTATCGCGAATTATCGTCACATTTGATACGCTACAAGCTCATTCTGAACAACTCGAAGTCAGCCTCAAAGAAGTTTTCCAGATCAATGAAGAATTCGAATATGATGGAGAGATGGTCCCAGCATTGCCAATAACCTCATGGGTCTACTACATGAAGATCGACATCATGATCCAAGTTGTATTGCGTGGGTTTGAGCTCGATCTATATAAGCCATGGGAATTTCATCCTATGTACTGGTATGTTAAATATTTGATTGATAACCAGATGGCTATAATGGATAGAGTCATCAAATTCAACGAGAGCAAGATTTCAAAAGTGAGCCAGATGAAGAACCAGCTGAAGAAGAAGAAAGGAGATCAGAAGGTCAGATATAAAGACAGGATCATGAGAAGACAAGCACAAGTTCCTTCAATCCAATTAATCATTGATACTTTGAAACAGACAGTTGTGAAGTACAAAGTCATTCAGGAGTTGTGCCATTTGCAATTGATGCAATTAGAGAAATATATCGCCAATGGAACCATCAAGACACCGGAGTTCCCATTTGTTCAGAACCAAGAGATGCTATTCAGATTACGGATGAAGCCATTTTCCACAGTAGGTGTCCCACCATGTCCTGAGTATTCGCACTATCAACACGATCTCACACACCTCTTGCAGAGATCTGGTGGCAAACAACGTATTAATGACCTGAAATCATCAGTGATGAATAACATCAAGATGGTCATGGAAGGTATTCAAGCAGGGAATAGTACTGTCGGGTATAGCATCTGCTCAGAGGACTGGACCAAGTGGTATAAGGATTTACAGAGATCGTGTTTAGGTATAGTTATCCAACTGGGAGAGGAATCCGAAGGCAATGTTGATGTTGTAACCGAGGGGTTCCATCGTTATTTCCCAGTTGTGAAGATAAAGTAACAGCATTTGAAGCTATGTAATGCCATGTCTATAGTTCAAGCTCTCATTCTCAGTGTAACATACCCCTAGCTGCGAAATCACATGATCTAGAATAGGGCTTCCGTACAATGGATCATCCGAACACCAAGAGAAAAACCAAAGTTTGGTGTTCGCTAGTTGTTTCGCTCCAGATCTGCATCATTTCGCGAATTTGACTGTCACAGTCTTTGCACCCTGGGCAGTTTGGTGAAAAAATTGGAAAAGACTCTTCAACATTGAACACATCAATCACGGTTTAAGATCACCATAGCATTATAATCACAATATGCCTCCAAAGTTCGATCCAACTGAGGTCAAGTTCATCTACTTGAGAGCCACCGGTGGTGAAGTCGGTGCTTCCGCTGCTCTTGCTCCAAAGATTGGTCCATTGGGTCTTTCTCCAAAGAAGGTTGGTGAAGATATCGCTAAGGCCACTGCCAAGTTCAAAGGTATCAGAGTCACTGTTCAACTTAGAATCCAAAACAGACAAGCTGTTGCTTCTGTTGTCCCATCTGCTTCCTCTTTGGTTATCACCGCTTTGAAGGAGCCACCAAGAGACCGTAAGAAAGAGAAGAACATCAAGCACAACGGTAACTTGCAACTCGAAGACATCATCGAGGTTGCTAGACAAATGAGAGAGAAGTCTTTCGGTAAGAACTTGGCTTCCGTTACCAAGGAGATTTTGGGTACTGCCCAATCCGTTGGCTGCAGAGTCAACTTCAAGAACCCACACGACATCATTGAGGCCATCAACGCTGGTGAGATTGACATCCCAGAGAACTAAGATGATGCGGTTTTGAATTTCTAACTATGTTGTATATTTGAGATTAATGGGGTTTTTTCATGTTCCACTGTTGTATATCTGAAGTCTGTGAGTGTTTGCTCTCTCCTTTTTTGTTTCTAACTATTTCAATTACAGGGATTGTGTTATGTGTTTATCCACAATGGGATTTCTAACAGTTTGCCAACACTCTGGTGCTTAGTCTCTCTGTCTTGATACATTGAGTCCATACTAAGTTCCTATTTTGGTGCAAACGAGAACTATTACATGCTAATTACTCACCAAGATACACCTTTCATAAACTGGTGCTTCGGTCCCGGTTCACTTGTGGTTATATTGGTCCATTTCAATAGCATACATCCTTTGGAAACACTATAACTAATCTACTGAATTGAATGGGAACACTGGGATGACATTCAAACAACCGCTCGCGGAAACGATTGTAGAGCGGCCTGCTATGGGCTACATCGTCTTTTCTTTACGTCAATTGAGAGTTTGATCGTAGAGCTCAACTTCGACATTCCCTCTTATGACACCTAAGCTTTTGAGGGCGTTACTGAATAAAAATCTACAACTGAATATGTCAACTTTTCGATATTAAATAATCGAAGACACCCCTACAATATTTTCATCGAATTAGTGAGGGTTACAAGGATACTCGCCGAGGATTCAGCTACAGTAACTATTCTTCGTCCAACAGAAATTGTTACCCAGTGAGAACTTTCCAAAGAGGAAGCTCTACCGAAAGCAGAAGAGTGCTTCGAATGATATCACTAAATAATAACAAACGATTTCCTATATCAATTCTACTAGTTGCTAGTAATTTCTACCATAGAAAAGATTTGGATACATTGTTTGAGGGCATTTGAAAATAAGCTGCGTCGAATAACCACCCAAGCAGATCTATAATCCCAACCCTCGACAATAGTATTCAGCAATAATGGCAAATAGGGACAAATAAGATCGCTGATATGGAAGTTGTTATATATGGACGTTGCTGTAAAGTGATTGTACTCTCCATATATATGGGTCACTGGGTCGCGGTCCGCGAATATTAGGTGCCATATAAGGAGCAGCCAACTCCTCTCTTTTCTCCTTCCTTCCCACTGTAGCCAAAACACAAGTAGAAACCAATGTTGTTAATTGCACTTCTTCCACTGTTGTTAGTCCCATCCGTCCATGGGCTTTCAATTCTGGATTCCATCCAATCCATTCTTTCAGGAGAGACCCGTCTCATCGTCACATCCAACAATGAGCCACCAATTCAAGTCTCCGAACTAGAGAAACTTAAGTTAAAGAGATCAGGTGTGAACTTCTTTGATGTCACTGATCATACTAAATGGTTCTTCTCCTCTGAAGACCATATCATCGTACCAAAGTATAATTTCCCGACTGAAGTGCATCACAACAATACAGTTCAATCCTTGATAAGCCAAATTGATAGAGATGAATTACATGACAATTTGGCAGTTCTTTCAAGCTTTTTCTCTCGTTATTACAAATCTGAGACGGGACGTGATAGCGCCAAGTGGTTGCTTGAGAAGATTAACACCATTGTTACAAACTCTACACAGACAATTACAGTTAAGCCATTCAAACACAATTGGGCACAATTTTCCATTATAGTCACAATTGAAGGTGAATATGATGATACAGTTGTTGTGGGGTGTCATCAAGATAGTACCAATCTATTGTTTCCCAACTTAATGAAGGCGCCAGGCGCAGATGATGATGGTTCTGGTGTCACAACCAACTTGGAAGCACTAAGAATTCTTGTCAAATCTGGCTATAAACCCAAAAATACTGTGGAATTTCACTTTTATTCCGCTGAGGAAGGTGGCCTTCTCGGATCTTTGGATGTTTTCAGCCATTATAGGTCCCAAGGTTATAAGGTTGTCTCGATGCTTCAACAGGATATGACAGGATACGTTCAAAAGACATTAGATAATGGCATTGAAGAACACGTTGGTGTTATCGATGACAATGTCAGCCCTGAGCTCACTGAGTTTGTCAAATTGGTGATCGATTCATATTTGTCCATCCCATGGAGAGAAACTCAGTGTGGATACGCGTGTAGTGACCATGCAAGTGCCCTCAAAAACGGTTATCCATCCAGTTTTATCATTGAGAGTGAATTTAAGTATACCAACCCTTACATTCATTCTACAAGTGATACTTTGGACCGTTTGAGCTTTGATCATATTGCCGAGTTTACAAAATTGGTTCTAGGTTATGTAGTTGAGTTGGGACAGCATAGGTTCAAACGTGTTGACGTTTGAAAACCGCTTTTGTTCTTCATATTTACAAGTTGTGAATATTAACGATCCTTTGTGACGAAATGATGCGCGTAAGACAACGTAAAGTGATAGATAAAGACATCTTGCAACCGTGGCTCCTCCCTAAGCTGACTGCGTTATACAAACCAGGTTTGGATGTTCTGAACTTTGGAGATGTTCAAGTCGTGAAGTTGTTAAAAGTGAGTAGTTTCACCCACGACCCACTGATAGCAAGGAAGGACATATTAACACAAACAGTTCATGAGATTGCGATCAGATGGATCACTTATATGTTCAATGTCAGATTCTAACCATTGGATACTCGCCATTATAACTTCACAAGCCATCTGCAATTTTGAAAGGTCACAAAGGTGCAGGATAACGTCACTATTAACCAACACTCTGGTCCTGATATCTAGAATTACATTGAAATGGGTCTCTGATCATAGGTTTAGAAGTGAATTTGGTGACTTTATTCCAGATTACCTTGTTGATTCATACGGCATGCTGGTTATTGATGAGATCGAAGTGTTTGATCCCATTCAGGAGACAATTAATGTCATGCTGGAGTCTGTTTATCAGATCAATGGCTATAGAGAAGTCGTGCGGCCCTTTGAAGTTCCAGAGGATGAGTATTTATGAATGACTATTCTACGGTTTTGAAGATCATAGAGTCATATAACCATACACTTTGAGAGAGCATCGCTCTGTAAAATGAAAATCAAATAAAGTAAATAGAATCAAACAGATGCTAGCTTATCAACCATCCTATAGAAGCCATCAAGCTTGTCAACGATAGCATCCAACTCCTGGGTTTCGCACGTTCTCTTAAACCCATCAATCCACTTTTCAGCCTTCGTCTTAACACTGTCAAGGGAGTTCAAAGTGTATCCAAAACTATCTGTCCGCTTCAGATATTCAACAGCAAATCTCTTTATCTGATCATCCTGAGTTCTCTGTTTCAAGATACCCAATAGAGTCCTGTCACTTGAGTTCCTGAGCGAATGAATGATGGGGAAAGAGAACTTACCCTCAGAGATATCTTCACAAAACCCTTTGTTCTGCTGTAGGGTATGATCCGTCAGATTCAAGTAGTCATCTTTAATCTGATACATTATACCAAGAAGGTTTGATAATGGAATTAGTGAGGGTATTTCTGTAGTTGTGAAGCGTTGCATTAGGCGTACTGCCAATCTGAAAAGCCCACCAGTTTCTTGTATGTCAGTACTTTTATCCATGATGACGAAAACCCCTGTAACATAATATGATACCAAATATACTCACTATTCATCACCATCTGGATGTATTCTTCTTCTCTTGGTATAACTAAATTCTCTCTCCAGTAGAGATCCAATGATTGACCTCGGTGCAGGTTCAGCAATTCATCGTTGAAATCTTGAACACACACAGGGTCTCCTAACTTCAACAGCTCACCAATAGCTTTGAAGTAGATATAGTTAGACGAATTGATGGTGTATGGGATACCGTAGATCAAGTGTGCAGTGGGTTTGCCACGTCTTAAATTGGAATCATCTTCGATGTCATCGATCAGTAAACTTGCCGTATGTAACATCTCAATGATACTAGAGATCGTTACCAGCTTATCCTTCGGAATCTGCAACACAGTATTGAACAACTCAATCAACTGTGTCCTCAAGTGCTTTCCCTTCGATTGTGTCAAATAGTCGTACGGCCCAGTGATGATCTGCGTTGCTGTCAGTCTCTTATTACAAGATCAAAGTATCGATAACCATACTTCTTCCTGTTGATCAGTCCAACTCGGGTGTGTTATTATATCGTCAAGATTAGTCTCCATTGCCAATGGTTTACATAATAGCTCTTATGGTGTTAACGCTGAAGGGAAAGTATAAAGAGAAGTAATAACCAAATGGTCGGAACACAGTCACTTCACGTGACAGAAGCACCTCGGAAGTGAATTCCTAAACGATCAAGCAGTTACGTAATTATTCTCACAGTCAGCGACATAACTAGACAAAGCTGTGACCACAAAAGGCTAATATTGATAATGTAGACGATTAACAATTAGATTAAATCCTAAATTGCTACAAATAGCATAAATATGGTCTCTGAGCCCTGAGATTGGAACCCCTTATCTAAGTTTTTTTGGAACAACCAAATCTATGGAGCATTACAATATGGACTTTTCTTTTTGGTGTCAAAAAAGAAACGCTGGTGCGCATGCAATCGGAGATTTCATCTTAAAATCTTTTTCTCTCACTGATGAGTCTTCATCTCTTTTTCGCTATATTTCATTCTTCTCTCTTGAAGTTGGTCAAGAACTAACCTTTCTTAGAGTGACAAATAGCGGAGAACAACATGCCGGTGCATCAACTTGAGCCACAGCAAGACCTCTCAAAGCTTCACAACAAACTCCTTCAGATCAACTCGAACTCAAGTTCGTCACTTCACTCACTTTCTCTGACAACTACCAATGAATCCTATGACCCAACAACGCCAGTCCCAGAGACTGAGGACTCTGCCATGTTGGACCCCTGCTCAGATCTGTATATCTCCAACCACATTACACCCAAAACCACAAGTGTACTATCACCAGGTTCAACATTCATTGGAACACAACAGAGTGGGAGATCCACATATGAAGTCCGAGTTGAGCTGAAGTATGTTGATTTGAACAACTCATTCTTGTGTGGATATATTCATATTGAGGGGTTAACTGAGTCATATCCGGAGCTGACAACGTATTTCGAAGCAGAGATAGTTGGCAGAAAGCATGGCTTCTATACCAGTGAAAGGGCATGGGGTGCTTCAGATGATATCGACATCCAGCATTGGTCCAAGTTCAACCATTGGAGAGAGATATTACCTGTCAAGAAGATCCTTGATAAGTCCTATGTTCATAAGGATCCATTGAGTCATACGCATCTTTATATGAGATGGAAGGAACAATTCCTTGTCCCAGATGCAAAGGCACAAGACTTGGAAGGCGCCTCGTTTGCTGGTTTTTACTATATCTGCTTCAATCAGACAACGGGTGATATCAACGGGTTATACTACCACAAGTCTTCAGAGAGGTTCCAACAGCTTGAGTTGTGCCATGTCCCAAGAAGAGGCGTGAGACAGACATTCCAGTTCTTGTAATTTATATATTGCAGAACTGACGAACTGAAATGATTGTAATGATGGGTTTAATGGATTGGCTAAACTTTAACAGTTAGATATATTAATAATAATAGTAATACCCCTTATGAATTATGCAATATACATAGACTTCCAATAATCAGTTGTACTATCACTCATTTACAATATTTTGGAGATACAAGTCATGATTGGGACGCATTCAAGATCCAAAGAGTCCACCATCTATCTATTAATCGCCACAATAACCGTTTAAGGCAACTCTCGACCATCCACAGAAGTCGGTTTTCCTTACGCAAAACATGTTCGCGAGGTTTCGCGAAATATTGGAAAGTTTTTCCCACTTTGCGATGAGGTTTTGGGACAAGGAATCTCTGGCTGGACATTTCTTGATTTCTTCTGATTTCCCCATTATACAGGGATTTGAACCATCATGCCCGAAAAGAAGAATCAGTTATGGAGATTGGACCTCTTGGAAACCAATTACTTACAAAAGCCTCCCCGTTATTCTCGTACCAAGGCGCTGTTAAGAGTTAAAGGTAAGAACAGAACACATTTATTACCTGAATCTGAAGATCAAGCATTAAAAGAGATAGAAGCATTACAAAGGGATATATTTTCAAAGAAGCTTCATAGCTCTTTGGTGAAATATCAGAGGGGTATCAAGAAGTGTTTGAAAGCTCTGGTAAAGAAGAGTAAAGATGATGATAAGAAGTTCCTGGAATCGGTTGATATCGAACTTGTGTCAAACGTCCGAATCATAAAACTTATCATGAATATCTACAATTTGAATCCAAAGAAGAAGGAGTTCCCAACGTTCATCCCATCATGGATCATTGATGTTGTGAAGGATAAATCAAACAAGATGAATCCATCAAACTTGTACAACTCTATGAGCGCCTCTAATAGAAACATCTATTCCAAGCTTATGAATATGAAAGACATCCAGAGCATAACAGATATTATCGAGAATAGCTTCAAGGTAATCTTGGGTGCTGTTGAGAAGGAGAAGAAAGACATTGAGGATGTAGAGACAAGTGAATCCTCCAGTGATGAAGACAGTAATGACGAAAACTCTAGCGAGGAGGAAAATATTGGCACTGTTGGGAGGGCCAGTGAAGACATTGAAACAAGAAGTGATGATGAATTTGCTCAGTTCGATAATATGGTTGCCGGTTCAGATGAGGACGATTCCGATGTCGAATTGGATAAAACGATAAATTATAATGAAGTCACAGATGAAGAGCCAAGTGATGAAAGTGATGATGAACTAGAGAAGAATGAGCTTTCAAGTGTTGGTGATAGCGAGAGTGAAGATGATTTCTTTGTGGATGAGCCAAAGGAGATGAAGAAGTCTGAAAAGAAGGAGAAAAACAATAATAAATCCAAGAAGGAAAAGATAGAAAAGATAGAAAAGAAAAAGGCCAAGAAGAAAGTCCAACTGCCGGAATTACAGATTGGCTATGTCTCCGGTTCAGAAGATGAATATGACGATGATGTCGTGAAACAGATCACTCAACCAAAGAAGAACAGAAGAGGTCAAAGAGCACGTCAGAAAATCTGGGAGGCTAAGTACGGTAGAGGTGCTAAACATATTCAGAAGGAAAAGGAGAAGGTGAAATTGGAGAGAGAACAGAGGCAAAGGGAGTACGAAGAAAGAGTTGCCAAGAGAGCTACTAAGGCTGCCATCACCGGTTCTAATAATGTTCCACTGGGTGAAAGAAAGAGTGGTGAGAGTGGTAAAATGACGGTAGAGGATAAGCCACAAGGGTTGCATCCATCTTGGGAAGCAAAGAAGAAACAAGAGGAGGCATTGAAGAATGTAAAGTTCAGTGGTAAGAAAATTGTATTCTGAAGTACATTTTGTGTCATTTAACCTTTTAAACCATGCATCAAATGATGAGTAGTTCTATCAAGATTCAATCGTTCAGTTTTAGTTCTTCACCTTGCAGGAGGGGAAGGTGTTTCCCTAAGTCAAAGTGACATTACCAGCAATCTGATTCTACTTTATTCTCCTTCATATTTATTAAGCATTGGAGCTTAAAACAGCTCTGAAGCCTGAAATGGATCAGGGACTAGCATCCTTCCTCCATTGTCAGATTAACCTACGCATATTTGTCGCAATTGTCTTTTACACTAATGAAGTCTCGGTCTTACCATAATTTCTAGTTTGTCGGAAGCTCCCAAACCACAAAACATATTTTTCACCCTCGGATTCATAACTTTTACTTCTTTCTCTCTTCACAAGTCTCTTTATGCCCCGTTTCTCAGAAGTTCTTACGCACGATGACCGAGATCCGTATATCTGCGAAGCAGAAAAGAAGAGTGAAAGAAGGCCTCTTGCCTAAGGTGAGACTCCAATGCGAATACATTATCCCAAAGAAGAATAGAAGATGTCCGTTGACGAGAAAGCAGGATGTCCTATACTGTGCTGAACACTTGAAAGAGAAGAAAGATGATGTTAGAGTTGTCTGTACTGTGGATCCTGGTCATACAGTGTGGAGTAAAGACCTAAAGGTTCACTTGAAGAAGTGTATGAGAAAGAAAGAAGAGGGCTTCAATGATCCATGGTACAATATGGACATTAACTGTGGGGCGCCTCAACCCAATGTGGAATTTCGAGAGGATTATAAGAAATGGATACCAGTAGTTGAGAGCACATATCAGAAATATGAACCATTGGTCTTGGAGCAAGGCGAGCATGGCGGCGTTGAGGGTCGTATGAAGGAAAAGCAGAATCAGAAACATGCTATACAACAATCAAGTTTGATTTCACAATTGGATAAGAACTCATTGTTGGCTTCCAAACTGGACTACATTGAGTTTGGATGTGGAAGGGCGGAATTGTCGAGATATCTATTACAAAGTGTCGTTCACCAGGACAAGGGCACTAGCGGATTCATACTGATCGACAGATCGCCGACGAGGCTCAAATTGGACTCAAAGATGGCTAAAGACTGTGAAGATAAGGGGTTGAAACCAGCCAAGGTCTTCAGGGCAAAAATTGATATCAAGGATCTATACATTGACAACATTATTGATACACAATTCAAAGATTCGAAGGGGTTTGTTGCCATCTCAAAGCATCTCTGTGGAGCAGCCACAGATCTCACAATCCAGTGCATTTTGAACAATAAGCAACTGTTATCCAAGTTCCAAGGAATGATTATCGCAATGTGCTGCAGACATTGCTGTAACTATTCACAGCTGCATTCGCTCACTAGAGCCTACCTAGAAGAAAGAGGCATTGATCAACAAGGATTTAAGCATATGATGAAGTTTGCCAGTTGGGCCGTTAATGGCCGTAGACCGAACATGAGAGATGAAGATGGAGCAGATCATCCAAGTGGATTGACCATAAAAGAACGAGAAGAGTTAGGACTTAAGGCTAGAAGAATTGTGGATGAATCTAGAAAATTCGCATTACAAGCACAAGGGTTCAACGTCAAGCTATGCCACTATGTCACAAAGGATATATCATTAGAGAACACGTGCATGGTGGTTACAATCAAATAGAACCATATCATCTCATGTATTTATACAAGAGCAGACAACTTAGATCTTCTCCTCAGAGACACCGTGCTTCCAGATAGCGACGAATGGGGTGGAACCATCCTCACGGTAGTTCAACAAAACCAACATTCCATCTGGGTCCATAGACTCACCAGTGTAGAACTCCCAGTCCTTGAAAGAAGCAATAACCTTCTTAACGTAAGCTTGGGCACCCTTCTCAAAGACCTCAACCTCATCTGGGTTAGACTCTTGCAACTTAGCCTTGATGGTCTTCATGTATCCCTTGATGTAGGTCAAGAAGGACTTCTTGTCGAAACCGGTTTGTTGTAAACGGAAGGAGTAGACAACGTTGTTGACAGTCTCAGCACCGGAATCAATATCATCGTCACCACCCTCAGCAGAAGGGTTGGCACCAATGTCAACGTCACCATCACCAACAGTAACCATTTGACAGTCAGCTTCGTAGATGACGTTGTCAACCAACTTGACGTCGTAAGCGTCAGACAAAAGCTCGTCACCGGAGATGATATCCTACTGAAATGTTAGCAACAGCCCCAGAGTAAGCGAAATTGACCTCACATACCTTGTAAATCAACATTCTAACCTGTTTTCGATGGACCCAGAAGTGTTGCTCAAAAAGGTTGTTTCTCGAAGTTTGAAAAAAAAAATTTGCCCATGTGAGACGAAAAAGAAATTTTGTCAGCTATTACGAGATAAACAGAGCAGAAATCTCACGAATTGAGAATTATACCTTATTGGGAATTGTATGGGTTAACGTCAAATTATGGGAATTGGCTAGCTAGTGGGAGGCGCAGCGAGCCAGTGAATAGATATATACAATTAACAGATATAACCATTGTCGATGACAAGGTTTTGTCCCGTGACACCGTCATTTTCAACCATCAGCATAACGCCATTGACGACTTCATCAATACTAACAGAGTCTTTGTCCAATGCGGTGTCAAAATGGAAACCTTCACCCATTGAAGTTGATTTGACTAGCCCAGGTGATACACAGTTGAACCTTACGTGTTTCGATCCCAGTTCCCTCGCCATTGCTCTTGAGAAGCCTTGGATTCCACTCTTTGTAGTAGCATAAACAGAGGTTCCCTTCAATCCCTTCAGACCAAGTACTGATGAGAGGAATGTCACCGATGACGGCTTATTCTTTATCAATGGTCTTATGAGCGATTGGGTTAACATGATAGGACCTGTTAGATTTGTCGTGATGATCTCTTCGATGTCCTGCTGCGAGGTTGTATGAAGTAACGAAGCCTGGGATACACCGGCACAGTGTATGAGGATGCTGAGGCTTTTCAGCGAAGGCTATATGGAGTTAGTAGTGGTCCTTAATATTTCCCGGTATCGTCAGACCATTAAATCATTCGATCACAATGTAGCAACTCACGTCTCTAGCGCACTCCTTCAAGTTCCCCAGATCTGTCAAATCACAACTGATATATGAGTGATCTCCAGCGTATAACTCATTCTTCACGTTATACCGTAGTAATTGCTCATCTCTGGCCATAAGCACAACACTGGATCCTCTTTTGCTCAGCTCTTTGGCGATGGCTAGTCCCATCCCTCTTGAACTTCCAGTGACGAGTGCTGTCTTACCAAGGAGGGACATTTGGATTAATGAGAGTGGCGTGCTTTATATATTTATAATGCTCTATCCAATTAAGAGTTCAGCTGAGGTTCGTCCGTTGTGCGATCTCAGCCACCGTCTTGATTCTGGTTGAGAGAATTCTGTGTTTGTTGATCCATAAAGAAGATTGGTGTGCAATCGTTCCATTACGGCAAAAGGCACACAGTGCGAACCCGGAAAGTCCCTACCTAGTTCACGACCAAACAAAAAAATGATAACATTAGAGACTTTGGTGGTTTGAGATCTCGATAGGATTCGAACTGGAATCTGTACTTCTGAGAGTTCGTGCCTCCACTTTTATAGTAATTATGATTCATGTTAATATCTGCATGACAGGATGTTAAGCCACATGAAAGGGAGAAAGGGAGAAAGTCTGTCAACCAAACATAACTGCAGTGTGAATATTCCAAACAAGAACTCTGTTTATATACTCTATGTTTACTTATTATACAGCGTCAAGACCTAGAAATGGAATGAGAATGTTACGATATACTTTAGTGATTACACTCCAGGTGGTGTACCCTTAATAAGACAGATAGATAGACGTTATGTGGGTATAAGTTGAACATTTTGAGCTCAAATATCGCATGGGACATGCTCTGTTGAGACTGCCTCTACGGCAAAAGGTTATTTTTGGGCAGTGTTATATTTCATCAAAGATGACAATGTCGTGTTGAGCATCGATCATCTCGCATGTGGCATTTGAAATGTTCGTTTTTGCAGTGGGTCGAATTTGTGGGCGGGCGATGAACTTCAACGAGAACAATAGGAAAACAAGGACAACACAACCTCACTAATTAGCGATAGGGACAAAGAAGAACAGCAATACCGCTACAAGGCAAAGAAAAGAAATAGCGATAGCAAAGAACAATGGTCTGGTTCTTCCACAAGAAAACTGACCCTGTGGAAACAATACTCACAGAGCTCTCTCCACAGTCGAAAGAGTATTTCGAATCACAAGAGCGAGCTCACTATGACCACCACGCAAAAGACACAGGATTCACAGTGACCAAATCCATCCTTAATGGTTCATCACAAATCAACTGTGCGGAATATCAGCAACGATTCATGTCTTGCTTATCCAATGGCGAATTCAAAGAACGCATGCTTGGTTGTAATGAGAAGCAACAGGAATGGGACATGTGTATGAAACAACAGATTGATTTGTTCCACAAGCTAGGCTTGCAGTACGTGAAGGATCAACAGATGTATGAACAAGGAGTGATGATTGCGGATTCTTTGAGAAATTCAGACCAGGATCAGATATTGGATAAAAGAGATCAACTATGGAAGTCTTAACGCCAACTATTTATTTCGAAGTATTCAAACCCAAATCAACTATTTAAGCTATTTATTAATGAATTCAACTGAATCCATATGCTCAGCTGTTCTTCGTACTTCATTCTGACAAGCCCAGATGTATTAGGTACAACGAAACATCGTGACGCCCCTAAAATTTCCTGCTCACCCCATCCTTTCTTAATTCGTTTCAGAGACTTTCTCACGGGCTCATAAGTAGCACCGCCGATAAATAACACGCAGTGTGGCCTGTATGTTTCGATCTTTTCAAGCAAGATCGGAATACTCGCCATGATTTCATCTTTCGTTATATCGTTAATTCCTTTACTTGGCCTCATAACCAACTCCGTGAACCCAATACCAAGACTATGTACCTCCACAGTATCTCGTGGTCTTTTTTTTTCTTCAACGATCCCAGATTCGTGCAGTAACTTCCAGAATCTGTTCGTTGGATGTGCAAACCTATTACCAGTTCTCGATGACTCGATGCCTCGGATTGAATCCGATTACAAGTACTTTCTGCCCAGGCTTTATGAGATCTGGAAGTGGTTTGAGAGTCTCGGATACATTTTGCGAACTCTTGGAAGCTCTTGATCTCATGGTTTTGTTTGTTGTTTTACCAAGTTGGTGCTGCATATTGAGAGGCAAGTAATAAGGCTTCCTGATTCGGATCTGACATACACTTCATACTGTTACCCGGACGAAGAAATGTACTAAAACAAGACATATTGACAGTAGTTAACCGGAGGATACATTATTCAACCCATATGTTCGTTCCAACAGCCCAACCAAAGCAGGCTAACATGTGCAGTGGGTCTAAACAGGACACTAAAAAGAATCTAATTGATTTGGTACTAGTACGTTCTAACAGCCAATGATAGCAGTACTGGTGGTACACCCACCAAGCTCCAGGTATATACTTTCAATTTTTCTCCTAAGCAACTCAGACTCCTAGTGTAGGAAGATCTTCTGATTAATAGAGCAACGCAAGCAATCCAGGTATTCACGCTAAAAACCCAAGGGCAACATTAAAAATAATAGCTACTTACAACAATGTGATCCTAACTAGTTGATCTATGTAAGGCTGCCAATGTTAGGAAAAGATTAAAGTTCTAAACAGGCTTATCCTCATGTGATGCAGCTACTGACTGAAAGGTTCTTCAGCTACATGTGTGGTTGGAGCCTGTTTAGACTTGAAAATGCAGAGCATTCACTTATGACTGAAGAGCAGCATCGGGCAAACATGTAGATACTAATAAGTAAAAACAAAAAATTTCTCTGAGAAGATTTACGTATATAAACAGTTGAAGAAAAAAGCACTTGAAGACCACTTTGATTACTGGGGAATATATTATGGTCTCTGGCGATTCTCTTCGAGAAGAATCAAACTGCGTAAAAGACAGTCCTTTGACATCACTTTACCAGGGATATGAGGTAGTAAAGTGTTTATTCACCTCAGTCATGCCAAGAATATTGAAACAACAATGGGAGAATAATTCTAACTCCATTTCTCTTTGAATTTAAAATCTAGGCGATTTGATGTTGAGCGGATTGATGATGACAGTGAAGATAGAAACATCTCGTTCACTTCAGATAGAACTGAACTGAACGAGGGATCGAACAATATATACACCTCATTGAGAACCTTTTTAAAAGGTCATCCTTTGAGTTCCTGAAGGTCCCAAGAACTGACTTCGAAGGCGAGGACTGTCATTCGATGAGGGTTACTCTAGAGATCCTAGAGAAATGCAAACGGGACGTTCGTACTCCGGATACCGAAATCTAAAACTTGGAAAAAATCAAGATTAAAGTCTTTTGCTGTAAAAAAAAAAAGGTTCATAGCTATCTAAAAAGCTACAGGAGTAGCTAATTCCTCTTCGGTGAACTTCCAATCGTGTTCTTCAGCTAAGGTTTGGTCATAGTAGGAATTCAATCTCTTGGAAATTCTTTTAATACCATTGATATCCTTGAAATCTGCAGGGTCTCTCCATTTGAACTTCTCAGTATACTCGTTCTTCTCACCTTCTAACACATCAACAACATACTTTCCGAGGACGGGAAGGAACTTAAATCCATGTCCTGAACCACCAGTACAGATTATCAACCCATCTTTGTTTGGGACTCTATCAATTAGGAACTCATTATTTATCGTATCAGTATACCATAATAGTAATGTTCTATGGATGCCCAGTGGAGCTAGGTCGGGTAAAAAGACTTTAATGAAATCCTTCACCTGCTTGACAATGTCGATGCTTAATCTGAATTCAGGTGGAGAAGATCTTTCAGTTACAGGGACGGAGATAATGGCCCCATTGATTTCTCGTGGGTTTGAGAACTTCTTCTGCCTGATAATGAATTTGAGATAGCCATTCGTAGCTGGAAACATTGAGAGGCCGCTGAAGTCAGAGTTCTCTAAGAGAGCCCCAGTTCTCCACCCTAACACTGGACAGTTCTCAACTGAGTACTTGTCAATCAGGTCTTGGCGATCATCTGGGATCTTTACCAGAATGATGTTGCCATTTTGCGCTTCAGAGAGCCCTGCAAGTTCAGGTAGGAGCAAAGAAGACCAAGGACCAGCTGCAACAATTGTAATATCAGCCTTATAGGTTCCGTTCTCGGTTTGGACACCTTCAACCTTTCCTTTTCTCTCGAGTAATGACCGAACTTCTTCATTGATGAACTTGACGCCTCTCTTTCTGAGCTCAGCGTGAACCCAGAGACAAGCGTTCGATGCATTCAGGAGACCTGCAGTGGTATCGTAAACACCAGAGAGTTGATGAAGAGATTCATGTGAACCTTTCAGCTTGAGAGGATCCAGCCTGATGCCCAGCTGTTCTGCCCTTATAATATCATCTGGATTGCTGATGTCAAATAACTTTTCTCTTAAGCCAGATCTAGCGAATGCTTCAAGGCTCTGAGTTTCATCAACTGCTAGCCTCTCAGTGTTATTGAACCTAATCATTCCACAGTTCTTCAGAAGCCACTGCTCTCTGATTCCCAAGTTATGAGCCTCTTCCTCGGACTTCTTCTTCAATTCACTATCCCATTGTCTCCAAACCTCACCAGCATCCAGCGCCAACCTATGATAATGCTCCTTATCCGCGTAGTACGCTCTAAACAACTTGTTTATGTCGGCACTTGCAGTGTCGGCACCACCTTCAAAGGAATATCCAATCTTCAACAGGTCCAACCTGTCAATCACAGAGATGTCTGTAGATCCATGCAAGCTTAAGTGCAAAGCTGCACTCAAACCAAAAACACCACTTCCAACAATCACGATTTTCTGACTCATCTCTCTTTCAGTATTACTGAGAGTTGATGTGGTTGAACAAACAGAGGGATTTTCCTTACTTTTCTACAAAATGAACTGTGGAAAATCGCAGATCCTTTTTTGTCAAACTGTGGAGAGACCCTTTAGAGGGCTTGCATCTTTCTGGCTTGTTTCCTGAATTTATCTCGTGTCTTCAATACTCTGCTCCAAGAGTACCTGCATATATTTTCATAGGCGCTGTAATTTCACAGACACTTATATTTCCAATGTTTTTCCAGTTATACGCTTTATTAAAAAAAATGGAAGCAGATACTATCGTTACGTTTTTCAAGGGTTCATAGATAGGTAGATTTACTGTAAATAGTAACTCAGCCGGACACAATTATATCGCAATGTGCACTCCTAAAGAAAGGATATCAGATATAAAAGAAGGACGTCATTCTCATAATAATCTAGAGTCTAAAATGTGAAGTTATATTCAAGAGCCAGAATGAGCGACAAAGAGGAGCTTTCTATCAGCGTGCACAACGTTGACTCCTCAGAAGACAAGGAACTGGCCAAGGTTATCGATAACAAGAATGCTGATGTCGCACTGAAACTGTTTGATGAATTTGAAATTATAGCTGGCGAATTGACTGAAGAAGCTGAAAAGAAGTTGAAATGGAAGCTATGGCTCAGAATCTTCCCTATGGTGTTTGCTGTGAATTTCTTACTCTTCATGGACAAGAATGCGATGGGTTACGCTGCACTGTTGGGTCTGTTTGAGGACGCCAATCTGAACCAGCAGAAGTACAATGATTTACAAACAATCTTTTACGTCGGTTACATGGTTGGTCAGATTCCTAGCCATATCGTCTTCCAGAAAGTTAAATTATCTCACTATGTTACGGGTGTTACTTTCGTTTGGTCTTTCGTCACTCTGATCCAACTGACGTGTAAAAACTTCAGTGATTTGGCAGCTATCAGATTTTTCCTGGGCCTCTTTGAGAGCGGTATGACTCCTTGTTTAGAGCATACCATCGCTATGTGGTTCACCCCTGAGGAGCAGGCCATCGTGAACCCAGTGTTCTGGGTCAGCTGTTTGGCTCAGGGCATCCCAGGTGGTTTAATCTCGTATGGTGTCCAATTTATTCCAAACGTCCGTCCCTGGAAAGTGTACTGGGGGATCATCGGCGGTGCCTCATTTATTCTCTCCGTGTCTTCCTTCTTATTCTATCCTGATAACCCTGCTTCTTATAAATATTTTACACCCATTGAAAGGGTGCATGTCATAAAGCGAATCAAGAAAGCCACGAACTCATCCATTGAACAGAAAGTGATCAAGAAAGAACAAATCTATGAAGCTCTGAAAGACCCAATTACGTGGTTATTCGGCTTCTTTGTGTTCATAAATATGTTTTCTAACAATGTCAGTTTCCAGAGCGCCATTATCTATAAACAGCTGGGTTTCTCAAACTTGCAATCTACTTTGGTCTCGGTAGCCTCTGCTGGTTGGAGCACTGTTGCTGCTATTGCAGGAACTATCTTGCTGACAATCTTTAAGGCGCAGACAGCACACGTTGCTACTTTCTTCTCAATGGTTGGCTTGTTAGGTGCGATCTTGTGTATTGCATTACCGCTTCATATGAGTTATGGTATCCTTGCCGGCATCTTCTTGACCAATTGTAATGGTGTAACTTTCATTGCTGCTTTTTCATGGTCACATTCTTCATCCGCTGGATATACAAAGAAATTGGTTAGAACCATAATCTGGTCTATATTCTACTCTATTGTAAATCTATTTGCATCCCAGATCTGGCGAGCAAAAGATAAACCAAGGTATTATCCGGCATGGATCGTGATCTTGTGTACTACTTTCACAACCTCACCATTCATCTTACAATTGATTAGATTCATTTTGACTAGAAGAAACAAAACTAGAAAGCAATATTTGGAGGACATCAGATTGGGTAAGATCAAGGATGATCAAGGCATTGTTACTTCAGTGGATGCTGACGGTAACACCGTGGAAAAGGTTGTCGACGTTTCCATGCTGGACTTGACTGACTTGGAAAATAAGAAGTTCATCTATCCTTTGTGATCCATAAACTCAATATATTTATGTTCTGTAAAAAACACCATTTAAACAAATTAGAAAATCATAAGATCTGTCAAGAGCTTTAAACCAGAGAAAAAAGTACATTTTTAGATCCATTTTGACGCAAAAGTTCTCAGTTGATAGCAGTTCGAAAAGTTTTTGCAACTTTTATGGTTGCAATCAGGATACTCCCTACATTTAGAAATCTCGGAGGAAACCTTTGCAGGAAGATGTATGTTGCAGATTTGACTGAAATAAATGGAGAGCTGTAGTATAATCGTCAGCTCAAGCGGATGCTTTTAGTAAGCATTGAAATAGACGAAGTACATTAGATTTCACAATAATTCCAGGTCTGTATTCTTAAACGGTCCTTGAGTATTTCAAAATTAAGCTTCCTTCTATGCCTTTGTTGCAGACTCCAAGATATCTATTTCGATTATCATATTATCAGCTCTTCTCTCTAAATAAGAAATGTTGAACCTCATTATAAGATCAGAACGACAGGCAGACTCGGCTTTTGCCTCCTCAATATACGATGAACACGAGGGCAGTTAAAATGAGAATTGTTTGTAAAATCCTGTTTATGAATCAGAATCTGATATCTTTCAATTCACCAAAGATTGCGAACTAACTCGTTGATGCCGCAATAGGGTTGTTGAAGACATAGGTTTCTCAGGAGATCTTTGAAGTATGACTTAATGCAGAATTTCAAAAACTTTGAGAAATATTAGAACAAGAAGTAATAACCTCCTCATACGAATGAAGCATTGGTCATGGTATTTAAATAATCTACACTCTCTAAAATTATATTCAGACTAACAATGCAGGCTTTCATCATCCGATTTCTGATTGATTTAGCAGGTATCATCTCTGCCTATATTAACATGTCCACATTTTACACATGAGCTCTTCATCCCCCTGTTTGAAAACCATTTCTTATGCCTAGGAAACTTGACTTCCCGGATGATAGGCTTACATCAAGAAAAAGAGTATAAATAATCTATTCACACATAAACAAAAGCGGTTCATTAAGTTCATTGGTCTCATTAAAGAAGACAAAACTTAAAAAAAAGAGCATACCCTTGTCAGGCATACTGAGAAAAAAAAAGAAAATGGATGTCTTCATATCTTCAGTTAAGAAGAGATGAATGTCTCACCATGATGGTTCGACGCGACAAGCTTTATTTTATTTTTCGTCGTGATCCCTTTGGATCATTCAAGTACATGAATATGAAAGTCATGATGATATAGAGAGTTCGTTGATCAACTCATCGTCCAACTGATAACTCATGTATAACAGGCTGTATCCATTCAAGTCATAGACAACCTTATCCAACTTCTTATAATCACCCAGCCTGTTCACTTGGAAGAGCTCAGACTCGTGTTTGGTGAATAGAGTCATTTGGAATTTCTTTGGTCTGAACACCTTGAGCACTCTGTTCATGATGTCAACATTGGTCAAGTCATATTTACTTGGATCAACGTTGGATTCGAAAGATGCATAGGACCAGTCGACCTCTGGAGTAACATGAAGGGTATAATAAGCATCATCCAGGATGGTGTTGGAAGAGTACCCACACGGAGTGAAACTGAAAGAGTCATGGATGCCCACGTTATTGTACAAGTTATTCAGACCAGTATTGTTGGAAGTAGAAGACCCTAAAAAGTGACCCAAGTCCTGGGAATTATCGATCTGGAAACCTGGTTTACGAGATGTAACAAACTGCTCAGATTGATGAGGATCCAGGTGGGTCATAAGAATCTCAAAAGTTTCATCCTTGTCCTCGCCGCCAATCTTCATAGCTTGGTCCGAACCCCCCATTTGACCCTGCTCGCCACCAACGTATAAGTGCCAATGGTCATCGATACGGCCAATCAGATAATGGTTACCCTTGAAGTACTGGTTCAAATAATCAACCTCATCCTGCCAGTTCTTATGGATAGATCTCTGCTTCTGAGGGAACATGAATGCTCGTCTGGAGTAGAATACCCTCAATGGTTGTCTGGTGATAAAGTCCCACCCCAAATCATGCTTCAAAAGTTCAAAGAGTGCTGGAAGACAGAACAGAGTGGTTGTGGTACCACAGGTCTTCAAGATCAGCTTATGATCATAGACAAACAATGAACTTTCAGACAGCAAGAATGCATCCAACTTTTCTGACGACTTAATGGACAGTATCTTACAGTTCACCAAATCAAGGAGCCTCGACCAATTGTCATGAGAGATAGATCTCAATGATTTATCACTTGGTAAAGAGTCATCATTGGGATAAAACCATATCTCCAACAACTTCTCTGGCCCTTCAAACGCCTCTGTGGAATCCAGATTAACACTCAGTTCGTGGTCAATGTAGGAGTTCGTGCCATCATTCGTGATTGGGGGCATTATAGGCCTTTTTTATACCATTAACTGGTCTTTTTGGTGAGCTTAGCGAGTTCCTGTTTATCTAGCATTGACGATGAGGTGAAAAATTTTTTTTGTGCTGTGCTCGGACGACCGTTAGGGCAGAAGGCCAAAAATGAAAGAGAAGATAAAGATGATATAACTTTACTTCTGGAGATGCATTGACTGCTTTATTGAATTCTCCGCATGCCTTCTGATTTACATAACTTCTACAGTGGTTGCAGGTCTCACGGTGTGGTTACTGTAGCGTAGTCCTCATCCATGATGTAGAGAAAAGACTAGCAAAAAAGACTGTTAGGTCTACAAGAAAATCCAGCAGGTAATTCAATTGTATCCCTCATTTGAAACTGCCAGTGTCATATAACACACCACAGCGATTAAAGAGGGACAGTTCTCTTTGGGGCCAACCATGGAATCACATGGGTCTGATCCCTACATATGCTATGGAGAAATCCCCATAGGATACACAGAAACCATACTCAAAAAACAGGAACCAAATGACATCCCAAATCCCTTCAAGCGGTCAAAGACAGAACGTCCTTGGGTGTTTGAAGTTGGGGTTTTCCCGCGTTGATTTTTAGGAAGGAGAAGAAGAGAGAGGTTTGAGATTTTCAGGTTTTTATAAGGACAGGCTATATTACTTTCAGCAAGGGCCACAGTGAAGACAGACATACCTATCAAGTATCCGAATAACATCAGGAGAAGAAATATTGTTATACACATTACCAGATTTATTATGAACTCCTTATATGTCGGAAACCTTCACCAGTCGGTAACACCAGCCATCATACAGGAACTCTTCACACAAGTGGCCCCTGTGAAATCAGTTCATTTACCCAAGGATAAATTGCTTCATACCCACATGGGGTATGGCTTCATCGAGTTCAATACACCGACAGACCAAGAGTATGCATTGAAAGTCCTCCAAGGTACCAAACTGTTCAACCAGTCGCTCAAGTTAAACAAGATCAACATAGGGTATGATCTGTTCATCAAGAACTTGGATCCATTGGTGGATGAGCACGCTATTAGAGAGTTATGTCAACAGTTTGGTGAAGTTGGTGAGATTAAATTGGGTAAAGGGACTGCTATTGTTGGGTTTAAAGAGAGGGAAGGGATGGAGAAAGCGTTGAAATTGGATGGCGAACGATTCATAAATAAGGTGTTGAAAGTCGAGAGGAAGAAATAGAGAATTACTACTGAGCATCCAAGATCTTCTATGGGTGTTCACATCGTTATAGAATTTCTTATTGACCTACGAGCTTACTGATATCCCTCCACCATTCATCAAAGTCATCCAAGCAATGATAGGTCAAAAACCTCGACTGCGAGTCACCAAGTTGACACTGTACATATCTAGGCAAGGGATACATTTCAGTGATATCACACACTGTTTTAGTAGCCTCAGGAACACCACATTTGACAACATGGAAGAACGAATCCATAATAACCCCCTCTCTAATAGAACTTGAAACCAGTGGTAATACCCCCTTCGAGTCATTCTCAGTTAGAAGTGGGTATATCACCTTAAGACAATCCTCAACACCCAATCTCAGAAATGAGAGAGAATAGTACCTCCATTCATCAGGAGTTTTGTGCATCTGATCGAGATATGACCTTGATAAGTGATATTGGAAAGTTGGCAACATGTTAAACTCCAGCGGCAGTTGCGAACTGTTTGATGGTGTTATAAATGATCGATATAGAGACATGAACTGTTCCACATAGTCAAATGGCTTTAACAATGATTTGTTGAAACAGTACTGCTTCATAACGAGTGAGATCCACACCTCTTGATCAAAGCCTTGTATCAGCGATTGTCCAGAGTTTGTAGTGGGTTTTCTGAATGTAGTAACTCTCAGGATATTACTGTATTTGGTGACCAATTGTACATAGACCTCCTTTGGTATACTTTTTCTATCTTTGGATAACCCAACTGTTTTCATGTGAAACATAATACCAATAGCATGGTCTTTGACCGTTGAGAACTTAATAGAGTCACCAGGCTTGCCAATTGTTTCATCGTGAACTTCTCCTGTAGATTTTGTCACACCTGGTGATAGAAATCCTCTGACTGAGACCTGACTCGAGGAAATTATCGAAACTTCTGTACTGGTGACTTCTTGGATGAACTTCTTATAGCTTTGCTTAAACAATTCAGAGTCATATGAATCGCACATTATTATGCTCTCAGGATCCATCTCAAAAATACCAGCCTGATCCATACATGAGACGAATATGTTTAAGTGAAGACCCAACTTTCTGTAAAATTCCATTGATGGCAAGTTCTGATAAATCTCCTTGAATGATCTAATATGTTTTGACTTCTCCGTTGATACAATCTGTCCAGGTTGAGTAGTACAAGGTCCGGAGATGAACATTAATACTATGGAATCCTTTGATATCTTCGATACAGTGGACAACGTCAGCCCTGTAGCTCTTTCGGGTCTAGACTTATTGTTATGTATGACCGGCTTCAGAATCTTCAAGTAGTTTTTCACCGACACCATATCTTTAGTGAATGGTACGATTTCAACAGAATCGTCTTCACTAATGATGGTGACAGCTCTCGATGGGATTACTGGATCCCATATGTGGCAATGATTATCCACTGTGACGATACAAATCTCGCCTTCGATCTCATCCAATGACTTAACTATCTCCTCAATGAGGGTGGCAAACTGATCAACCGGTGTATATAAGTCAAGAATGAATATGAATGAGTCCTGTCGGCCCTGTATTGATAGCTCATAATCATCCTTCATATCATCCAACCCTATTTTATTGATCCCATAAGCTAACCCTTTCATAACATCACCACCGTTCACCGCAGCTCTATTTCTGGAGCCACACAGACAACACGACCACACATTCATATCAATTGTGCAGAATTTGTTATAGAATCCATTGCAATGGAAACATCTCCTGTGCTGTTCGATCTGTCGAACTTGTTCCCGTGGATGGTAAATACACCCGATGGGACCCATCGAGAGGTACTCATTCCTTGTGACTGGGAAAGCGCTCCAGTTAAACATTACAGAAGAGTATAATGCGCCCTTTGTTTTCACTGGTAAGGATCCAATGTGATTTCAAAGTGGATGCAATGAACGATATATTCCTCTCATTCGTTATCTCGGGAGAATCCGATAGGAAAAAAGAAATTGTCAAATTGAGAATACTTCTCTCTTTGGTTGTCCAAATACAACTGAGGATTAATTTGATAACATGTTCTGAAGGGAGAGAGTTATTGCTGGGAGCTAAGATCTTGAACACTGAAAGATGAGTATTCATTCGTGTGCACACTGCATTATCGAATCGTGAACTTTGATGATAAAGATTCGAATGAAGCTCTTAGGAAATGGAATCCAAAATTTCTGCTTTAACTGGACCTGAAATTTCTTGGCCCTCATCGTGTCGTAGCCTGCTCTCACTTAAGTTGCCTTTTGTTGGCGAAGATTCAATAAACACTGGTTTGTATGCCACTCGAGTTCCCGAAAAGGCTCTTGAGAATTCAGCAAATAGTTCAACCTATAATTTGAGGATAGCAACTGAGGAAATCAGACACCAAGGTTTTAAACACATAATTCAAATCTCCTTTAGATCGAAGTTGGGAAATTCTACTCCAGAGTCTCTGAATTCCAAAAGATGGCATATCCTTATCTAATAGGTCGAATGCGATTTTGAATTAAAGTAGGTAACGTGAAGAATATTACAGAATAGCATATGAAGCGGATTCACCGAAGATTTTGAACAGCAAAGAAAGAGTTGAGAGCCTTAGAGAATTACCGATCTCAAATCAGCATTAGTTCCAAGAACGTTTTTAGCGTCCGGGTCGTCATCTATGTAGAAGCTGCTATCTGAATACGATAATAGTTATCTTGAATTATGTCTTTGAATAATCTAGAACTGTACTCTGAACAGTTCGGAACCTGGCAGTCAAAGATCAAGGCGATGTTAATTGTGGGTGAGTTTGTCTCTAGAAAAATGACGCTTTGGGGATAGCACATGGTGCTACAAATGCAAAATCATTTCCTAATAACTTTGCCAATCATGGAAGGCGATTCTTCTCTCTCATCCATTACAACAGTAGATTAAAATTTTATGTTTTTTTCAAGAAGTCTTAAGATGATGAGAAAAATTCCCGCTCTCCAATAAGCAGAATTTCTTTCAAGTACTGGGAGTTTCTTTTTAGCCGGTTCAATAAGAAGGAAGAATGGCTTCAATCACTAACCCTAGTATGGCACATGTCGATGGTGCTTCTTGCATGACGAATATTCAAGTTGGGATATACTATTGAATTACCGAAATATGAATCCAAGACATTCGTCAAACAGAGATACTCATATAGCTCTGAGCGCTTCACATCCCTGCGGAGTATTGCGCCAGCAGTAGAATATGCCTCCCTATAGTCCTCCCATAACCATGCAAGTGAGCGGTCTTTTGAAAAGCTTTTTGGAGTCTCTCCGCTTAATAGAAATCTTCAATATCTTTTATGCAGTCAATTAAGTTGATATAGCCTAACCGGCATAAGATCCCTTGATGTTTGTATAAGCTTATATAATCGCTTTAGGAGATCTTTTGTAAGTTAGATTCGGTTTATCTTCTCTCATATTACAGTCATCAACGATTGGTGCACCATCTGCAACGTTCGTATTCATAATACCTTCGCTTCTTTATAGTCACTCGCATCAAAAAGAATGCCGTTATCAAGAATCCCAAGATCGGAAGCTTTAAATGTCAAGAACCGAATAACAAGCTGGTTCTTGTCATCCCATCTACTCAGTATTTCTCCTAGTGCCTTTGAGAGGTATGTCTTCCTATTTTCACAAACGATTTGTGACCAGGGGGATCCAATTTCTTGTATATATGCTCCATTTTCCTGGGTTCGACCGAATAAGGTAATCTTCCCGATTGGGAAGCGCTCTTGATAAGGAAGTGACACATAAGTGGCACAAAAGTGACTAACCCCGATCACACTGGAAATGATTAGAAACAAGCAGAAAATTGTGACTACTGTATCGTACTCTTCTCTGTAGTAGTGATGATAATTTCCCAAAGCTGGAATTGTTGTAGAAGAAGCCCAAATACCATTAGGGATTTGAAATAGCAACTCGCGAACAATCTGGTTCCACAAAGAACGTAAGCCCTCTACAAAGCAAAAGAACGGTTGTAAACTTGTTATCCGCTAAGTATTGAACATTCCCAAACAACAATGGCAGGTGTAATGAACAGTGATAAGGAATCCGATGAGTATCTCTATGTTACGTCAGAGATAGAGAGAGAAATAGCACCTTCAGAAATGTCCTGCACTTCTGATCCTTCTGATCAGGAAAATGTTAGAGTTGAGACCTTGCGCAGTGATTCGGTATCAGACTCCGATATTAAGAAAGATCGAAGTGAGAAACAGATTTATTCTGCTGTGAAGGACTTTGGAAATGAGCTTTACAATCGAGGAGTCGACGATGGTGTCATTCAGTCGCAAGTTGAGAAGCTGTTCACCAAGCACTCCAAGGTGAGGGTGATGATTCCATATGCTCGGAAGGATAATTTGACGCCATTGATGCAACTTGAAGCCATTAAGAAGTCTGCCTTAGATGAATCGATCAAAGTTTTCCGTGAAAAAGGTTTATCAGGAAAGACTATTCAAGAACAGAGGGAAGATTGGACTTTGTATTACGGACTGAGATGGCTATTCCTTGGGATTGTTAAGCTATACAACAAAATTTTTATTGAGATTGGGATAATGCCAGATTTTCAAACTCCAGATGCCATCCTCTCTGTTCTGAACTTGGATGACATGGCGGCTGCGGCCCGTAAATGGATCACGGAGACTCCAATATCTATCTTTGGAGGAACTCCAATCGCACAAGAGCTTCCAAGGGACAGATCCCCTATGGGAACCATCATGGAGCTTGTGTTGAAGTGCAGTACGACCACAAAGACTTTGTTTCCTCATGTGATTCTTAAGACTCTGCTGAGGGGTCAAACGTTCAAGTATCATAGGATCAAACCAATTCAGTATGATAGTACTGAAACATTCTCACTTCACGTCACTGTTGAAGTGTTTAAACACAGTGGAAACGAAGTTCTCAAGCCCCTAACCCAGTTTGAAGATTGCGCCACTTTGGAAGTTAAAGCTTGTGTTTCTCCTTATGACTTCATATCTTGATGATGTTCCCAAATTGGCGATAATGCACCAATTTAGTGTATTTGTGCTTTGGTACTATACACATCTGAATACCAATTTTCCTATTTTATTTAAATAAAGGCTTCATTCCTTTTTACAGTGAATCTTGTATGGTCGACCTCCCAACTAGGGCCTTGTCAGATTTTTGAACCGCAATGGGTTCTAAAAGAAGAGGTTCCAATGATCACCAAAAGGAATGAGATTAATATCCCATAGGGTAACGGAAATGCTATCTCGGATTCGCTATTGCCCAAGCATGTTGCATACCTGAAGAGCCTGAGGCCAGAATTCCTGAAACTTCTGTGAATTTTGCTCCACCGTGGAGGTATTGATGGACATCGTTGAAAAGAAGGAACTGAAGGATAAGATATCAGAAGATGAATACATTTCAGCAGTGTTGAAACTTCTGACTCTATACAGTAATGTGAAGCAGTTCAGGAATACAGAGGTCGAAGGGGAGATTGGAACAATATTACAATTTAAAAAAAGGAAATGCCTCTATTGTCCATATGCCCATAACTCCAATTGTTGAGAGTGGTATTCTTGTAACTGTGAAACAACAGCTATAGTAGATCCGACTCTCAGCTTATTCTTTTTTGAGTTACTGATGTTACCAAAGCCTTTTGTAACCTGTCTTTGTGAAGGATGTTTTGAATACGTGCAGCAGAGCGTTAGCTCTGCTGCACCATTTTCTGAGTTATTTGATAGCTTATATGAATGGAAAGTGCTTTAGGAGGTTGGAGAACCTTCAAGATTGATCGAATGGATTATCAGAATTCAGGGTCAATAGGTTGAATCCTTGAGAAGATTTGAAGAGGAAACTTATCTTGCTTTGGTATTTGAAAACTAAAGTAAAATTAATTCTGAGCCTATTTCTCATGCTTCCTGAAGTGTGATATTCGTGATAGAATGTCGCCCTCTCGACTTGCTACAACAAGTTATAGAGCCGCTATTACCCGAAAGCCCAAGAGACAAACTGTTGTTGCATTGAGTTCTGCAGAAACTGAGTAGATCCTCTTTGACTGAAACAGCTAAAGAGGTTAGATGGTTGATTACTCTCCTCAGAAATCTTGGAGCTGATATTGAGACTATATCATGAGCCTCATTGATAAGCGTTGTGTTTTGGGGATGCCAATTCTGCTGGAGTTCTAATAGTATGTTAAACAAGCCCAAGAAACATTGCTCTTTTCCGGAACAGTCATTAAGTACTTCGATATGACTCGATTCTGGCTTGTGGCAACAAGGACGCGCAATCAAAACAACGTTTTGGAACCAGAATCTGGCAGCGCCTGCATTGACTATGCAGAAATCTGGAAGCGAGAGACAGACGATGTTGAAGATTCAGCATTCATGAATTCTCACGAAAGAATAGGGAACCCTCTCAGATGATGGGGGGTTATCCCTTGAAGCTTAAAGTCTTTTCTTTCAACGGAATATGCTGCTTTAACATTCTCCTTTTAATTGGAGCATCCTAGTTATTCTCATAAGAATGGCATATTGCAGGTCCTGATGAGCACTATACTACCGTCTTCCTTTTTGAAATGTGTATGAGAATGTGACTACCATTAACTATGTATTAGTATCCAATGATTTATGGCTGTCGAGAGAAGATGACGCTGATAAGATCTATAAACTGCCTTATCACTTAAAAGTGTGTTCAGATTGATTGAAGAACAGTTGCTGCAGCCGATTATAACCGTATCACATATGGGCACGCTTAGATGAACAAAAGTCAATCCGCTTATGCCTCTAGCGCCATCAGTTAAATCACCTCCCCATGACACTAAATCCCCAGTTCCGACTACCGGAAATTACCTTCCCTGGTAATTTTCCTCCGCCTGTGTGTTAAACCGAGAAATTTCACAGGTTTCCTGGATAGACTTTGCATCAAAGACATAAACATTTGACAATTTTGGTGAGGAACGTTAAATTACAGATCTTATTCAGTCCTTTATTTCCTTGTATTAGGTTTTTACTATAGCTGTGAAGCGTATGATCGTGTTAGGCAAGATACGAGAGAGAGAGAAGCCACCCCAAAATGTTCCACATTCCAATCGGTCTCACTACCGTTCAGAGAGATCTCATTGAAATCCTTATAACGATTCACAAGCCTGAACTACTACATTCTCAAGTGGATGATTTACTCATACAGAATATTCAGCTTATCACAAACCATCCATTTTTGCTTGTGGACCATTATATGCCCAAACAGCTTTTGCTGATGGAAACCCATGAGAAGTTGATGGAAGCTTCAGATCTGTTCAACAAATTGGATAAGTTGCTTCAAGTGTTGATGAAAACAAAGTATAAAGTGATGATGATCGGTTCTAGTATCAAGGAGTTGGACCTAGTGGAGGCTTTTATCATGGGTCGAGATCTCTATTATAAGAGATACTCAGGGATGTCGCTGTACGAACCACAAGAGTTGACTGATAAGTTGCAGTTGTATTTGGTTACGAAACAACAGCTTTTGACCGGTGTTGACCTTATAATCTCTCTCGATGCAAGTTTCAAGGTGGATTCAAACATCCCTTTGATTGATTTTGTCGCAATTCAATCACCAAACCATGGCTTGATGAAGTACGATAAGGATACTGCAATGTTGAACTTCTTAGTGAAGAGATCAGAAGATTTTACACAAGTGTACAAGCCATTCGGTGAAGTTTTCGAAGCATTGAATCTATTAAACTTCAACAATTGGCCAATGACGCTCCCTGAGTTTCAGACATTCAGTCAAGGGGAAATCCTGGACTCTCTATATTCCAAGGATGAAAAGAGGATCAAGATGGATCATCATGAATATAAGAAAGCTTTAACACAATTCACCTTGGAAAGGCTGGAACAGATTCATAAGATGATCTATGAGAAGAACCAGGAGTTGAAACCTCTAAGGTTAAGATCAACGTTGTACCACAATCAATGGGATCAAGAAAAGTTGAACATAGGGACAATGTTCAAAGAGTCTATGCAGCTAAAGGATGAGGCCACTGGAAATGAACATAAATTGGAGAGACTGATATTGGAATCTCAAAAATATCAGGAAAAGTTTGATGCATCGTCCAAGGAATTGGAATATTTAAATAAATTGGAAAATGGTGAAGAAACAGTGGATGACAAGGTACTGGATAAAGAGATTGAGGAATTGCAGACCAGATTGGATTTCATCACAGAGGAGAATGACCCTGTGCATAAGATGGATGCGCTGAGATCCCAGTATCAGAAAACAACTACTATCGCAGCTGAGAAATCGATGTTGGCTTCATCTTTGAAGAAACAGAACGATGAATTGGTCCATAAGTTATTAGGAAATGGTTCAATGCTTAGACAGCGGAGCCAAGTGAAACAGCAAGAAAGAATGGACTTTGAGCTACGGAGAGCTCAGGCGAACTTGGACTTCTTGAAGAGACATAACGAGAAACTATCACAATTGGTCAAAGAGCGTGTCAGCACCCTCTCGGTAGGGAGAAACGGGAGAGTACATAGATCTACAACCCCATATGTGTAATAAATAGTGTAACATTAAAACTTCCTGTAGTAATGTACAATCTTGGAACTGAATTTGAACCAATCGTCAATCATAATCTGCTGTTGAGATTTGAATAATTCCTCTAAGGAGTTGAATCCCAAATGGTGATCTCTCAGGACGACAATTAATAGAGATAGCCACAGCTTGTAATTATTCTTCATGATAACCAAATCAAACATCGGAAAACATAATGCCTCTGGGAAGTGTGCTATTAATTTGATGATGGAGTTATGGGTGAGTGGCTTAAGTTCTTTATGGTCTTGATCTGGTGTGTATCTCTTTAGTATTGACTTCTCTAAAGATTTCGAGAATTTAGTATCATTTTCCTCTGTTAGTATTGTGGATTTGATGAGTTGGATCAGTTTGAATGAGTCAATTTCATTGAACTTGAGTAACATTGCGGCAAAAAGTAATCCATCACCTTCATTAAATCCTTTTATTGAAATCATCTGGAGTTTAACGAGGTTCACAAGCTTATCATGCAGTTCTTGTCCCTTTTGAAACTTCTGATATTTGATCATCAGACTTTTAGTCAATGAATCAATCGCTTGTAATTGAGACTCAGGGAATATCTTGATCGACTCAAGCTTCGTCTTCAATTGGGAATATTCTTCCAGAGGTTCATCCAATCTCTCAAACATCACTTCGGACCAAATCTTATACCTCAGGTGGTCAGGGATCGAGCATTTGAAGCACAACTTTTGCATATCAAACAATTTCGAGTGTGAACTCTGAGAGTAATCCAACCAGCGCTGTTTATATCTCATTTGGTCCTCCTGGAACTTCATCTGTTGCTCCTTCAGCTTCTTCTCCTTCTTTGCAATTTGAATGATCATCTTTTGGTAATCTTTGTCATGTTTCAGAGACTCCGCTGATGACTTCGGAGGTAACCAAATAGGTCTTGAGGGGCTCAATACCTCCAATTTCTCATTAGATATCAATTTTCCATCATCTAATCCTCTCTTAGAGGCATCGGTACACATTTGTGGTAACGATGTCTGACTCATTTGTCTCTTGGTCATTTCAATGTTGACATATACTTGATTTGCCTCTTCGTAGAATTTCGAAATACTCTTAGCCTCATCTTTGTGGATGTAAAAAGATGAAGTACCAGGTAAGGGACTCATAGGCAATGTTACTGGCGAATGGTCCAATATTTTCTTTATCAATGCTGGAGATTTCCCATTTGAGGGATTGAAAATAGACGATGATGATCTAGTGAAGGGTACATTCCAGATGATTCCGTCTTCTATAGTCTCGTCATCAGAGTTCAGTTCATCGTAGAGTTTGGATGCGACCCTAGAATTCGATGAGTTGACTCTTCTCAATCTGTATCTCTGTGAAGGAGTCAAAGTGTTCACCGATGTTGTAGACTGTAGAGCCGGAGTAGACGTATTCAATCTAAGTGATGGCTTGAAGCTCTCAGTGAATGTCTCCTTAGTTTCCACAACGGGTGACTCCATCGACGCACTTGTCATAGAGGAATGTCTTGACTCAGCTGCTTCGCTAAATTCTGAGCCTGCGGTACTGGGTATGGAATCGTTTGAAATAGGTCTCTGAATTGAGATCTTTCTAAGTCCATCACTGGGCCTTCTCGGAGAGCTCAAACCGAGACCCTTTTGGTTGAATAAATTCGAAGATGAACGCTTTACAGCACGTCTCGTCTTATCAACCTCAAGGGAAATAGATTCTAAATTCTCCTCAAGAGGATCCATGATGAGCAGAACAGACAACCACAGATCTCGAAAAAACGTTTAGACTGAAGAAGAAACGTGGAAGCGATTGGATATGGGTCAGACAAGTGAAGAAAGCTAGCAAGGTAAAAACCGAAAAACAGCACCAAACAGTCAAGAATCCACCAGCAAACAACTTCAATTCTAAACGAGGGAAGGAGATGAATTTCGCTGCTTCCGTTTGTTGTGGTTTTTTCCCCCTGCGCTGCCAAAGTTTGAGCTTTTGAGACTTTGTGCGCCAACTTGCGCTGGTGTGCGCCATGTTGTCCCAATTGGCGAAATTTTATCAAGGGTTCAAAAATAGAACGTTGTCTTGAGGCGGATATCTTCTGACGTTTCATTTCCGTTTTCGGATAAATAAGTCTTTGCGACATATGAAAACTTTCATTCCACTCTATAGGTTATGAGGAATTTCTCTATAACAATATTGGCCTGTTTCCCTTTATCTCATCGTGATTCCTGAGAAAAACATTCAAATTAGCCAACACGGAATGTCTGCCCTCTTGCATTTCTGGTTACTTCGGTTGCGCCGGTGTTGCCGATGGCAGCCCAAAAGGAAAGCGCAATTACCTCTTTCGGAGGTCAGGGAATTTCCGCAAAACCTGATTGGGACGAGATGAGATAGGCTCTTGAGGAACTTCTTGATCATGGAATTTCATCGCTAGGGCCTCTACAAGAGCTTGAATAATAATGCTCATTACAACAACTATATGAAACATAAAGCAAAAACCAGTATGCGATGCTATTTGAGAGTACCAAGGATCAAGGATCAAGTATTACTTAACAATGGTGCCTCATCGTCGCTCTTATCCTTCACTGAGTATAACCACAGTTGGTAGAAATACACAAGATCAAAGATAATGGTGCCCGCACTCCCAATCATATAAGGTAATTCATTGAGGAAGAATCCCCATCTATCGTTACCATAGATGAAGGAACAACTTATAAGGATACTTGTAGCATATGTTGCATTACCAAACAACGTACATCCAAACAAGAATGGAGAAATATCTTCAGTAGACTTTCTCTGGTAGTTCTTCAGTAATTGTGGGATTCTAGAAAAGAAATAGAGACCAGCACCGATCCATGCAAACAGGGTACCTACCATAAGTTTTGTATGTTCGAAAGAGATCGTAGACGTGAATAAAGGAGATGCTTCGGATGTACCAGCTTGAGATACAATCACCACCGCTGGAAGAATGGATTTAGCAGCATTAGCAGCAGCGTTTAAGGTGGAGCCATATTCTGGGTCATCCTGACGATGGTGGTGGTGGTGATGACGATGATGTCTATGCTTATGAATCTTCAAGTAGTACCCATAATACCAGTATTGTCCCACCAATACCAGATCATTGAATAGGAAATAAGCCGCAAGGAGATACTGGAAGAACATTTGTTCCGTCAATACGCACCCGATAAAGGAACAGACATCACCGAGCACCCAAATGCTGATAAAGATGGGAGATAAACCCTCCACAGATTTGGTTCTATACGTCTCGAACAGCTGCGGCAGCTGCGCAACGATCCACGCGGCTATAGAAAGCCCACCGGATACACTTGATATGAGAGCCACAGTAGCATCACACGACATTGTTCAACTCTCTGAATATTTATGTCACAGGAGATGTTAGATGATAAACTGTCAAACCGATTTCCTTTTTTCTGAGTCAGAGCTAGAAAAAGGGTTGGAAAAATCTCAAGAACAGAAAGCTGCCTGATATAGTAATTTCCGAGAAGAACATCACGTGCATTCCTCGGAATATTAAACTTTTCGGGATTACCGGTATATCTTAATTCCGACTATTCCGAAGTTTTCTCCTTGTTCACCATTATACACTTTAGAATCAGTTTCAAGCCAGATTGAAGTGCTTGTCAAAGGTGAAGATGATCCGAAGACTGGAACAGTTCACTAAGCTCTGTGAACCATGGGTTCAATCCGGTGTTGATTCTACAATTGAACATCTCCATAATGCCTCTTTTTTCGAACTGTGAGTGTTTTGGTGTCACATTGGACCAATATACTAACCAATGCTTAATAGCATTCGTGATGTGGTGTTTGCTGCGTGAGTATGACCTCTTGGGATATCATAATTTCGGTACTAACGCCGGTGAAGTATGGTATCAACTTACCTGAACTCTCTTCTTTGTAATCTTAGGGGATATGGTGTGATAGGATACCTCCAGCTGCTCCTTCACAGAGCATCAAAGGCAGTAATGGTGTGGGTGTTAGCTCTACCACCATTAAAGTCCAAAGTTGATAAAGAGATTTCGGAGACAATGATCAAGATGGAACAATCTTTGATTAAAAACTCCCCTGAAGTTGAAAGCTTTCATGAAATCCCCCAAAAGGGCCTCTCAGACTCAAAGATTTCTGAATACCTGGAAAAGTTATCACAGATTGAACATTCGGAGTGGGAGAATGGTAAAGTCTCGGGTGCAGTATATCATGGTGGCCAAGATGTGATCAATATCCAAGCTGAAGCGTTCAAGACTTTCTGTGTTGCTAATCAATTACATCCAGATGTGTTTCCTGGGGTTCGTAAGATGGAAGCCGAAGTTGTCAACATGGTGCT
This sequence comes from Williopsis subsufficiens, assembly GCA_017948575.1. Lineage (NCBI taxonomy): Eukaryota > Fungi > Ascomycota > Saccharomycetes > Phaffomycetales > Wickerhamomycetaceae > Williopsis > Williopsis subsufficiens. Next base: position 162,481 of record JACVEX010000391.1, read on the forward strand.
CAAGTTGTTCAATGCTCCAGAGGGAGGTGTTGGAGGTACTACTTCTGGTGGTACAGAGTCCTTATTGCTGGCCTGCCTTAGTGCTAAAGTCCACGCATACCGTAAGAGAGGTGTCACCCAACCGGAGATGGTTATTCCAGTGACTGCACATGCCGGTTTCGACAAGGCGTCCTATTACTTTGGTATCAAACTACATCATGTTCCACTAGATCCAACAACTTATAAAGTTGATGTCAAGAAGATGGAGAAGTTCATCAACAGTAACACCGTTTTGTTGGCAGGCTCTGCTCCAAATTTTCCACATGGTATTATTGACGATATTGAATCGATTGGTGCTCTCGGTGAGAAGTATGGTATCCCCGTGCACGTTGATTGCTGCTTAGGTTCCTTTATCGTGTCGTATATGTCCAAAGTTGGGTACGAATTACCTCCTTTCGATTTCCGTGTCTCCGGTGTCACGTCTATCTCTTGTGATACCCATAAATATGGATTTGCTCCAAAGGGTTCGTCGATAATCATGTATCGTGATCATGAATTACGCGCTGCTCAATACTACATAAATCCAGACTGGGTAGGTGGTCTCTATGGATCCCCTACGTTAGCTGGCTCAAGACCTGGTGCTCTCATGGTTGGCTGCTGGGCTACTATGTTGAAAATTGGTGATGATGGGTACATGCAGAGCTGTGAACAGATTGTTGGTGCTGCAAGACGGTTGAAACGCCGTATCATTGAAGAAATTCCAGAATTGACTATTATAGGTGATCCACTGGCCAGTGTGATCTCTTTCAAGTCTAGCGTAATCAACATCTATGAGCTGTCTGATATCTTGAGTAAAGAAGGATGGCATTTGAGTACACTGCAAAAACCAGCTGCTTTACACCTTGCAGTTACTAAACCAAGTGTCAAATCTATTGACTTACTAGTGCAAGCGTTGAAAGACTCTGTGAAGCTATTGAAACATGATGGTGGTGCTGTGAAAAGTGATACAGCGGCATTGTACGGCGTTGCTGGAAGTGTTCAAACGACAGGTGTCGTTGATAGACTAGTGGAAGGGTTCCTTGATACCTTGTACAAAGTATAATCTGCTACATAGTTAACTTTTGCTATCCACAGGTGGCACATCTATTCCTTTTCCTTAGCTTCCCATTCAGCGTACTCTTCTCTTTTATTGAGGATATCGATAAAACCGACTCTCGTCTCCGTTGGCTTAAACATTGGATTGGCGCCTTTAATCTCATCTTCCACCACGGCATCCTTCATGAGGATTGGCCTCAGCCTGGACACAGGCACTGTCCGACCAATATCAACAAGACTCAATGTCTTTTCAGAATTGGCAGCGAAGAAAAAATGTATGAGGAAAAGCGTCACAGTTATAAGTATCTCTAGTTGGATATCCCTTGGAAACGGAAGTGTGGACGCATGCGTCTTCTTGAAGAGAGCGTATTCGTAAGAGGAATAACCGGCATGTAGAAGTGATATTGTTGCCAGCAGGGAGAGTACAGAAACCATGTTTTGTTTCTTTGATTCTGAGTATGTATTTGGTAGTGGTCTGGGTTTTGTGAAGTTGGCCTTCATATGGAGATTGATGAAAATTCCGGGATATACTCCTCGGGATTGGGGGGGGGGGCTTTACCTAGAATGAGTTCTTGATATTCGCAGAAATTGGCAATAAATTGTTACTTATATTTGGTCAATATTACATAATTAAGCTAATTACTGCTCCAGTGACCACTTAATTAAGCTTTTGTAACCTTGGACCGCTTGGATCAGGTCATCAGTTGTAACATGCTCATTAGGACCATGAGCAACATGGATAGTACCAGGACCATAGAGGATCTTATGAGGGATATCGTTCTTCTTCAGGGCAAACGCATCTGTTCCATATCCTAGGACAATACTCTGGAAGCCAGGTATTTGATGCTCGAAGAATACAGGGCCTTCTTTGAAATCATATTCGATATACTCAATGTGGGAGGCAAATTCGGTCTCTTCGATTGCTTGTCTAACTAATGAAGGGAACTGATTCAACTCACCAGTGACGCGGAAGAGAAGTGATGCGCTTGCATGTGGAGAGATAACATTCCCGGCAACACCACCTTCGATAAGCCCTATATTGAGCGAAGAGTTGCCCAAGAGGTCATTTGAAGGCAATTCAAGATTCTTCAAATTTGATAAAACATCTATGAGAATACCATTGGCATCAACTCCAAGCTCGGGATAACCAGAGTGCGAGGCCAGTCCTGTGACATTGATCACACCGCCATAACCACCTTTGTGACCAACACCAAGCTTCAGCTCTGTAGGCTCACCAAAGATGACAGTATCCCAATGATAATCGACCTCTCTCTCCACATACCGGATTCCATCTCCGCCATACTCTTCACCAACATCAAACAGTAAGGAGACCTTACCGTCCTCCAATTCATCGATCAGTTCTAAGAAGGCGATCACTTGAGAAGCGACAGAGGCTTTATCATCACAGGATCCACGTCCATGAATCTTGGTACCGTCCTCTGAGACACCATATGAGAAATGAGGAGGAACAGTGTCGATATGTGAGGTCAGCAGAACTTGTGTTTCATTTATGGCACCTTTGTATGCAAAGACATTGAAGCGAGAGTCAGAGATGTATTGGTGTTCAACAGTGAGTCCCTGAGATTGTAGATACCGAGAAAGTTCATATCCGACTTCCCTCTCGTCGAAAGAGACCGAAGGTGTAGAGACAAGGATTCTATGAAGCTCGAATAACTGGTCGATTGTCTCAATGGACAGGCCGTGGGTGGAGGTGTAATTATAGGTAAAATTGTAAGTGTTCTGGTTGAACATTGGGAGTAGGGAGAGGACTCTTTGGAGCAGCATAGTAATATGACAATCTCAATTTAAGGTAAGGGTTGGAAGAAGCTTAGTTGTAGAATTGGGGATGATGCAATCCTTTTATAAAGGATCCGACAAGCTTACCGTATTGGGACAATGAGCCTGATTGTGGGATAAATCGCACTGTGTATCATAGTTGCGTAACGTAGGAAATCTACTCTGGTATTCATCGCTTACGTTCATACCACTATCGATGCATCTTTTCTGTTATCTCTTGGTCAGTATTTGAAGCCTCTCATTGATACCTCATGATGAAGTCTTCGGATGTGTCAACCAAGTGACACATAGCAGCTGCTAGATCTTTATGATGGCTTAACTTTATCAGCAGTAGCGGTACCAGCATTAATCCGCATTCATGTCACCAAGAGACTTAGTGTGAAAAGTGGAAGTTTCTCACCATTGGCAGGATCAAAGAGAACACTGGAAACAATCATTCAGGGCCAATCACATGGGAGGAAAACAAGGAATGTCACATTGATGCACTCACTCATCATACACACTAATCAATTCCACAACGACAACTCATTCCTAACCAACACCTGAACTGCAAGACAATCGAGTCCTTCGATTGATGAAAGAAATCCGAAAAAAATGCTGCCAAATATTTCCTCCGATGTACATATTAGGAAGTCAACAACTTTCTTTTATCGGTAGGAACCACATGATTCGCGAGCTAGTTGACACGTTTACGGTAGTTATCTTGTGATTATGCACTATTTCTGGCGATTCTCTTGCGCAATAGAGAGGATATCCTCCTCAATTGACAGTGTTTTCTCCGAATATTAGCCTCTATCTAAGGCCACTTAAAAGGGGCCTCCAAAACCCACACACCAACGTCCAAGCTCATCGCGCGCGTTTCTTTTGTGCTCGATTTTAATTTTTTTTTCGTCTTTGAGCGGCCGTGCGCGTATAAGAAAAAATTTTTTCGTCCTTTTCCCATACCTCTGAACTGTTTGGAACGAACAACCAAAATGGCTGACTCTAAACAATCCGTCGAGGTTCTTAACGAACTCTTCCAGAAGTTGTCTGTTGCTACCACTGAAGAGGTTGACGCTGCTGCCACCAACGTCGCTTCCTTCTTGAACGGCTCCATCATTGAGCACGATGTGCCAGAGGTCTTTTTCCAAGCTTTGGCTAAGAACGTCTCTGACAAGAAGCAAGCTGCTAACGCCTTGGAGGCCGTTGCCCACATCGCCTCTGAGAACAACTTGTCTCCATCTGTTGAACCATTCATTGTTGACCTCGTCCCAGAGATCTGCAAGAAGGCTGGTGAGAAGGACCAATTGGTTAGAGACCAGGCTGCTAAGGCTTTGAAGGCCATTTCTACAGCCATCAACCCAAGAGCCGTCAAGGCCTTGTTGCCACACTTGACCAAGTCTCTTGGGGAGACCAGCAAGTGGCAAGAAAAGGTTGCCATCTTGGGTGCCATCTCTGCTCTTGTTGAGCATGCTGAGGAGCAAGTTGCCCTTAGAATGCCTGAGTTGATTCCAGTTTTGTCTGAAGCCATGTGGGACACTAAGCCAGAAGTGAAGAAGGCTGCTACTTCTACCATCTCTACTGCTACTAATACCGTCCACAACAAGGATATTGAGAAGTTTATTCCAAAGTTGATCGAGTGTATTGGTAAGCCAACTGAGGTCCCAGAGACCGTCCACATCTTGGGTGCTACTACTTTCGTTTCTGAGGTCACCACTGCTACTTTGTCCATCATGGTTCCATTGTTGTCCAGAGGTTTGGCTGAGCGTGACACTTCTATCAAGCGTAAGGCTGCTGTTATTGTCGACAACATGTGTAAGCTTGTCGATGACCCACAGGTTGTTGCTCCTTTCATGGCTCTCTTGTTCCCATCCTTGAAGAACAACTTTGCCACCATCGCTGATCCAGAAGCTCGTGATGTTACCTTGAGAGCTTTGAACACCTTGAGAAGAGTTGGTGCTATCCCAGAGGATGACACCATCCCAGAGGTTTCTCATGCTGGTGACAAGGAGGTCACCAAGAAGGAGTTGACCAATATCTTGGCTGAGAACAAGATCGATGTTGCTGCTAGATTCCTCCCAGTTTTGGACTACGCTGCTAACATTGCTGGTGACTTGATTGATGAGCGTGTCATTGACCAAGCTGCTTGGTACGAGCACTTGACCCACTACTTGACCGTCTTCTTGCACGAGAAAGAGGCTAAGGCTGACATTGATGAGTGGAGAAAGCGTGCCATTGACAACATCCCACAACCACCATCTTTCGAGGATGAGGATGATGAGGGTGAGGACTTGTGTAACTGTGAGTTCTCCTTGGCTTACGGTGCTAAGATCTTGTTGAACAAGACACAGTTGAGATTGAAGCGTGGTAGAAGATACGGTTTGTGTGGTCCAAACGGTGCTGGTAAGTCCACTTTGATGAGAGCTATCGCCAACGGTCAAGTTGAAGGTTTCCCAACCCAAGAGGAGTGTCGTACCGTTTACGTTGAGCACGATATCGATGGTACTCACGCTGATACTTCTGTCGTTGACTTCGTCTTTGAAGATGGTGTTACTGGTGTCTCCAAGGAGACCATTGAGGCCAAGTTGAGAGAGTTCGGTTTCTCCGATGCTATGATCAACATGCCAATCCAATCCCTTTCTGGTGGTTGGAAGATGAAATTGGCTTTGGCTAGAGCTGTCTTGAAGAACGCTGATATCTTGTTGTTGGATGAGCCAACTAACCATTTGGATACCGTCAACGTTGCTTGGTTGGTGAACTACTTGAACACATGTGGTATCACCTCCATCATTGTTTCCCACGATTCCGGTTTCTTGGATAACGTTGTTCAATACATCATCCACTACGAGGGTTTCAAGTTGAGAAAGTACAAGGGTAACTTGTCTGAGTTCGTCAAGAGAGTCCCATCTGCCAAGTCTTACCACGAGTTGGGTGCCTCTGACTTGGAGTTCAGATTCCCAGAGCCAGGTTTCTTGGAGGGTGTCAAGACCAAGCAAAAGGCTATTGTTAAGGTTTCTAACATGACCTTCCAATACCCAGGCACTACTAAGCCACAAATCTCTGACATCAACTTCCAATGTTCCCTTTCTTCCAGAATCGCTGTCATTGGTCCAAACGGTGCTGGTAAGTCCACTTTGATTAACGTTTTGACTGGTGAATTGTTGCCAACTGAAGGTGAGGTTTACGTTCACGAGAACTGTCGTATTGCTTACATTAAGCAACACGCTTTCGCCCACATTGATTCCCACTTGGACAAGACCCCATCTGAGTACATTCAGTGGAGATTCCAAACTGGTGAGGACAGAGAGACCATGGACAGAGCTTCCAGACAAATCAACGAAAACGATGAGGAGGCTATGAACAAGATCTTCAAGATTGAGGGTACTCCAAGACGTATTGCCGGTATCCACTCCAGAAGAAAATTCAAGAACACCTACGAGTATGAGTGTTCCTTCCTCTTGGGTGACAACATTGGTTTGAAGTCTGAGAGATGGGTTCCAATGATGTCTGTTGACAATGCTTGGTTGCCAAGAGGTGAGCTTATCGAGTCCCACTCCAAGATGGTTGCTGAGGTTGATATGAAGGAGGCTTTGGCTTCTGGTCAATTCCGTGCTTTGACTAGAAAGGAGATTGAGTCCCACTGTTCCATGTTGGGTTTGGATGCCGAATTGGTTTCCCACTCTAGAATCAGAGGTTTGTCCGGTGGTCAAAAGGTCAAGTTGGTCTTGGCTGCTTGTACCTGGCAAAGACCTCACTTGATTGTGTTGGATGAGCCAACCAACTATTTGGATCGTGACTCTCTTGGTGCTTTGTCTAAGGCTTTGAAGGCTTTCGAGGGTGGTATCATTATCATTACTCACTCTGCTGAGTTCACCAAGGACTTGACTGAGGAAGTCTGGGCTGTTGTCGACGGTAAGATGACCCCATCTGGTCACAACTGGGTCTCCGGTCAAGGTTCTGGTCCAAGATTGGAGAAGAAGGAAGATGAAGAAGACAAGTTCGATGCCATGGGTAACAAGATTTCTGCTGGTAAGAAGAAGACTAAATTGTCCTCTGCTGAGCTTAGAAAGAAGAAGAAGGAGAGAATGAAAAAGAAGAAGGAGATGGGTGATGCTTATGTGTCCTCTGACGACGAGTTCTAAATTGGTTGAAAGTCATCTGACCCTTTGGTAGAGTTTTTAGGACTGACTTATAGAGAGATTATGGTTTTGGACTACGCATTTTGTTTAATGAGCCGTGGCAGCGATTTAGAGATTTTGGGTACATTGTCTAGAGCTTTTGATACTTTTTGGAAGGTTTTTTCTGATACCTCTTCGGGTTGTCCTGTTCTAGATCTTTGTTGTTAATGTTTCTTCCGTTCTGAGGGCTTCTTCTTCATGAAGTTCTTTCTAGTTTGTTGTTGTTTAGATATACAAATTAATTAGTGGATATAATTAAAGGCTGTAGTAACAGTTGGTTTGAGTTTTGCAAATTACTGTTCAGAAAATTTGTGGGCTATTCGATAGAATAGACCGAGACATGACTTAGAAATCCCACAACCTCATTCTGAATACTGTTCTTTCTTCCAAAAAAGAAGCCTCATGGTGATCAAATGCTGGCCGAAAGCATGTGATGTCTCTGAACAGTCTCCCATTTCTTTGATATCTTTTTGCTCGTGCTAACCCAATCATCTTTAACCTCGGTGTAAGAATAACAGGTGTGCGGCCTCGACAGTTCATTTCTCATACCAGTTGTGCAGAATCTCTTCAAAATGATTATCCTCTTTAGTTCATTTTCAGCTACATGAAGCAGGTTTGGAATCCACAAAAGCGCCCAGATTCGTGACATGACAGTGCAATTAGAATTGACGTATGGGAAAAAGTCATAAGGCTGAATGCTAATGAAATGTACGTTTATCCTTATCTGTGGCTGGCAAGATCATAGTGAGTGATCGAAGATCTTGATCATGGGTGGGTATTGTGCCTGTTCAATCTGACAACTTTTTACTAAAAACATTAAGCTTTATGATAAAAATTTGGGCAATTTAAAACCAACAGCGATTTAAAGGGCTCTGTATTCAGAGGATGAACGTATATGAAGAAAATATACAAAAAAATAAAGAATGGTCCCTAGCAGGATCGAACTGCTGATCTTGGCGTTATTAGCACCACGCCTTAACCAACTGGGCCAAGGGACCTTGCTTCTGAAAAGCAAATTCGATTTCACCTCATTTTGCAATATTTAGTGATGTCCGGGTAATATCTTTATTCACGTTTCCTTTCCAAATGGGGAATGTCATCGCTTATGTCATCCAAATGTGCGTAAAAAATTTCCGCCTTCTCCAGTAGACAGAGTATAAACTTTTCACTTTGGGTTTCTCCGTTCTTCTTGATCAGGTCCGCTTTGACACTCTCTTTGGCATTTTTTTATTCCAAGATGGTGAAAGTGGTGGGAAAGAGCTCTGTTAAGCATCATCTTAAGAGGAAGATAGAGGAGGAAATTTCAGAAGACGAGGTCTTCCAAGATAAGTCTGAAGATGAGTTCGAAGTTGATGGATTGATCGATGCTGAAGGCTCGAATGATGAAGATGACGGAAGTCAGGTTGATTCCGATGAGGATTCCGATGCTGAATTCAATGAACTGCTTGCTGAAAATGAGGAGGATCAATCTGATGCTTCATCTGAGGAATTTGAAGAACCACAGGAGCCAGGATCCTTTTCTGATCGTTTAAAAAATTTACACATCCGTTCATTATCTGAAACATCTGAAGTTGTGAAATTAGAAAAATACTCTGATGGTACTGATCGTCTGATGAAGCCAGAGATCGAGCCAGTCTATGAGTCTGATGATTCCGATGCTGAAAACTTCAACACCATCGGTAACATCCCATTATCTGCATATGAAGAATTCCCACACATCGGTTACGATATTAATGGTAAACGAATCATGCGCCCTGCTAAAGGTTCTGCATTGGAACAATTGCTGGATACGATTGACTTGCCGGAAGGTTGGACTGGTCTTTTGGATTCCAACACCGGTTCCAGTCTTAACTTGACAGAAGAGGAGATTGACCTCATTCAGAAGATTGAAAACAACAGATCTACGGATGAAAGCGTTAATCCATACGAAGCTACGATTGAATGGTTCACCTCAAAACAAGAAGTGATGCCGATCCAAGCGATTCCTGAACCAAAACGCAGATTTGTGCCATCCAAACATGAAGCTAAGAGAATCATGAAGATCGTAAGGGCGATTAGAGAAGGCCGTATTGTTCCAAAAGATAAAACTGAAGGAGTTACTGAAGAAATTAGCTATGATCTTTGGGGTGATAATCAACTTGATGCTCAAGATCATATTATGAACTTAAGAGCTCCAAAATTGGCTCCACCAACTCATGAGGAATCATATAATCCGCCAGAGGAATACTTGCCAACAGAAGAAGAAATTGCTAAATGGCAAGAGACAGAACCTGTTGATCGTGAGCGCAATTTCTTACCAAAGAAGTACAACTCTTTGCGTAGAGTGCCCGGTTATGAAGAATCTATCCGTGAGAGATTTGAGCGTTCTTTGGATTTGTATTTGGCTCCTCGTGTTCGTCGTAACAAATTGAATATCGATCCAGAATCCCTTGTACCAGAATTACCGAGTCCAAAGGATCTGAGACCTTTCCCAATTAGGTGCTCCACTGAGTACATTGGTCATAACGGTAAAGTGAGAACTTTGAGTGTAGATCCGAGTGGATTGTGGTTAGCTACCGGTTCCGATGATGGCAGTGTGAAGATCTGGGAAGTGTTGACTGGTAGAGAAGTATACAGTGTCCAGATCGTTGGTGCTGGTGATGACGAAGAAGACAAGGTTGAATGTGTCTCTTGGAATCCAGATGGGGAATTGGGTCTCTTGGCTGTATGTGCTGGTGAAAGTGTGTACTTATTATCTCCTCCTATCTTTGGTTTCGATATTGAAAACCAAGGCAGATTGAAATTGGAATCCGGTTTCGGTTACAACAAGTATGGTAATGTGAAGAAGAGTGGATTGAACGTCAATGAAGACTCTGACCTTGAGAATGAGCCGCAAGTGAAGAAAACTGAGTACGCGCAATGGTTGAAACCATCTGAGAGATTATCAGGCCAAGGTGTTGTGTTACAGGTGCAATGCCGTAAGACTGTCAAATCCATGTCATGGCATAGAAAGGGTGATTATTTCGTCACTATTTCTCCGGATTCTGGAAACACAGCCGTGTTGATCCATCAGATCTCTAAACATGTTTCTCAATCTCCATTCAAAAAGTCCAAAGGTATCATTTCTGATGTTAAATTCCATCCATTCCGTCCACAGATCTTTGTTTGTTCGCAACGTTACATTAAAATCTACGATTTATCACAGCAAGTGTTGACGAAGAAGCTAATGCCTGGCGCCCGTTGGTTATCCAAAATCGATATTCATCCTCGTGGTGATCATTTAATTGCTTCATCCTTCGATAAACGTGTCCTGTGGCACGATTTGGATACTGCAGCTACTCCATATAAGACATTGAGATATCACGAGAAGGCTGTTCGTCAAGTTCAATTCCACAAGGGTTTGCCATTGTTTTGTTCTGCCTCAGATGATGGTTCTATCCATGTTTTCCATGCTACAGTGTATGACGATCTCATGACTAACCCATTGTTGGTTCCATTGAAGAAGTTGACTGGACATAAAATCACCTCGAGCCTGGGTGTCTTAGATGTGGTGTGGCATCCAAAGGAGGCCTGGGTGTTCAGTTCGGGTGCTGATGGTGTTGCAAAATTGTGGACTACATGATTTATATAGCATTGCATTGTACGTATTCTTCTGAAATTGTAGGTGAAGCCTAGTTGGGCACTCCATGCTCACTGATTTCGAATGTCAAATAAGGTGTCAGAATGTCAAAGTGGTCCCATCCCCACGGGGTCGGCTTTTTGGGGTCTTCGTTCCCCCTTTAAATAGACTGCCATTCTTTGATACCCAAGCCGTTGGCGGAGTCATCACAAGACTCACGACATACATAGCACAGCGTCAACCAATCAAAGCCTCTTTAAGTGTTCCATAAAACCAGCATAAACAGGAAAACAAAATTAGTTTACGGATTCCGTATCCACTCAGCCGTAACCGAAGGTGCCTTTTTTGTCTCAAGCCAACTTATGATATTAAATCGCACCCAAAAGATGTTTTTGGATGCTGGTGATGGCTCTCTGGAGTTAAGAACAGGTGATGGCTGCGCTAAAATTCTGGGAAGAAACGCAGATCAAGCACCGTAATTGGTCACTTTTCCACGGACAAAAGAGGATTGTGTTGCATCAAGCTCTACAGATTCATGTACAATTTTCCATTGAACCTTTCAGGCCGATTTTATGGTGCCATGACCGCTTTTCCTCCCTGCCGAGTTGGCCCCTCGGACGGGCACAACCGTATGGACCCCGCCATTATGTAATCATCCTGTTGACTTGAATCAGGAACACTTTATAGTTATATCTGTGCGATAATGAAGATTTAAAGGGATGTATCGATATTGACTCTTTCCAGAGGTTGGTAATCCTTTTAACTTATGTTTTTACTGCCAGAATATACTCATATTTTTAGCTTCAAGGACAATCTCGCGAAGTTATAACCTAAACTGTTGATATGTCGGGACAGAAGGGAGGTCATCGATCTCTCCAAATATAAAAGGAGCATTTTCCGCCCTTGAATCACAAATTTGACACCGTGCTCATCATTTCATACAGATTTCATAATGCTTGCCCTTCGTCACGCCCTAAAGAGAGCACCAAGATTCCAACAGCTCAGAGCTCTTAGCTCCATTTCGCTCCCACCTGTGCCAACTGCCCACGCTAAGCCAGGTTTCGAACCATACCTCACCTCTACCTACATCAACGGTCAACACTTGAAGTCTGACTCCACTGAATGGTTCGATGTCTATGACCCAGCTACTGATGTTCTTATCGCCAAGGTTCCTCAATCTACTGAAGAGGAACTGAACAAGGCTATTGAGGCTGCTGAGACCGCTTTCCAATCTTACAAGAAGTTCAGTGTTATCAAGCGTATGGAGCTTACTTTCAGATATGTCGAGCTTTTGAAAGAGAAGAAGAATGAGCTTGCTTCAACCATCGTCTTTGAACAAGGTAAGTCCTGGTCTGCTGCTATCGCCGATGTCTACAGAGGTATCCAATGTGCTGAACACGCTTGTAACGTGCTAAAGGAGACCGAGTCTGTCGGTTTGGAGGTTTCTAATGACATGGAGACTAAGACTGTCAGAGAGCCAATTGGTGTTGTTGGTTCCATCACTCCGTTCAACTTCCCAGTGATGATCCCATTGTGGACTATCCCATACATCATCGCCACTGGTAACACCACTGTGATGAAGCCATCTGAGTTCTGTCCAGGTACCGGTGCTATTCTTGCTGAGATCGCCAAGGAGGCTGGTGTTCCAGACGGTGTGATCAACATCGTTCATGGTAAGGCCCCAACTGTTACCAAGTTGGCCACTGATCCACGTATTGCTGCTGTCACCTTTGTCGGTGGTAACAACGCAGGTAAGTACGTTCACCAAACTGCTTCCAAGCACTCTAAGAGAGTCCAATGTAACTTGGGTGCTAAGAACCACGTTGTTGTGATGCCAGATGCTGATAAGCAAGCTGTCTTGAACGGTGTTGTCACTGGTGCCTTCTCTTCCACTGGTCAAGTGTGTTTGTCCACTGATATTTTATTCCTCGTTGGCGAGGCTCGTGAGTTCCTCCCAGATATTGTTGATCACGTCAAGCAATTGAAGGCTGCTCCAGGTTTCCAGGATGGTGATTTCGGTCCAGTGGTCTCCAAGCAATCCTTGGAGAGATTGGAGGCTGTCATTGCCGATGCTGAAGCCAAGGGTGCTGAGGTCCTCGTTGACGGTCGTTTGAACAAGCCAAATGGTGCTGAATGGGAAAACGGTTACTTCATCGGCCCAACTTTGTTGAAGAACGTCAAGCCAGGTATGAGATGTGTCGATGAGGAGCTTTTCGGTCCTATCTTCACTATTGTTGAGGCTGATTCCATGGAATACTGTGTTGACTACATCAACAACAACGAGTTCGGTAACTCTGTTGCTATCTTCACCACTTCTGGTCCAGCTGCTAACAGATTTGCAAAGTCTATCAACGTCAACCAAGTTGGTGTTAACGTTGCTGTCCCAATCCCACACGCTGCTTTCGGTTTCACCTCTAACAAGGCCTCCTTCTTGGGTGACTTGCACTTCTACGGCCCAACTGCCTTCAAGTTCTTCACCGAGCCAAAGACAATCACCACCTCTTGGAAGAACATGGGCTACTAAACCGGTTTAGTCTGACGATCTGTATGTAAATGATTTAAAAAAGTTTCTATGATTGATTGAATGTAGAGCTCCAACAGTTAAGTTTGATGTAAGATATCTTCACTACTTCGCTTGGGCAACTCTGAACTTCGATAATACTCATTGCTGCAATTCTTATTTCAGTGAGCACGCTAGAGGGAAACGCTGCTCTTGCTCCAACATAATGTATCTGAAGCAACTGAGCCACCAATAGAAGTTCACTGTAACTGATCACAGATTTGTGATAGTTGTGCAGTTACCGCTCCAGGATGATTCTTGATGATAGCCTGGCTCTATTGTTAAAGGGTTATCTTTATTCTGGAGTCTTCTGAGCTTCAGGCTATCCAAGAAGACCTTCAGAATTGGTGAGAATAAGAGAAAGACCATTACCCCCTCAGTCTTTGAAATTATCAAATAGAACATTAGGATCTTTAGGCTATATTAGATTGGAACGAGATATTCAATGATAGATTTCAGACCCGTACCCATAAGTTATTGGGACTTTTGAGACCATGCAGATAATTTGGATGGCAGATCATCAAATTCAATACATTATCAGGCTGGATATACTCCAGCAGTGATTCAAAACAACATCTATTGGATGTGATATTGATTGTAGCGCAAAAAGACCTCGATCAGGTTAGAAAGAAAGTTGAAGTTAATATTACTCATGACTTATGAATTAGAGCAGAAGCTGGAGATTTCGATTTTTGATTACTCAGATTTCTGTGAACCGGAGGATGGGCATAATGGCAACGTATCAGCCGTTGAGTGCAAAGAGAGTGAATCATGAATGAAAGAAGGTGCGTAGATTCCTAAAACGCAACTAGGCACCATTAGCAGCCTCTTGAGTTGTTGTGATCAGTGGGGACTTGCCACTGAGATTAGTTATTCCACTTATAAAGAAAGGATTGTTCACATTCGTGAAGTGAAATTTACTCTACCAATATGTGAGACGAGCCGGTTTATGACACTAAACACCGACAGAAGTCATATTCAAGTTCCACATCATTGAGAAGCTGATATCCAGTTCGAAACCACGATATGATATCGCTTGTATTACTGTCAATTCATAATATGGTTTCCATGGAGATCTAAGCATTTTTGTCCTACATCTTGTTGGAGGTGCCAGGATGACTAAGAAGCCCATCAAGTTCAAGCGAATTACTCTACAAAATTAAAACAGAGAAGAGAAGGAAGAAAAATCAAAAGCTGGAATTTTTTAGTTTCAATCTATTTCTTTTGATATAATTGTTCCCTTCCATTATTCCCACTACAAAAAAAATTTTCATCCATTGGGCAAATGCCTTCCAGAATGACCACTGGGTGTGGAATGATTTCATTGTTCAACTTCTTAAGTTTTAGATACAGAATCCAATGCCGGCATTGAGCCACTTGCTTGCCTTTTCCCAGCCTCCATTATGTTCGGGAATCCTGCTGGAGCTCTTCACCGTTCAAATGGACAACCATGTATCAGAACCCCTGAAGAGCCCAACAAATAGGAGTTATTGGTATACTAGAAACTGTAAACTCAAGTTATCAGCGCTCACCACTTGGCAAGTATATTGTTAATATTTTTACCCATATTCCTATATAATCTGCTAAATCTGCTATTCTGAGTATATCCTTTTCGATTAACATGATACCTTACCCCTAGATATGCTGCAGTCTATTGACAGCTGTCAAGCTCATGTACGTGCAGTTGCTGGGTTGCCCACAACCAACAGAAGCAACGATGATTGAAATTCATAATAGAAATCCCAGGAAACGGAGAAGTTTGCTCTTTCGCAGAATACCATAGGCTTTTGCTTTCCCACTTCCAGTACACTTTCGAATTCAAGATATTTTCTTCGCATAAACGTGTATAGGGGCTTCATGTCCTAAACGAACGTCTAGATACGCTCTGCATCTGATCCAACAACCGTGTGACTTTCCACACTAGAAACCGAAAACTGGATTGAGATAATGGTACTTCTGAATTTTCAATCACCCAAATACTTTGCTGGGACCATTTATATGAACCCACGGGTATCTATGCAATACGTCACGAATGAACCTCTTCAAGGTTCCCAGCCTGAAAGCATTTTAAATAGCAATCCAGTAGCCGGATTTATTTCGGTGATCACTCGAATAAAAGTATTAACAGTCATTCCCTAGAGCAACTGAACCATGTCTCTATGAATCAGATATGTCAAAAGGTCTCCCTACCATATAATCCTATTGGGATTTAATAACCCACATAGTTCAAAACTACATTCACAGCAATTGGACACTGCGAAGGTCAAAACCTTGTAATCTTCACTATCAGTTTGACGACCACTCTGATTAAAAATGCCACGTGCGTCCATCCTCTAGGTATCAATTTGGATGTATCGAAACTCTGGTTCGAGAGCACTTGAACTCTGTGCCTATTCCCCTGGAAAAGCCGACATCAATTCAATATGTACATATCAATTTGGACGATCAACTGGATATACAAGTTAATGTCATCAAGAGTAGATTCTTTGATGGGCAGGCTTTTAGAAGTCTTACAGGAGTCATCGCACTAGTGAGCATATTCGATTCAGCATGGCGCTTTGATATGCAATTGATCAGACCCTTATGACTCTGAACATTAAGAGCCTGGGTTTGGATTTTAGATCCTCATGCTCCAAGATTAATGACTTGTGGAGCCCACTCCAAATTAGAGAGAATGTCATTTCGGAATTCTCTTCGTTTATTCCCGCATGATGGTTTCCCCTTCGTCAATCACCAGATAAAGACACTAAGCTTTTTGTGACTTCATTGCCCTATTACTGAAAGCTGGCATGAACCGACTGTCTCGTCCGGGAATCGAAATTACTAGAAATAAAAAATATCGAAGAATCCATGTTACAGGAATTCAGACGCTTGAATCCATGAACATCATATCGTGCTATGAGGAGCACTCGAAATCAAAGCTGATTCAATAGGGAAATTTTATATTATTGTCTATTATAATTCTAAGAAGGATAATTTCAACGAAGCATCGGCTTCCAATTTCTTACTTGCCTCTTATCTAAACTTGAAGAGTCTTTCTCTTGACTTCTTCTCTAGTCAACGGTTCAAATTTTCTGGTTCTCTATGAAGTGAGATTTTATCAAAATTCTCTGGAAGGGATCGCTCAATCTTCATAGTTGGGATAACGCACCATGAATATGTCCTGGAAAACTGATTCCTTTCATAAAAAGTCATGTTGTGTAAGTCTCTAATCCCCAGTGCAGAAAACGTACATTCCAAAGGGCAGTTCTTTTTGGAAAACCTTCAGAGCTCAAAAGCACTCTTTGATAGTATATTCATATCACGTGAAAATGGGGTTCGATCGATGCTTGTCTCAGAGTTGGTGAGGACCTTAAGATTACCTTAATACAAAAACCTTCGGATATTTAATATATTGAGAGCTGCTCATATCTAATAGATAAGAACTCACAGATTCCTTCTGCAGCGTGTTTCATGAAGGGGAAAAGTCCTCTAAATAAGGGTAGAAAGGAATTATTCGAGATTATTCGACTCCAGCCTATTGTCAAATTATCCAAAATTAAACCTAGACCTAGTTTTCATCGAAAGCAAACGAAAAAGGTAAATGATTCATAAAAAATGGAAATTTGGCCAAAGAATTGGGCAATCTTTTCCACCTCTGGAAGATGAGTTTCACGTCATAGTGGTTTAGAGTAGAACGTAGGGGCCTAGATCCCATTTCGAAGCAACATCAGTTATAGATTTTTTGGACTAGAAATGATAGTAAATTTCAATGCTATGAAGAAACTTGAGAGCTCAGTTCAAGTACCGTATAACAGTAAACTTTAGACTGCAGAGACTCCAGGTCTTGATCTAGGTAGATAAGGAGGATGACGTAAGCTCTCTTTGCCTATTGTTTTGAAGTTACTGCGGCAACAAACTCCGGTTCGTGGGGCAAGCATTTCCTAATATGGTCGCTTGGTGCTATTTTGGGAAATTCGGAGGAATTCTTGTTTGTCAATTGCCTCAAATCTGAATATATATCATATCGAATCATATTCAAGCTTCGTCCACGCAATTGACCTGATAGACCCCGTTTTTCTGTATGAAAATAAATTGTATATTCTCGGCCTCCACTTGACGGGGTCATTGTCCTCCACCGATTTATCTCCCCCCAACTACGGTGCATCACAGACACCCACTTTGTCACCAGACGTATAAATAGCGACCTTGCTTTTTCCATCATCATACTCTAGTTTCAAAGTTTTATCAACCCCACATCGAAACCACCTGATGTTACGCATACCAACTCCGAGAACAATCACGGCTTTAAAAGGCCTTAGAATCCAACATTGCTCAAGACAATTCTCCTCTTTCGCCATATTGAGAGACAAGATGAGAGGCCTACAATACTACGGTGCGAACGATATTCGTTATAATACGGAGATTCCTGTGCCAACTGTGACAAAGCCTGATGATGTTGTTGTTAAGGTTGCTTTTTGTGGTATCTGTGGAACTGATCTCCATGAATTTGAGGAGCCAATCTTCTTTGCCAACGCTGCCACTGAGCAAGGCGATAAGATCAGTGGTAAAAAGCTGCCATTGGTTCTAGGCCATGAGTTCAGTGGTATTGTCCATGAAATTGGAGCAAATGTCACACATTTGCAACCTGGTGATCATGTTGTTGTTGAAACCACGGGTCATTGTGAAGAGAGACGTAACTACTTCACTGAACCGGAAAATAAGAGACGCGATTTGCCAACTTGTCAATCATGTGACTTAGGTTATACCAATACTTGTACGGACTTGAACTTCCTTGGGTTGGGTGTTGATAACGGTGCTCTTGCAGAATACACCAAGTATTCCAAAGATCACGTTCTCAAAGTCGATAAGAAGATCCCACTGGATGTGTGCGCCTTGATTGAGCCGTTGTCTGTTGTCTGGCACGCTGTCGAATTGGCTGGTTTCAAAGAAGGTCAGGATGCCCTTGTGCTGGGAGCTGGTCCAATTGGTTTAGCTACATTGCTTGTCTTGCAAGCCAAAGGTGCGTCTAAGGTTGTCGTCTCTGAGCCTGCGTCTATTAGAAGGGAGCAAGCTGAGAAGCTAGGTGCCGTTGGGTTCAACCCTGCTGAATTTGGTGACAAGGCCACTGAAGAGTTGAGAAAGTTAGGTTCCAGAGGCCAAGGTTTCGCAGCATCCTTTGACTGTTCCGGTATCCCAGTCACATATGCGACTTCGATCCATGCACTAAGAGCGCGTGGTGTCGCTTGTAACGTTGCCATCTGGCCACACAAATCTGTTGCTCATTATGTTATGGATTTGACATTGGAGGAGAAGTCTAGTGTTGGTTCTCTCGGCTACACTACTAAGGATTTTGCTGGTGTCATTGGGGCCATGGAATCCGGTGACCTTGATGTTGAGAAGGTAAAGAACTTGATCACTGGTAGAGTTTCTTTGAAAGATGGTGTTGAGAAGGGCTTCAAAGAGTTGATGGCTCACAAGGACAAGCACATCAAGGTTCTGATCTCTCCACAAGAGTAATGCAGCTATTGAATAGTTATGATGAAAGTACTAACTTTGAATGAAACGATTTAAAGCCACCGAAGTAGTTTACATTCATAAAACCCTCAGTATAAGTAGCAGCTTTTTCGTTTATTGAGGGCCTGTTATCCCGGGGTTACCCGACCGTATTTTCGTTTTGGTCCCGAGGGTGCGCCGAGACGACGAAAACCGTCAAATTGGACCCATGAAACCATGAAATGGCATTTTGAAACAAAGAAACTAAGGAGATATCCAGGGGAGTTAGGGATGTCTTTGGAATCGCAACAGATCTCCTACGGGAAGCAGTACTATAGTGGGCTTGATCAGAACTTCCAGGAATTTGCAGAGACGCAACAGTGGGAACATCATCACCAGTCTGCTGAAGACACAATACAGCATAGAGATGAGCCTAGAGTGGATTCTCAGAGCAATGAGCACTCCGTGGACCCTCAGAAACAGGCACACGTGAATCATCATCACTCACAACAGCAGCACCCAACAGGTGAGCATTATGATGATTTTCAGAGTAATTTCACCCCGATGGGTTTACAGCTTGGATTTAACGAACAACACCCACAACAGGAGTTCAGTGGTGCTCCTCAACCACAACCACAACCACCACAACCACAACTAGCGCAGCAGCACCAGCAACAGGTGCAAGCTCAGCCTGCCTCAGCTGCTAACCCATCTCCTACAGCAATGGCCGTCCCTTCCACAGCGACTACTTCTACAACTGTGGGGGAGCCTGAACAACCATTCTATGTGAATGCTAAACAGTACCATCGCATTTTGAAGCGTCGTCTCGCTCGTGCTAAGTTAGAGGAGTCCTTGAAAGTGGCAAGAGGGAGAAGACCTTACCTACATGAGTCCAGACATAAGCATGCCATGAGAAGACCAAGAGGTCAAGGTGGCAGATTTCTGACTGCTGCTGAGATTGCAGAGAGGGATAGGCTGGAGAAAGAGAAGGAACAGCAAGATCAGATGGGGCATCAGGATAGTACAGTACCGCCTCAGAATGAACCGGGGGTACAACCTAAACCTCAACCTCAGGTAGATCAGCCACAGTCACAACAACAGCATTCGCCACAACTCGTGGGTGAAATTGAGACTGAAGCAACGGACTGATACGATCCTTTTACTTAAAATGTATAAAAGAAAACCCTTGATGATAATGAATGTGTGTTATGAAATGACTTTTTTTGTAATCAATATGGCTATTCGTTAGTGTTTAATTATAACAATCTTCTATGTACAAGCTGTAATGTTATCAGGCTTTTGGATCCAAATATTTCTCAAAGGCATCATTCCTCTCCTTGAACGGTCTTGGACCTAGGAGTTCAATCATATCATTTCTCGTCAAAACCTCCTTCTTCAACAACAACTGCGCAACTTTCTCAACATCAGCAGCCTTATCCTTCAATAAAGCACGACAGCGATCGGCGCATTCCTCAACGATACGATATACTTCCTCGTCAACCAGTGTAGCAGTCTCTTCACTGAACGGTTTGGTCAAATCAGAATCATCTTTACGCTCATATGTCAAAGGACCAATCTTTGAGGACATACCCAATCTCGTAACCATGTTGTTTGCGATATTGGTGACTTTCTTGAAATCATCAGATGCACCTGATGTGACAGAATCAAAGTGTAACTCTTCAGAGATACGGCCACCAAGTGCCATAGTCATACGATCACGTAATTGATCAACACTCAACAAATAGATATCTGGTGGCAAATATTGCGCATAACCCAATGCACCTTGGCCTCTTGGAATGATTGAAACCTTCAGTAATGGATCAGCATTCTCCAAATACCAGCCACAGATAGCATGGCCAGCTTCATGGTAAGCAACAACCTTTTTCTCTTGTGGCGAAAGCAACTTGGACTTCTTTTCAAGGCCGGCAATGACACGCTCAATCGCTTGTTCGAAATGGGAGAGGACCACCTCTGGATCGTTATGGCGGGCAGCAATTAGGGCAGCTTCATTTACAACGTTGGCGATATCCGCACCCGAGAAACCTGGGGTCAATGCAGCCAATTTACCACAGAGATCGTGGAATTCCGAGGAGTCCTTAGCAATTTGTAATTTGATTTTTTTCAAATAAACAGCATAGATCTCCTTACGTCCTTCCAGCTCAGGCTTATCGATCTGGATATGACGATCGAATCTACCTGGTCTCATCAAAGCTTGATCCAAGACATCAGGTCTGTTCGTACCAGCAAGGACAACGACATGGTCAGAACTTTGGAAACCATCCATCTCAACCAACAGTTGATTTAATGTAGTTTCACGCTCATCATTGGCACCAGAAAAGTTTCCCTTGGTACGAGCTTTACCAATAGCATCAATCTCATCGACAAACACAATACTTGGAGCGTTCTCACGAGCAGTCTTGAAAAGATCACGGACACGAGAAGCACCAACACCGACAAACATCTCGACGAATTCAGAACCGGAAACAGAGTAGAATGGGACACCTGCTTCACCTGCAGTGGCTTTTGCCAAAAGGGTCTTACCAGTACCTGGGGGACCAGATAAGATAGCACCTCTTGGGATCTTACCACCTAATCTCTCATACTTTTGTGGATTCTTCAAGAACGACACGAATTCCATAACTTCCTCCTTTGCTTCTTCCATACCTGCAACATCTGCAAACTTGACTTTAACATCGGTTTCTTGATTAAACTTCTTCGCCTGAGATTTACCCACACCAAAAATACCGCCAGGACCTCCAGCAGCACCTTGAGCGGAGCGTTTCGTCAGCCAGAATAAACCGGCAAGCATCAACAAAGTTGGCAAGAATTGGAAAACGGTGCGCACAAAGTGTCCCTCTTGGACGTAGTTCACTGGAATACGGAAATCATCAGCAACTCCGTTCTCATCTTGCACCCGGGCCAATTTATGTTCAAAGGAATCCAGCGATCCAATTGTAAAGTAGTAATAGTTTTGAGCACCCATCGACTGCTTGCCATTGTCATTTAATACAACACGAACGACCGATTTGTTAACAACAATTAACTTCTGTACGAACCCTCTGTCAAGAAAATTGGTACGGAATTCTTGGAAGGTGATCTCATGGGATCCTTCGGATGTGGTCAATGAGTAACCTAAAAAGATAGCAATACCCATGAACAACAAGATTTCGATTGGATCAATTCTAAATGCATAAACTCTGTTCTTAGGATCAGAGGTATCCTTGACGAAACGCTTGTTACCCTTAGAGACCTCCTCCTCAG
Source organism: Williopsis subsufficiens (assembly GCA_017948575.1). Classification (NCBI taxonomy): domain Eukaryota; kingdom Fungi; phylum Ascomycota; class Saccharomycetes; order Phaffomycetales; family Wickerhamomycetaceae; genus Williopsis; species Williopsis subsufficiens. Next base: position 184,403 of record JACVEX010000391.1, read on the forward strand.
CTTTCTTCATGCGTTCTTCATTCTGTCTTTGCCATTTCTCATAAGCCTGTTCTTCATCTTCTCTTTCACGCTCCTTCTTAATGGCATCCTCTCTCTCTTTGTCTGCGTTGTTCTCTTTTGTCTCTTTGCTCTCTTTCGTCTCTTTGTTCTCCTTGATGAACTCTGAGAAAACAGAATGCGAATCTTCACTGCTCGCCAAGTGCTCCTTCGGCTCAACGAACTCTAGAAGTTCTTGAAACATAAGCCTCTTCTTTATGATATTATCATCCTTAGAACCCTCGCTGCACTCCAAGTAGTACTTAAAAAACTTTGAAGGTTGGACACCGTCTAGCCTGATCAACTCATCCAGCTTGTTCTTAATCTTCACAGGGTCAATAGAATCACTCAGCACCAGCTCCAAATACACCTGGGTCTTGCGCATCACCACACCAGGATCCTCACCCGGCTCGTATATCACTTTCTCAAATTTGGAAAAGTCAAATTGACCTCTTTTATCAAAAAGGTTCTGTCTTGGAGGAGAGCTGTGTATCAGTCTGGTTCTATACTGAAGTCCTGAAGCCGGCAAAAGCGCCCGCTGGCGTAACGCCAGACGCGCCGAGTATCTCAGTAGTGGGATCCTTATCTTCAGCATCGCCAAGCGGTCCTCTGAGGCCTCCGTTTGTCTTAGCCACGATTGTTCCCGTTGAGTTCTTGTACAAGTTTGCCGTTCAACTCGTCCGCGGAGGGGGGCGAAACCCCGTTATAGGTGTGCGGGTGTGTAGAACGAATTCGCGGGTTTTCGTCTCGTTTGAAAATCTCAGCTTAGCGTAAACAACGGAAGGGACAAAATAGGCAATGAGAGCGCTGAGGGAAAAGATGGCCGCTGAAGAGACCCCAAGAAGATGTATGTTGGTGTTTGTAAAATAACATATGGTGTGAGTGCTAACAGTTTCCTTTTTAGCGCGCCGTTCTGCGACTGCTGACACTTCACTGAGAGTTGAGGATCCAGTGAACGCGAAAGATGAAGATGATGAATACCAGGAAGAAGAAGAGGTTGCGGAAGCTGAAGATGACTTGGAAGAAGATGATGAAGAAGGGTCTTTAGTTGAAGACGAGGAAGAGGAAGTAGAGGAGGCAGAGGAGGCAGAGGCTAAGCCTGTTAAGAGAAGAGGCAGACCTCCAAAGAGGCCTCCTGTGGAAGACGGTGGTCTAAGCGACATCAAGAGAATCAGAATACAAGAAGCACCAGCAAAGGGCAGAAGGGGCAGGAAGCCAGCGATTGCACCAGAGGGGTCATTGACAACCGAGGATGGCCGTGTCTTAGCAGTTATCGACGATGAGTACGATCTCTCGGAGGATGAAGAAGGTGAGGCTAAAATCACGAAAAATGGTGAATTACTCGATGGCAGAGAGTTCAGAGTGAGAACTTTCAAAGTGAAAGGTAAAGGAGACAGACTTTACATGCTTTCTACTGAACCGGCGAGATGCATGGGCTTCCGAGACTCTTATCTCTTGTTTCAGAAACACAGACTACTCTATAAAGTTGTCCTCTCACAAGAGGAGAAGTATGACCTTATAGACCGCGATATCATCCCACATTCTTACAAAGGTCGTGTTATTGGACTAGTCACTGCTCGTTCTGTGTTTAGAGAGTTTGGTGCAAAGATCGTTGTTGGCGGTAAGTGGATCACGGATGACTATTACGCCACAAAGTTGCGTGAATTGGGGCGTGTCACTGAAGGCACCTTGGCCGATCCACAGGATGTATTACCACCACAGGGGACACCATATAATACTAAGCAGTTCGTGGCATGGCACGGTGCTTCAAGTGTTTATCACCAATCGACAATGGTTCATACGCCACAACCAACATATGAGAGCTTGGAATTACAGAGTGTGAAGGCACTGAAGCAAACCACCAATATGAGTGAAGAGAATTGGATGTATCAACATGCCTTGAGTATCAGGGATTTTGAAAAGGCTTTGCTTCAAGGAAGAATGGTCATTCAAAGAGGATTGAGAGATCCATATACTGGGCTTACATTTGTTCCTGGTGCCACGCAACCAAGTGAAGTGAGATATCTAAGCATTGATGATCAGCAGGGAAGAAACAAACTGATATACGAGACAAAGATCCAATTAAAAGGGTTTGAGAGAAGAACGGGATTGAAGGACGTCGCCTTAGAGCTCTTTGAAGATTGTGTCGATGAAGAGACGAAGAAGGCCATTTTCAAACAACAAGAGTATGAGAAACTCATTATCTAGTTTTTGCAATCTGTAACATAGAATTCGTCAATACCTACTGGCGGGTCTGCCGGGTAAAGTTACGAGGATGGCTTGCACGCAATAGATAGGGATCAGATCACCGCTTTTATGAACTTCGCGGTGGCTTCTGATTTCATTGTTGATTTGACATCTTTGAAGGTCTATCTGTTTCAAGAAACGTTTTCTGGATTGATCGATTCTTTTGTAGAAGTTTTTACAGGTAATCCGAATATGGATATTCCAGTGAGGGGAGTTCGAAGCTTCTCTTCAGTTTGTATAATACATTTCGGAATGTATACATATATTCTGCTCTTACTAACAGTCTCTCTCTGGCTATTTTGAGGTTTGGAGTCAAAAGGGACAAAGAGAGAACCTCACAATATGCAGACGACCTCAAGCGAATGGTACTTATTACAAGCAAGAAGATAGACATCCCGCCAATTTTGAGGATTACAGCATAAAATTCATTTCAAACTAAATACAACCTTTTCACCAGACACCTTGTCCTCTTTCAGCAAGTCGAATGCGTCATTAGTGGACTTCAAACCTGGAGCTAAAACCTTAAGCTTCGCGTGCTTCAACTGCGGAATGACAGCTGGTAACTTCTCTTTCCAGAACTTGTTATATCTCTTCAAAGTAGCCTGGTCTGGAATGAAATGATTACCAAAAAGATCAGTTTCTTCACCATTAGCTAAGTACGCCAATGTTGGGTTTGCAACAGTGGCAGATGAGCTATCACGGTCATCCAACTTAAGATCAGTCAAGGACTTAAACAACAAGCTGTCCAAAATAACAGTAGAGTCCTTGGTGGCATCATACACAGACTGCCATGTTTCATCAGAAGAGACAGTATCCAAAGCATAACGGATGTCACCATTTGCTGCGTCGTGAATCTGTTTAGACACGTTGGCATCGTTATAATCGAATACTAGGTCGGCACCCAAGGATTTAAGGAACTCATGGTTCTTCTTTGAAGCAGTGGTAATGACCTTCAACCCAAGGCCCAATTTTGCAATTTGGATTGCAAGAATACCTGTAGCTGTGGCACCACCCCAGATCAAGATGTACTTACCAGAATCTTCAGCCTTAACGTTCAAGTTACCCGCAAGAGACAGGATAACTGTAGTGAGTCCTAAGGTAACAGAAGCAGCACCTTCCCAGGTGTCAATGGTACCAGATCTGTATTCACCTTGTGGCAACGCTGTCTTCTCTTTGAAGCTTCCATCGTACTTGATTGTAGTCTCAACATCTGCAATGATGTATTCAGCAAAGCACCCTCTTTCCTTAGAGAAGTTACCGTGAGAGAAAGTTGATACGACATCACCGAGAGAGAAGCCAGTGACACCCTCACCGATAGCATGGACAAAACCGGCAGCATCAGAGCCGGCAATGTCACCAGGCTGGCCTTGTTTGAAAGCAATGTGTTTCCAATCAGTTGGGTTGGCAGCGAAAGCGACTGTCTTGACGATGAGCTTACCAGCTGGTGGTTTAGGGATTGCAATTTGGGAAGTGGTTATCCATTGACCTGGACCAGCGTTCTCAGCGATGACAGCAGCGGTTTGGGACATTATTTCTTCTGATTCTTAATATGTTGATGAATCACGTAAATAGCACACCAGAGCAACTTCGATCAACTGCCCCTTTTATATCGCGTGAAGGTGCCTTCCTCATTAGTAATACACAATGGTGCCATGATGGGCGCCACATTGGTCAGTGAAATTCCTAGAAGGTCTCCACCATTCAGCTCTGAAGCCAATAAAAGCGCAGTTCCTTCATCAAGTTTCTGTGTAATTATTAATCATATATGGAATTCCATTTATAAGTACAAATATGTGTTTTCCGGTGAAGTCCGCAAAGTCCGTATAGTCCGTGTAGTCCAACTGCTTCATAACCATGATCTTAATAGTAGCATCTTGGCGTCACGGAATACAACAGATCTGCATATTCCAAATGATCAATAGAAGTGGTAGATTGAAGCCTATTGACCTTTTCATGAAAATACCCAGTGAGGCGCTCTGAGCGAGTACTTTCCTACTTGATGTCTGCGGTTGAAAGAATCATAATGACAGGATCAAGATTCTCGAACCAGCGAGGAATATGCAAATCTCAGTGAAGGAAATATATCTGTCTATTGGTTATCAATATTTCCGTAAACTTGAGCAACTATACTATTGCATGCAACAACGATATTGAATTAGAAGAAAAACGCTATCTTCGTATATCAATTGGTTCGATCTCAGTGCTTCAAAAGTTGTATTATGTAGATGGTAATAGATGAGGCGGATTGTAGATGGTGCGCTTCAGTTTCTAGGAGACGTAAAGATTAAAATTAGACCCTCTTGATCAGTCTAAGTATAAAGATCTCGACACAGGTATCTAGATATCCAAAGAAATTTGAGCCGCTATGGGTCTAACTGAGCACCTGGAATTCATAAAATACATGACTAACCGGTTCATAGGTCTCAATACTTTATGCCATAACCCTCCGCCATTACCTTCTAATTCTACACGCATATCAAAATAAACTACCCTCAATTTACCCAAATCGGTAATATTTCTGAATGCTGTTGTTTACATTTTGTGGCCCGTACCTCATTTTTTGCCCTCAGCGAAATTTCCATCAAGACTTCGAAAACTTTTCAAAAAAGCAGTTAGGAGGAAAATCTGAAAAGGTAGCTGGAAAGACATTGGAATAATGGCTGACTTGGAGTCTCTTGCTTACGTATTAGAGCAGTCGCTGAGTCCTGTAACTGCTAAACAGGCCGAACAGCAGTTGAGACAGCAGGAGTCCGTACAAGGCTTCCCATTGACACTATTGCATGTTGTTGCTTCTACTAACTTGCCAATCTCCACCAGATTGGCTGGAGCCCTCTTCTTCAAGAACTTTATCAAGCGCAAGTGGGTTGATGAGGATGGTAACTACCTGAACGCTGATACTGATCTGATCAAGTCTGAGATCATCCCATTGATGATCACGTTGCCAAACAACTTACAAGTACAGATCGGTGAGGCTGTCTCTATAATTGCTGATTCAGACTTTCCAGAGCGCTGGCCATCTTTGATTGACGACTTGGTGAACAAGCTCAGCGAGGACGATATGATTACCAATAAGGGTGTCCTCACTGTTGCTCATTCGATTTTCAAGAGATGGAGACCATTGTTTAGATCAGATGCATTGTTCTTGGAGATCAAATTGGTCCTGGAGAAGTTTTGTACCCCGTTCTTGGGACTTTTAAATAGAGTCGATACTGCAATTGACGCCAGCAGTGGCAATAAAGCTCAATTGTTGATCTTGTTTGACGTTTTATTGCTTCTTATCAAGATCTACTACGATTTAAACTGTCAAGATATCCCAGAGTTCTTTGAAGACCATATGAATGACGGTATGTCCATCATTCATAAGTACCTGATCTACTCTAATGACCTTTTGAAAGATAATGACGAAGACACAGAAGCTGATGTGGTTTCGAAGACTAAGACATCAATCTCTGAATTGATTCAACTCTATACAACAAGATATGAGGATGTCTTCGAGCCACTGATCCCACAGTTTATCCAAAGTGTGTGGAACTTACTCACAACTACATCACTGCAACCAAAGTATGATATAATGGTATCTAAATTACTCTCTTTCTTGACATGTGTTGCTAGATTACCAAAACACTCCGAGATCTTCGACAACGATACCGCAATGAGGGAAATCACTGAGAGAATTATCATTCCAAACTTGACAGTTAGGGAATCTGACGAAGAGTTGTTCGAAGATGATCCAATTGAGTACATCAGACGTGACTTGGAAGGTTCTGACTCAGATACTAGAAGAAGAGCTTCTATCGACTTCCTGAGAGAACTGAAATCTAAGAATGAGTCCCTTGTCACCCAAGTTGTTTTAAATTACATCAACCACTACTTGAAAGAGTACCAAGCATCACCATCTGAATGGAAGTACAAAGACTTAGCTATTTATCTCTTCACTGCATTGGCTTCCAAGAGTTCATCCTCTACAACTACTGGTGTCTCTACGAACGTATTATTGGATGTTGTACAATTTTTTAGTCAAAACATTGTGTCCGACTTGCTCAACGATGACATCCACCCGATTTTGAAAGTGGATGCTATCAAGTACATCTATACCTTCAGAAATCAGCTTACTAAACAGCAATTGGCGGAATCGTTTCCGATTTTGAACAAACATCTCCAAGCTGCAGATTTTGTTGAATACACATATGCATCTATTACCATTGAAAGAATCCTTTCGCTTAGAGGTGATGATAAGAAGCTGATGTTCAACAAGACGGATCTACAGGGTATCGTCGAGAACTTATTGACCAATTTGTTCCAACTAATATTGAAAAATTCCGGATCACCTGAAAAACTGGCCGAGAACGAGTTCTTAATGAAGACATTGATGAGAGTCATGGTGATCGCAGAAGACTCTATTTCTTCTATCGCTGTGGAATTGATTAAGAATTTACTCTCCATCATCGCTATAATTTCAAAGAATCCTTCAAACCCAAGATTCTCCCATTATACGTTTGAATCCATTGCTGTGCTGATCAAGTTCAATCATAACAATAACTGGTCCTCTTTGATATCGTTGATCGTCCCTGCTTTTTTGGAATTACTTGGTGCTGATGTCCAAGAGTTTGTTCCTTATGTTTTCCAAATCTTGGCTTATCTACTGGAAGTATCTCCGGAGAATGAGGTAATTCCTGACACTTTTAAGCAATTAATCCAACCATTGATGTCTCCGAGTGTTTGGGAGTTTAAGGGTAACATTCCAGCTGTCACAAGATTACTACAGGCTATTTTGTCCAAAGATTACACTGGATTCACAGATATCACTGCATTGCTGGGTGTCTTCCAGAAATTGATCTCTTCTAAACTGAACGAGTACTACGGTTTCGATCTTTTGGAATCAATCTTATTGAATTTCCCAGACGAAAAGATCCAAGGGTATACTAAAAATATCGCTATTCTCTTACTTCAAAGACTGCAGACCTCCAGAACTGAAAAATATGTCAAACGGTTGGTGTCCTTTGTTTCAAAGTTGACCATGATCAAATCCACAGATTATAGTATTGACTTATTTGAACAAGTCCAACCGGGAATCTTTGGTACAATATTTGAGCAGTTCTTCATTCCTTCTATTCCAAATATTGGTAACTTGACTGAAAAGAAGTTTGTCATTATTGGCTTGGCTCATCTGATCCAATCATCTAGATTTCTCCAAGGCGATTTCCAAAAATTATTGGTTCCAACGTTAGAAATCTTGATCCAATTAACCACATCTGAGTCCATCAGAGCACTGAACGCGGATGCAGATGAGATAATCGAATTGGAGATGGAAGAAGTGTCATCTTTCGGCTCAAACTTTTCAAGATTGAACAGCATCTTGCCAAAGGGCTTGGATCCAACTCAGATGTCGCTGCAAGATGGTAAAAACTATTTGGTTGAGCAGCTAAAAAAATTGAACCAGCAGAGCGGTGGCCTCTTCATCCAACAGTTGAAATCCCAATTGAGTGTTGATGGCATGAAGAATCTGTCATTGCTGGGCTTCTAGTTCCTGAAGATCAAAGGAAAACATACCCAATGTTCTGATCTCTTGTTGTAGTGATTGTCGTTTGCTTCCGTGAAGGCTGGGGCCTATCAGTGTCTCTGATTCTTTTCCCTAGTTGTTTGTCATATTTGACAGTTGGCTCGTAACAGGATATGCAGAGTAATAAGTAAAATAGAGCATTGCTTGCGATTTCTTGCAGGAGGGGAATGAAGAAAAGGCCCGAACTTGATGAATTGTTCATGAGCGATCTATCAGCGCTCCATGAGTTTGGACAATAGAGATATGAACATTTTTTAATAAGTAAGAGCGATATTTGGAGATGACTTCAAGAACAAGAATACCCGCATCTACTCCTAGAAGTCGTGAAGGACCTTCAGCGCTGGAGCTTACATCCAAGGGAGTAGTGACGTTCCTGAATCGAATATAGGTTTGGAACCGCTGATTTCATTCGAAATACATATTAATGTATATCTTGTTATTTGATATAGGTATGAATTCTAAATTTGTTTTATTGGATTTTGTGGGTTTTCTGATTAATTTGCTATCAGTTTATTCTATATTTTGTACAAAATAGATGTAATTATTTGTGGGATAATCCTCGCCTGAAGATTTCTTTTAAATAGTGTAGAATAACTCTTCCAAAGTCTAATCTTTAGCTTGTTGACACATACACATGTATGAATTATGTATGATATATCTATGTAGATTGCCATTATATCCCAAGTAGTTACAAGTGTAATGGTACTACTATGACAACTCGAGTCATCTCATTTCCATTTGTAGAAATTTCACTAACTATGTCGAAATCTTAACGTGTGACGCTAAATTCAAAGAAGAAGGCTCTCTTTGTAGTTCATAATCTTCGCAACTCTGATACAAGTTATTCCTGTTTGCAATTCTAAATGTTGCATTGTTCACCATCTGAAAGTGCGAGACGCAAGAAACTTTGGAATTAACGAGCCCGCAAAATTTCGTCAACAGATCTGGTCGGAATTATATCTTTCTCTCAGGAAGCTTACTCAAGTGGAAGACGTCCTATTTTGGGGGCGGTGATGGTCAAGTAACAAACGCGGGTACCATTTGTGCAAGTCAAATCACGCTGTACCAGTTCAGTATAGTTTTAGGAACTGGTTGTTACATTATTGAGGCGGGATCTCTCATGATTTATTACTTTGCTCTACTCGCCCTTTGGCTACAACTCAGACTGTTTTTTTGGAGACCTCGACATCTGCCATCTTCATTCAGTCAAGTGGAATGGCAAATGAACTAACAATTGCAGGTTGGGGAAATTTGAATATTATTGTTTTTTCTTCTATTGTGTCCTCTTTTGATTACTCTGAAGACACATTGGCAGTGCAAGCTATAGACGGAAGCGCTTACAGTTTTATCATTGGAAAAGGTTACGACATGGATCTTATGATTAAAGGTGCTGGGATTTCGAAAAACGGACAAATCATCTCGGGCTACTTGGCATATTCTGGGGCTCCTCCAGATACTTCACAACCGTCGATTTGCCAGATATGCCCTCCTGTACCGCCCTTTCTTGGTGCATATTCTGAGAACTCTTCATCTTCTGAGACTTTATCCTCGTCTGATATTTCATCCTCTGAGAACTCTTCTTTGTCCTCCCAGCTCTCTTCGTCTTTTGAATCGTCTTCTTCATCGAGCAGATCGACACACGAATCTTCCACAGCATACATTTCTACGGCAACTGAGTATTACTCATCCTCGTTATCATCCACTCCGTCGTCTATACCGACAGCAATAACAGTATTGGTTGATGGCCATTCTGACTATGATACGTTGCAATAGAAACTTGTTATCTCAGGTCACCTGGCGGATGTGCTCTCTATTGACCTTGATGTAACTTCGGATTCTTCTAATTTCGATTTCACAGAAGCCAAAGCTCTCATCCAGAATGTCGAATCTAGCCACGCAGAAATCAGTGTTGGAGATCGATTGGTTACGATAACTTCTAATGAACAGTGGTCGTACTCAGATGTGTTCAGCGTGATAATCTATGCCTCAGTCTTGTCTGGCCATGAATGGTCTTCTTCTTTCCAACTGTTGATCTCTACTTCAAGCTACACAATTCTCAGTAAGAGACATGTGCTTGTTTAGAACATCCAGAACACAATTACAGATCCAAATTATTCCTTTTCATCTGGTGAATCATCTTCTAAGACTTAATTAGGCGTGTCATCCGTTGCTTCTACAACTTCATCGATGATTTCCTCTAGTTTCTCATTCAATACTTCACCCCTCACGTCAAACTGTGCCACTTATTGGAACAACACAGAGACAAGTTCAAAGAGCGAAACATCCAACCTCATCAATGGCGGGAAGACAATCTCTAGCTTGAGCGCCGTTATAATCACCGCCACAACAACAGAGAATGAAGGACTTATTACATTTATCAGCACATTCTGTCATGAGAACAAGTGCTCAACTTCCGAAGTATCAACGGGAATCACAGTCATTACTTCCACCCGTTCAGGTGTGATTTTCTCTTATACTACGTACTGCCCACTATCTACAGTGTCAGAGAAATTTGCGCTCACTCCAACCACCACACCGCTATGTTTGGAGGGCTCACCCCTAGAAATGACGACTGGGGTGGAAGCTATGAACACGACCGTGGAAGGTGTTAAGACTTTTTATACGACCTATCGTTCAATTGAGAGTGAATATTTAAGTTTCCCATCATATACTTCCCGTTCTCTATTGCCTCAATCTATCATATCTACTCAACAAGGTCAGACTGGGGGAGTTAGCTTCTCTTCGTTGACAAAAGAGGCTGTGAGTGAAGTGAAAACAGTGACTTCATACGTTGAAGATCCTTCATCTGCCCATAGCATTCAGACTTGTGAAAACAGCTCATGTTCGTTGGTGGAAGAAAGTGTTAGCATGGATAGTTTTAGAGGCAGTGTCACGAAAATCTCGATTTCTGAAATTTCTCCTTCTGGCTCTTTACGATCCTCTGTTTCCACCTTTGAGGGTATTGCTGTCAAGGCTGCGGGATCTTCCATGATTGGTTTGATTATAGCAATAATATTCACCTAGATAATCTGTATTTTATTGATTCCATGCCTTTGAATACTTCGTAGAAGCGATGAAGTGGTTTCATGCGTGTTGAGCAAATGTACATAATTGAGGTCAGCAGTAAAGCAAATATAATGACCTAATGATCTTGTGCAGAGGCCAGCAAGTATGATATCCTGATTCCTTTATAATTCATGCAACGTCATACTCACAATAAAATTCTTCAATTGTTATTAAATGGGCTTTAACATTGCTTTATACAGAATACAATAGCAACTCGATTATACGCCACAAAACATCCGAACACATCAAAATTTTCAGCTTGCCCGCGGATGAAAAATCAAAGATGAGTGCTCACAATCTGTAAAAAAAAAAGTAATGAAAGAACGGAAGGATTCAGAGCAGTAACCAACAATGCTAAGATCTTTAGGGCGTTCTAGCTGCTCTGTCTCTAGAAGATCCATTCATGTAAATGCTGAGCTCTCAGCTGCGCTACAAGGTGCTCCATTGCTGCCCGTCGTTGTTATTGGAGGTGGCCATGCCGGTTGTGAAGCTGCCAGTGGTGCGGCAAGATCAGGTGCAAAGACCACCCTGATTACACAATCCTTGGATAAGATTGGAACATGCTCTTGTAACCCTTCGATGGGAGGTGTTGGCAAGGGGACTCTACTGAGAGAAGTTGATGCCCTCGATGGTGTAGCGCCTAAAGTTGTTGATAAGGCTGGAGTCCAGTTCAAAGTCTTGAATAGCTCCAGAGGACCAGCGGTATGGGGTCCCAGAGCACAGATAGATAGAAAGATCTATTTGGCTGAGATGCAACAGGTACTAACCAACTATGAAAACTTGGATTTGATGGAAGGTCAAGTGAAGGATCTGATCATTGAAACTGAAGGTGATGTCCAAGTAGTTAAAGGTTTAATATTAGATGATGCTCGTGTTTTCAACGTTTCAAAAGTTGTTATCACTACGGGTACTTTCCTGGGAGGTGAGATTCATATTGGTCTCACGGCTTATCCAGCCGGTAGAATCGGCGAGAAGCCAACATATGGTATTTCAGATACTTTACGTGATGCTGGTTTCAAACTTGGGAGACTTAAAACAGGTACACCACCAAGATTCTCTTCAAGAACCATTAATTACGAAGGTTTAGAGGAACAACTTGGTGATGATCCACCGCAGACAATGTCCTATATGAATGATGAAGTCGCTATTAAGCAGCAGCTCAAGTGTTACGGTACACGAACCACTTCAGAACTACACAACCTGATCCGTCAAAATTTGGATAAGTCTATACATATTCGTGAGACTGTCCGTGGTCCTCGATACTGCCCATCATTAGAGTCCAAGATCATTAGATTCCCGGATAAGGAGGGCCATCGTATCTGGCTTGAACCAGAGGGATTAGATACGGACTTGGTATATCCAAATGGTATTTCTATGACCATGCCTGAAGATATACAAGAGCAACTCGTGAGGATGATCCCAGGTTGTGAAAACGTCAAGATGGTACAACCAGGGTATGGCGTCGAATATGACTATGTTGATCCCCGTCAGTTACGCCAGACTTTAGAGACGAAACTTGTGAAGGGGCTGTTTCTCGCTGGTCAGATCAATGGTACAACTGGTTATGAAGAAGCTGCTGCACAAGGCTGCGTTGCCGGTATAAACGCTGGTTTAAGCCATATGGATAAACCACAGTTAAAGTTAGGTAGAGCTGATGCCTATATGGGTGTCTTGATTGATGATTTAATTACAAAAGGCGTTGATGAGCCATACAGAATGTTCACTTCTCGTTCAGAATTCAGAATCAGCGTCAGATCTGATAATGCAGACTTAAGATTAACCAAGATGGGTATGGAGCATGGTGTTGTTGCCAAAGAAAGATGGGAAAGACATTCTAACGATGTCAGTGTAATGGATGATACTATTTCGAAGATGAAGGATACGTTTTTGAGCTCACACAAATGGAGTGACCTCCTTGGGATCAACGTTGGTGTCGACTCTTCCAAGAAATCGGCGTACGATATGCTTAGATTTAATGATGTGACTGGTTCAATGGTTCTACGCTCATTGCACCCAAAATATCATGATATACCACAAAGAATATTACATAAAATTGAAATTGAAGGAAAATATTCCCCATATGTGAGCAAACAACGGAACTTCATCAGGGCCTTTCAGTCTGACGAAAATCTTTTCCTTCCTTTGAAGTTTGACTATTCCAAGATGCCATCACTGAGTTCAGAATGCAGAGATATTTTGAATAGTGTTCAACCGGAAACCATTGGTCAGGCTAGAAGAATCCAAGGTATAACACCAGCATCGATATTTGAGCTATATAGATTGGTAAAGGCTCGTCAAGAGGAGATCAAAGATGAAAGGGCTGTTGCGAAATCTTTAGTTTAATAAACGTTCCTGTACATATAGTGTGATTCTTTTGTAGATTAAAGTTTATCAAGCTTTTTGATGTGTAGTTTGATTTCCTGGAGCGCCTCCATTGGCATAACATCACGCACAAGGTTAATGAGATCATCTGACGTTTTGATTATTCTCTGCCTCTTGAGTAATAAGTATGTGCTCTTCAATGATATACCTTCCATTTTAGAATGTGCTGCGTACGATGAAAGATCGTCAGCCAGGTTCTGGAAAAATTCCTGGGATATTGAGGTCAAAGCAGACAGACATTCTGGCGCTAATAGTCTCTTGCTGTGCAGTTGTGCATGTTTCAACAACCGTCGTGACTCTAATGGGTCTCTTTGTCGTTTTGCTAATTGTTTGGTGATTTTCGTTTCCTTTATTGGTGACTTTGATGGTTGTTTCAACAAATCAGGCATGTGTAGCGATAAATGAGATAGATCCCCTACGTCAACGAAGGGATCTGACATAGCAGGTTCGGAATCAACGTCGTCCATGATTCCCTGTGGTAAAGCGATATCAGAGAATAGTGGAAGTTGCGGTCTCGGTGAAGCTTGATCCCTTTCTCTTTCTGCTTCGTCCATTTCCATATCTTCAGGTCCATAAGAGAAGCTAAATTCTTTATTGCTATTCTCACCGCTGTTTAAGTACAAGACTGAAGGTTCAGCCACCGGCCTGGTATCGCGTAGCATTTCTTGCTGAACTGGTACTTCGGCCTTTACGAGTCCCTCTCTTTCGACGATATCATCACTTTTCGTGACGTACTCCATCTGAACCAGCTCCTCTGTGTGTATTATCTCACTAGTCTTTGAGTCTAGTTCTAGCTGTTCAGAATCAGGTGGAATATCTCGTGCCAGGGCCCGCGACAGCACCCGCAGCATATTTTGAGGAGTCGTACTCACTCTATGCCTCCGTGGGGTCATCAGGTTGGCTGTCACTATAGTAGCTCGTCTTCTTCGTGTCGGGGTCCTCACTGGAGTCTTTGATCTGTTCCGATGCGGTGTACCCAGTCGACTTGGAGTTCTTGATGTTTGCCTTGAGCCTGTCCTGCTGGCCCTTCCAACCTGATTTACGGTTAGTCCTCCTTTTTTCACTTATGGAATAATAAAACATCACATACTCTCTCTTCCCATCCTGGAGTCTCAGACATCTCCTATTCGCGCGCTTTGAACACCTTTTGATCCCCGGTCTCTTCCCCTTTCGTTCGCATTCTTGTTTACTTTTGATGGAATCTCGTGTAGAACGAGTTCGCGAAAAGTTGCGAATCTCTAAAAATTTTGGTACATGCCCAAAATTTGTGCTTCATGTCTTGGAAACTGAGCAAGTCTTACGCTATTTTAGACTATAAAATGGGAAAATTGGACAATCCAGACGACTTGGAAGATGGTCTAGAATACCAAGTGGACTCTGAGGAGGAAGTAGAGGCCGTCGAAATCAAAGAGGATGAATCTGAAGATGAGGTAGTAAAGAGAGATGGATCCTCCTCCTCAGGAAAGAAACGTAAGAAGACTAATGACAAGTTGAAAGAGAAGAAGAGAATCAAAATGGAACAGGATATCCAGAAGAAGAAGAATCTCGCGCTCTCAGATTCCAGCGAACTGGCTGAATTCTTCACTCTGCTGCTCTTACAGCAGGACAACGATGCTACACAATTGGACTACTTTAAGAAGTCTGACTTTGTCGATGCCTCCAAATACAAGGAGAAGAGGACCCTTGATAACTTGAAGGATTTCACAGACAAATACAACAAAGGTTTGACCATTATCTTGGCTATGAATCGTATTAGAATCGGTGATTTGTTCAAAGCATTGGGTCCTAAATCGAAAACGTTGAAAGTTGGAAAAGGTTACGAGTTTAAGATGAGAGATGATACCAAATATATTATTGGTACTGTGGAAAGAGTGCTGAATTTGGATCTTACGAAATACCCCGTCAAATCGATAATATTGGATGCATCCTATCAAGATATGAAGACTCAGAGTGTGCTTGATGAGCCAAAGTTGACAACCCTATTGAAGAAATATGAGGGTATCAAGGCGATACTGTATTAATAAACTAATGGATAGAGTGTACTTGTAGTTGTAATGTATGCTGTGTTATGTTGTGAGCTGTCAAAAATGTGTATCTCAATACACTAGATCTCTCCATATTATGAATATCGCACAGTCAAATCACATGATGAATAGCCATACAGAAAGCTGACCATGTGTTTGACCTTATGAAACATGGCTAATCTGACAGCGGTCTCAGATCATCTTGAAGCCATAGGGATCAGTAATTCGAATTTGGTTGCATAGGTCGTGGCCTGATCAATGTTTACATTTTACCCTTTGAGGCTTTAATGATGCGCATCAAACCCAAAATCTTTGAAACTTGGCCCCGAGGCACTCAACTCGAACCAGCCCGCCTTACGAGGACTTCAGAGTGTTTGGAGGGGGACATAAAAGTGATATAAGAATGGACAACCGGTCAATACACAGCAGTACCACGCTGTCCACAGAGATCCTGGAGGATCAATCTATAAAGACTTTGAAAGAGGACGCCCAAGCGGACAGAAATAGACTGGCGGAGGCAATGGAGCAATATCAACACATTACAGAAGAAGACGACGCTCAATCTATTGCAAAGTCATTTGCCCAATCCGTGAGCGTTGCCACTGATGACTACACTGATGCTGATGAATTCATTATAAACAAATCTTCTGGCAGTTCTACACATAGTGCTCAAAGAAACCTATCATATGATACACCAACGAAACCAGCTGGGAATGTTACACCACCAATAAGCACCCAGGAGAATGTTACACCACCAATGATGAATGGAAATATCCCCAAGTCCACCAAAGATCTAATCAGGGAACAAGGTATTGACAGACCACCACAGATCAAGGTCTATCCAAGCGATGGAGGGTCTCCCCAAGTGAGTATCGGAGCTGCATCTATGAACAGAAGATCGATCATTTCTGACTACGCCCCATCAATTCATGAGGTAAATCATGTGGCCTACGTCGTCGATCCCGAGTTGAAAACGAGTTCCTCTTCAGAATTCAGCCACAAACAAGTGGTGAAAGTGAGCAGGGCATCTTCAAAGAACTCCAAGGGAAGTTCAGGTCATGCAAAGCATAATAGCAATTGGTCAAACTCCGAGCCTGAGTCCACATCAGGATCTTCGAAGTATCCTGCTTCCAACTACAGCTCTGCCATGCCAGCTGAATCTATCCACCAAAAGGTGATCCCAGAGGGAAGAAGAGTCTCCACTACCTCTTTTGACTTCGACGTTGGTCCATTGAGCACAAAGAAGGACGGAAGAGCAGTTGAAACTGAGAGACAGGAACTCACCGCAGTGGACCCTGCTATCCCATCAAGATCCCCGAGAAGACCCTTCTCAATGGTGGCTGCAAATTCACCAACACCGAAGATAGCACCTGTTTCTGTTAGAAGGGCCAAGTCAGATGACTTGAGCAATATTGATATACTTGTACAAGGCACACAATCTTCAAGAGATGTCTCTAACTCGTCAAAAGGCGCAAGGCCACTACCCCCACCTCCATTGCCCAAACATCGTGATTCTCGTCATATGACAGAGGATGGTTTTGTCACTGAAGATGAAGGCTTTGAACAGAAATTGAGAGCAAAATCTAAGAAGACGCAGAAGAAAAAGAGGCTTTCAACAATGAAGAAGTTCAACCAAGAGACTCTATTACAGATGCTACAAGTCACAGAGGGAACAATCATTGGGCAAGAATTTCAAAATATCGGCCTCGAGCCTACGGATAAACAGCTCTTAGAAAGACTGGTTGATTCATTATCGAGATTGACCGCCGATATGATCGTTGATCCTGAAAGACACGATGAGAGTGTAAAGAGATTGAACAAAGCGATTAAAGCCTTGGAAGGATTCTAAATGTTGCCATCGTCCTTTGTTGTTGTATTGCTTTTCGTCTTTTATACTGCTATGTTATTCCTCTTTCCGCGTTTTTTGTATATTATTGAACTGTTCTACTTATTGGATATCATTTTAAGCCACGGACGCTGTAAGCAAGGCGATGAAGAGTTCTTTCATTCCATGGATAGATCTCCATCGCGATCGACTTCACTGTAGTCCATGCTATGAAATTCCTCTCGTATGTTCTCCTGGACCACATCTTGCTCTTCGATATTGATGTTCTTCTGATCAATAATACGACTCTGCTCCTCTTCGAACTCCTCATCGATCTCCTCTTTATCTTCCTCCTCTTCAGGTTCCTCCAGAATGACACTGAATTCTTTATCTATTGGATTCGAGACTTGACGTCTTTGACTTTGCTCCAACAATAGGCCTATCTTGGTGTGGAACTTATTATAAGCGTTCTTTGCGGGCGTATCCAAAGCATTTATCACATCTTCCAATTTAGTCAAGAGGTCTTCAAGTTCTTCAAGTTGTTTTAAAGGGACATCTGAACCGATACTAAATTTCGAAAGGATCATAACGATCATTTTTCTATACTTTTTGGAATCCATCTCTTCAAATGTCTTCAAGAAATCAATAGCCATCATCAAATGAGTCGTGGATTTGGCAAGCTCTTCCTCGGTGTGATTCACTATATTGAAAGGATCCGTCCAGAAGGTCAATTGCTGTAAAATAGTCGTTGGTGAAACCAGTTCCTGTTCTTGCTCAGTACTTTCTTCAACGTGTGCAGTGTATAGTCTTGAGAAAGCATCGGCAGCAACCTTACTCAATTTCTCCTGGTGCAGACGATGTGAGAAGCAATATACTGGCAAACAGAACGCAAAAGCCTGTAATAGACTCTGGTTCTGCGAGTTAACAGGATTATAGTATGTCAATATCAATGTCTCAAACAACTCATCATCACTCAAAATATCAGCAAGATAGAGCTTACATAGCCCTTCAGCACATAACGCTTGAACTTCTGGAAGTTCATCATTCTTCAAAGTTCTATATAGAAGCTTATGGAATGATAGGGAGTCAACACCATCTTCAACGTCAAGAACTTTCGTGCCATGGATGGAGAGAATATCAAAGATGGCTTTGATGGCGATGACGCGTAGCTCCTGATGACCTCTAGAGAGACAAAGACCAAATAAATAAAGCTGGTCTGTAGCAAGCTGCTGATCCAATAGACAACATAAGCCCAAGGCTTCAGTACCGAGTTCTCTGATGTTAGGTTTTGTACTTCTCACAGCTGGATTGATCAATGTATCAATTAAGGAATCCACAGAGATGTTATCTGTCAATGGATCATTTAAAATTCTCAACATTGATTTCGTAATCGTCAAGCAATGTATAATCTTTTCCTCATCTTCTGATTCTTCACCTTCTTCAGTATCGCGCAAATCTGTTATGATTTCGGAGACCATCGCTGAAAAATCTCTTTCACTTATAGACAATTTCTTCAAAACCTTGAGAGCCACAGATACTAGTTTATCTGGCAAGCTATCGTTAGATAATGAGGATCTCACAACTTGTAGCATGGCTCTCCTACCTATCTCATCACTAAAATCATAGTCGACAGCAATAGTTAGTAACTGCTGAACAACAAAGTCCAAATCCTCCTGATCATCGGTTTGTAATCTGCTTCTTTGTTCTAGGTATGTGGATAGCAAATTGGCCAACTCTGCTGATTCTGGATAGTTTGAATCAATTACCTCGTTCAATGTATTTTCATTACAATGCTCATAAAAGACTCTGGCCAAAAATGCAATTTCTGGTGTCAATTTGAGCCAGATCTCTGGTGGGAATGAGATCTTGGAAGTCAAGTCTTTTCTAAAGTCAAAGAACTTCTTCATCGCCAATTCTGCAACCTCGGAAGTAGTGATATATAATCTTTCCAATAGCTCAATCAAGTCACCATCGACGGTATTCAACCAATCTTGTGCGAACATCTTTACACATGCCTTTTGGACAGAGTCTTCACGATCCTTTAACCCCCAGGATAGTAACTTTTCACGAGTCTTTGAGTCAATGGTTCTGAAGTCACCAAGTTCCTTGATTACACGAGAATAGACAAGTCTCCTGTTGATAGTGTTGGTGTCCTTGGCTCTCTCTAGCAGGTAGTGTTTGGTGAGTCCAGTCTTGACCAAATTCAACAATGCTGCTCTTCTAACTTCAGCGCTTGGGTCATTTTGGATAGCAATTAATAACTTCCCTGTCGCTTCATCCACTTCAGCAGCGTCTGTATCTTGAAATCTTGCGATACAATGCAGTGCCTTGATTCTGATACTTGGCTCTTTGTCATACAATCTCTTATCCAATTGGAATAGTAGGGTTTCATATAGCTCATCGTCGATTTCGCCAAGTCCACCCATTGCAAAATCCAAGAACTGTACAACTCTATAGCGCACGTTTCTATCTTTGCTCTCAATACCTCTTAACAGATGTTTAATGAATACAGCGACAAACCTCGAAAATACGTTATCATCATCATCAGAATCTTCATAATCCTGTTGTAAGCTCATAATGAAACTGGCTACCAACTTAGCAATCCGATCGCCAACAGTTTCCGACTTTTTCACAATGAGTACCTTATTAATCAACTGGCAAAAGTAGAAGTTGAATGACTCCTCAGCATCCAATTCCAGTGAACGAGATTGAATCGCCCTGAGGATCAGCACTTGTTTTCTATGTCCCGCCATAGATTCTTGTGAGTCTTGGAACACTCTTGCCAGGGCTTTCTGGATCTGCTCTGGAGTTGACAATTGCTGCATCATCCTGGCAGACTGTGCTATTAAGGCCGACATATTCGTACTCTATTAGCTTCAAAGTGACTTTAATAGCTCTAATTCGAGATAGGATCAAAACAATTAGCCGCTGAAGAGTTTGTTTACATCCTGGAAAAGTAAACAAAAAGCAGCCGGGTAACTTTAATTGATCTCTTCTTATGTAATCTTAAAAACCTGTTATATGTTTGACTTGATTTGCTTTTTCCTATATAGGAAGTCAGTTGATTTACTATGTAATCCATAACCGATCTTCGCGAACCTGCAGTACCAGTCCTCCTTCTCTGGTAAGGGCCAACACCAGCTGAAATTTTTCGTTGGAGGAAAGCGATGAGCTCTGCAAAGTATAGAGAAATCTCTCCCACTGGGTTTAAACAGAGAGGTCTTTGAAACAAAAAAATGGACATACACCGCTGCAGGTTTGTGGACTATACACCACATACGATCACCTCTCTCCAATTCTCGCATCCTTCAACAACCAAGTTCTCCCCAAACGGATTGAGACTGGCTGTCGGTAAAAACAATGGTGATATTGAAGTCTGGAATCCAAAAGGCAAATGGGTACATGAGTTCACACTACATGGATCTAGAGATCAAAGTATTGAAGGCTTAATCTGGTGTTGTACAGATGGTGAAGCTCCTAGGCTATTCAGTATTGGTGGCACAACAAGATTGACCGAATGGGATTTATCCACTGGGAAAGTGTTGACCAATTATGACTCCAACTCCTCCATTATTTGGTCTCTTGGGATTAATTCTGATCAGAATAGGATTTCTCTTGGTTGTGATGATGGTACTCTAGTCATTGTTGATATCTCTGGTGGTCCTGGCTCCATCGAACATCATAGCTTCCTTCAAAGGCAAGACTCCAGGATTTTGAGTCACTGCTGGAATGGCAACCACATTATTGGTGGCTGCGCTGATGGTAAATTGAAAGTGTGGAACACCGATGATAAAAGACTTGTGGCTACGATGAGAGTGGATAAGAGTAAGAATGAAAGCACATTGATCTGGAGTGTCATATATTTGCCAAAGCTCAATCAGATTGTCTCTGGGGATTCCACTGGATGTATTAAGTTTTGGGACTTTGAGCATTTTACACTGAGTCAGAGTTTCAAAGTGCATGATGCAGATGTCTTGACACTCACTACTGACCTGAGTAATGAAAGTGTCTACACTGCAGGTATCGATAGAAAGATCTTTAAATTCCAACTTCATTCCACAAAGTGGGTCAATACATCTAATAGACTCCTCCACTCCAATGATATTAGATCTATCACGTCATATGAGTCGAAGAACCTGAATCTATTGGTATCTGGCGGTGTTGAGAAGAACCTTGTAATCTGTGGCCTTAAGAACTTCATTGACGGACAGTACACCAAGCTTAGTATCATCCCACAACAACAGCATGTCATGTCATCAAACGGAATGATTGTTATGTGGCAGGATCAAACCGTGAAAGTTTGGAAGCTTGTGAAGAAAGTCATTGAGGATGATAGCGATTCTGAAACCGAAGAGTTGAGAGATTCTTTTGAGTTGATTTCTAAATTGACCTTAAGAGATGACGAAAATATTGTAACGTGTTCGCTCAGCCAAGATGGTACTATTCTTGCCGTTGGTAGATTATCCACCACAAAGCTCTTCAAGTTGTCTTTGAAACAAGGATCCAACAAGTTGAAAGTGAGAAAGCTAGAGAATGAATGGATCGAGTCACAAGGATCTCGCCACTTATTGTTCTATGGTGAACAATTGATATTGCTTACTCCAGCGAATGAAATCTATAAGTATAATATTGATACTGATGAGCACACTGAGCTCGAGATATCCGAGGTGTCAAAACAAAAGATACCTTACTTGGAATCTATCAATCATGCCACTATCATTCATTCCAAACTTTTCATCTGTCGCTATTCTGCTATTGATGTGATCAATTTAGAGAGCGATGAGTCTCTTCCATTCTTGAGACTTTCAACACCTGTGTCTCTGATTGGTGCTTCTCCAAAGAACAACTTGATCGTGATAACGTATGAGAACAAACTTTATGAGTTCAGTGATCATAACCAGTTGACCACATGGTCAAAGACGAACTCTGAGTTCTTACCTCCTAAGTTCTTACAGCTGAACAAGCCGAATGGTATGTTGGTTCAAGGCGGGAAAGTGTGGGTCTACGATGATAACCATATCTCTATTGTGGATATGGACACTGATATTCCTATCAAGAAGAAGAAAAGAAGTCGTGATGGTTCTTTGATTACACCGGTAGCATCAAATAATCATGAAGATGAAGATGAGGATGTCGAAATGGATGTTGATGATGAGGTCGGCCAGGGAGATGATAATGCCATTACTATTATTGATAAGTATAGATCCATTTTGCACATGGCCAAGTTGTCAGAGGATGAGGTCGTTATTGTCGAAAGACCGCAGTTTGCTATCAGACAACCTCCAGCCTTCAAGTTGGAAAAGTACAGAGTATAAGCTCTCTAATAAAAGGCCATAATCATTGTTATAGACAACTACAATCAGTGCTCATATATACAAGTTCATTAGAGAGTCATAGCATACCCGTGTATCATATAGTCAGCATCAATCATGAGGCTTTCCTCCAATTCTTGGGAACAGTCTCTCAGCGTGGTAATTTATAGATGATTTAGAACCCTTAGTTCTCACTCTATTCTCCATGCATAGCTTGAGATCTCCCTCCAGCTGCTTACACACTGCTGAACCTTCACCATTGGAGGACCAGCAGTTTAGTAAAGAGGACATCATAACTATGCAAGGCGATGTCTGTTGCTCCTGTACCGAATTCTTCACACGCAGTCTCTCAAGTTTTGGTAGTCTCACCGATCTGTTGGACATTTTATTATTGAAGCAATAGATCAACTCTGGCCGCTCTTGTATAAAGAGATCACAATTTTTGAATTTATTGTATCTGCTTCTATTTGTCTTTAACGGACGAGCTGGAAAAATTCTTTCTGACCGGCCGGGTAACGGACCAAATCTCTATCAATATTTCCACAAATCAAGAGATATCTCGGCAAATCTGTATATAACATCTTTGATATTATGGGCTTAATATGATATAAACAGCCCTTTATACCCTTTCGGCCTTCAGCTTAACTTTTCAGGTTAGAAAGGGAATATTTTGGCTATGTAGTGGCCACCCACCATATTGTGCGGCCAGTGTTGGTCTTGGGTATTGTGAGCCTGATATGTGATGTAAGGTAATGAAACAAAAAAAATTATACCATTAGATTCATCTCTTTACCAGGAGTATATTTATATAATACACACATCCATAGGATTATTATTACCTTAGTAATATTCCCATAACCATTCAAAGTCTCACCATCAAGACCCAAATTCTGAAACAAATTTTCAACAAAAAAGAAAACAAAATGGCCTCCAGTAACAACCAACAGTGGTGCAGAAGGTCCTAGAAAGGTGCAAAGAGGGTGTAAGAAACCGCTAAAACGCATTAAAACTATGAGCAAAAGACCATTGGAAGATCCGGAAGAACAGGACCTGCAGAAAATTGCCAAACCAACGAAGATCAATGGGGAATGGGTCTTGCCAACAATAACAAAACAACAGACATGTGAAGCGAAAAGGTTTCTCAAGGAAAAAGGCATGGTTGAATTTCTTGAGCGTTATCTCCCGGAGAACCCAAGGGGAGCAGATATCCTGTATGTCACCACCTTGTTAGGATTTTTCCCCTTCAGTACCACGGACGATATCGATGATGAGCGGAACTTGATGAAAGCTATAAAAATGCTACAAAAGGCTATGAATAAGGTCATACAAACTAGATCAAGGATGGATATGACACTGGATAAGGCTTTAGAGTACATCCAGGATGCAGAGAATATCATAGTGTTGACCGGCGCCGGTATCTCGACGTCTTTGGGTATTCCTGATTTCAGATCTGCAAAGGGTATCTATACATTGGTTGAGGATTTAGGCCTGGATGATCCACAACAAGTGTTTGACCTCTCCACGTTCCATGATGATCCTGATATCTTTTATAAAGTGGCACATATGATCCTTCCGCCAGAAGGAAGATGGACCCCAACGCACTCCTTTATCAAAGTTCTAAGCGATAAGGGTAAACTTCTAAGGAACTATACTCAAAACATTGATAATTTAGAACAAGCAGCCGGTATCCCAAAGGACGAATACATCCAATGCCATGGTTCTTTTGCCACTGCTACTTGCCGAACATGTGGTCGTCAAGTTGAGGGTTCAAAGATCTACCATATCATAAGGGCACAACAATTACCTGTCTGTCCTAAGTGTCACACCAATCGTAAAGCTAAACTGAAGAATAGTGATAATGTGGGTGATTACGGTATAATGAAGCCTGATATAACGTTCTTTGGTGAAGACTTGCCACAGAGGTTCTATGACCACTTGAAACAGGACATTCAGAAATGTGGCCTATTGATCTGTATAGGCACGTCCCTCAAAGTGGCACCTGTGAACAATATTGTCAACTTGATAGACGAGAACATTCCACAGATCTTGATTAATAAGGATGATTTGAGCCACGTTGAGTTTGATGTCTCTGTGTTAGGATACTGTGATGAAGTTGTGAGCTACTTGACTAAGAGATTAGGATGGGAACTGGGGCATAAAGGTTATGATGATACAATTCAGATAAAAGAAAAGAATCCAGAAGTCGGGATCTATGAGTGTTTTAAAGATGAGGAATCGAATGAGTGAAAGAGATCAGAGAGATAGATGTAATGAATATTCAACTTGTTGACACTATTTTATATTAGATTGAGAACAAACTTTTTTGGGTGTTTCTCTTCAATAGTGTAATTTCTTAAGAACCTGATATTAAACAAGCAACACCATCACGTCCAACTTATATGATTATTCTATTCAAGGTGGCGATGAGGGAAGAAAGATTGGTAGGTCATGAGAAGACAACAGAATTCAAGGGAATATTTACGCAACCATTTCGGTGAAGAAGGATTCTGGAATTCTTGTTTGAAAGTTGATATATTTCTCAGCCTGCTTTGTCTAAAGGTGAGCTAGTTGTGTGTGCATAATCTCGCAGAGTAGCAGATTTGAGTGCCAGTGCATCAAAATGTATAAAATGGGCATCGTTTACTTAGAGGGATCGTAACTTGCACCGATAGCAGTAACATTTGAAAGTCTAAGTTCTCCTTTCACCACAAAAAGAACTCTTTCAGTTTTATCATTTCGTCACAAAGGATTGGGCAGTGACTTTCACACTTTTGAAATCGCTTCTGTTTTTTTGCCGTTTCTGATCTCTTCCCAAGTTTCAAAATAGCACGCAGAGCCGACCCACTGTGGTGTCACACTGTTCTCATGGAAACTTGATTTTACTCTGTCATAGTAATTGCCCCATTGCTGTCCTTACACGCAGTATTTTTCAAGATGCTTTTCGGATGGTTAGATAAATCCAGGGAGATCAGGAGGCTAGAAGAAACGCCTACTGGGCAGGGGGCGTTGAAGTTTTTTAATCTACAGTTATGTTGCTAATGACTTCAAATTTCATCAATCGTAATATAGTAGCATAATCAAGGCAAAATCATTAAGTAAAGCTCGAAAAGGCTACTAGAGAACCCTCGAAATTGAAACAACTCTTGATATTTTCGTTCAGGAACTTCTTGAAACATTCTCATTCGCCAAAATCTTAGGCACCAACAAAAGAAGGTTTACAATATCCATCCAGCCAAATGAGTATAATCAAGGTGTGTTTGTTGAGCTTTATCTTGTTTGAATAGTATTATAATTGCTCTATCTCCTTGAGTGATAAAAACATTGCTTGGGAGGTTCTCTAACTCCTCCGTCTCATGCCTCTGACGGACATTCAACTATTTCTAAGAACTGTTCTCATGTCATGCTTGCGTAATTTTTTGATAGGTGTGTTCCATAAATTACTTTTGAGGATAACCTAAAAACGAAGCATAATAGATGAGTTCTACCTTGAAAGTCTTTTGGAAATATTTTAATTCATTCAATATGTTCATATTATGAGGATAATCAACATAGGAACATCAACCTATTATCATAATAACTGATTTTGAGACACTATGGATTGAATAAGTGTTTTCCGCTGATACAATTTTTAGATTCTAAAGGTTGAATCTACTGTCGGAGGCACTGCTCCTTCAAAAGCCAGCTTAAAAAATGCTTTTACGGTGACAGACCTTTGCAAGACAATGACATCACGACAAGATAAATTATTACAAGAGGTGATTCTTTAAGTACCAATATCAATGTACTCCGTAGGCGGTGCCATTGGTGGCAACAAAGCTAGAGTTGAGATGTGCAATAACTATAAATGCGTCCCTATACTGTCTTCTTTGCTTCTTTCTCTTGCCCATCTTTTCTTGCTCTTTCTTCTCTGATCTCCGGCGGTCTTTGCGTTCCTCCCTGGATGGTTCATCTCAATGCGAGTAGTGAAATGTGACTTAATCAAAGCTCCCCGGTTCGTATCCGACCTGTATGGAGTTTCCACTTGGATTAAAAGCTCCACTAAGCAATTGTTATACATCTTATAAGAACGGCCCACGCGTAAGATCTATATCAATAGCAGTGGCACGTTCTCTTTCCTGGACAGAATATACGTATCACCCACGAGGCCGAAGAACCGCTCTCGCCAAGTTTCCACGGTCTCAGTTACGATTGGTTCGTCCCTGCGTGCAAGGGCTTTAGCAATAGTCTTTGTAACGAAATATACTGTAAATTCTGCACGCACTGTTATGAGAGCATCGTTTGCCACTATGTGAGCAACTCCACTGACTTTTCCAGAGCTAAAGATATCCTCTAAAAATCTAGCATAAGCTTCAGCATTAAAATCACGCGCAGCAAGCAAAAGATCAAATTAATTTGGTTTGAAACCGCCACTGATGAATCCAGACTTCATTGAAGGTTGAAGGATAATATGACCAAACCGGTACGCACTTGCTTAGGCAAATGAATGAGGCACTAGGTAAGCGTAACCACTCGGCTCTGGATCGAATGGGTTATCTGCTCGACGACTCAGTCTTCCTTTGAACTTTGACATAAAATCGAGCTTCAGAAGTTGGCGTAATTGAGAGCCGTCCTAGCTAGGCGACCATAATTGTTGTGAGCAAAGGACTATAACATCGGTCTTTATTGTTGGCGTGGAGCGAACTGTGTGGAGCGCCACTTTCCTCAAAGTCATTCTATCCATTAAATGGTATGATGGGGTATTGCTTTAGGAAGGTGGTATTTTTGAAATTTTTGGATCTACACATACAGATGTATGTAGTTCACGAAAAATTGGAGCCTTGTGGCTTATGCTGACATTGTATATGCAGATTACTGCATGCAATTTTCTGCATATTTGGGTGTTCACAATAGGTGGAATTCCGCCACTTTGAGCAGTTGGCTCTCGAATTCAGATCGCAAAGGTCATGACCCCCGCCCCCTACAAAAAACCCTTTGGTATAAACCCATGGTATTTAGAGTCCGAAATTCGCTTAGGAAAATTGACTTTTCATAACGATAAGTTTGCGCTAAAAAACAATGATGCTGGTTGAATTGACAATGATCGGGGAGGGGGGAGGAGGGTATAACTTACAAACATGTGATCATTCGCTGAGGCTGTTTGGAAGAAAACTTGAGATATTCGAACTCCCTCATCAGGACTTGAAGCTCGTAATATACTACTTGCGGTTGTCTGGGTTAAGAGCAAGAGGATGGTATGTCAGAACTCTCCAATAGTGGTTTGCTTTTTTTTTTCAGAGAATTATTCTCTTTATCTACGTTTCATGTTTGTAAAAGATTTCAGGATGTTAGTTATGATTTTCGTTGATATTGATCAGAAAGCGCAATGGGTTCAATTTTATTTCTTTAGTTAAACAGAATGGGGAACAACGTGTCCTTTGACACTACTGAGCTCGATACTGAGAGGTAAAACCAGCTGCGGTATTGCAACGTCCCAGACCATAAAATAATATCATTCCATGAATGAACGCACAGAAGCTGGAAGTCGTCGTTTGAAAACTCATAAAGTTCCCTTCCCAAAAAAACACTTGAAGAAGTAGACTTTGAGCTGCTGAGCAAGCTGCCGTTAAGAAAGTAGCAGAATTCACAACAAGAAATCAGTGATTAGAAAGAGATCCATGTGCCTCTTAAACCAACCAAAGCAAGAACTCTAGGATTTTTTTTTACCCCAATGTTTTCCATCTAGATAGAAGGACAGTTTTCTCATTCATAGCATTTTTCATGCTTGTGGTATTGTCATGCATAACCCCTAACCTTTACATTGTTTAGCAAGCAAATGACTTCTGCCCAGGTTTGGGAAGTGACAATAAGACTTGCAATTTTGGAAAGCCGTATCAAAATACCTGGCTCAGCAGCACTGCATCCATATATTCATAATCTTCATGTAATTACCAAGGGGTATGAAACTGACGCTACTCCTCTCCAGCTGGTGTCATGGCACGTATTGCAACAGATATCTTAGACTTGTAGATACTTTATCACGAATTAGATAATATAATATTTATCAACACCGTTCATGAATCCCCGAGAGGTGAGATATTCTATACCACCCCAAGATCCCTTCTGTGCTCCATAATCCATATCATACACGGAATAAATCTTTATGATCTTCGTCTTATATATCTTCTAAAATACAATTTAATCCCTGAATTTTGCTTCAAGAACAATTCACAAATATTACATGCAGCCTCAACATCCAGTTCAAGTCCCTTTCTCTACCTTCTCCTGTTGACGATGCCAATAGCATGAGCTTCCTTTTGCTAATATTGGGGACCTCTTGACGACCCATTTTGCGGTTGGCTTTTATCCTATCTTTCAGTGAGCAGACTGTCTGAGAGCTTAGCGCCTTCAGTTATGGACCTCCCAGCGCCATTGCGAACGCTGGAACTTCAAAGTTCTTATCTTCGTCGTCAAATAATGAGATCAGGACTCTTCCAAAAAACAAAGTTTTATCGCTGGTCGTGAGAATAAAGTACGTAGGTTTCGAGGGGTTTTTGACTTTTTCTCTACAGACCAAAAGTCCAGGAATTTACGCAAGATGAGAATTTCTGCATTGGGAAATTATCTTCCTCTTTGTCCATGACGATTCTGACGCTTGAAAAAGTTGCCTTGATCCCTTTCAAAACCCTCCAATACATGAACTGGATGTCAGAAATCAAATTTCAAAACTCTTATCATTCTATGACTTGAGCATGACTTTTTAAGAGAAGATCGTCTTGGGAATTAGTCAATTTCTCAAAGAGACGTATTGAAACAAAACCTTTGAGATTCTCTCTTCCAGTTTCTTCAAATCTGATCTATCTATGTTTCTTCGAAAGCTATGATAATATCAACAGAGGACTTTCATTGCGTTAGTATGATATCGATATTAACTCTCTGGGCTATCACTAGTTCTATCCAATTTGTTTCTGCAGATTTCAAGATATCATTCAATTCTTCTTCATTGAACTCAACCCCTTCTGGAGTGTTACTACCCTTGCTTTCGCTATGTAGAAATTTACGCAAAGCACTGATTTCCTCAGCTTCTGATTTAACATATCTGTAAGCTCCATCTATTGTTTCCGACCCTGTTCTGATTCAGATTTCCTCAGCTTCTGATTTAACATATCTGTAAGCTCCATCTATTGTTTCCGACCCTGTTCTGATTCAGATTTCCTATGAATAATTTGGTTCTGTGCCTTGATCCCGTTCCTCTGGCTACATCTCATTAGATATTTCCTATTTTCCCTTGCTTTCCTATTATTGCATCATTTGTATTATTCTGGAATACGCAATGTCTTCATCTATACTGTGTTAGAATGTTCACAAGATTAGTTTCGAAGAAAGTCGACACTGGTCCCTTTAAACTGGCCTCGAATAACTTGATTCCGCATTTCCTCCCTGCTCTGTACTTTGCTAATTCCGCACTTTAACACTATGGTGACTGCATTTGAAAGAGTGCAGGAAGTCACACCCCTTGACCTATTCAAATTTTAATTGAGCTATGAAAATTTTCGTATTATCTTACCAGTTTCAAATAGACTTTCATTAACATGGAGGTCTTGCAACTCAATATCAGATTCATCTCTATATATATCTTTTGGGTTTATGTGACATTGATTCATGATCAGCGTAGCATTGCACGCAGAACAAACCTTCGCTCTCTCAAACAAATATTAATCCTTGAAATCTTAAGGTAGTGGAAAAAAGGTTCTCTAGACGATTTCTGGTAGCATTTAGAGCTGCACTCTTGAAAACTCAAGACCAGAATCGTCACCGAATTCTAGGTTCAATACGACAAATATCTTGCTCCTTATCGGTCTGGTCCATCTTTTGAGAGGGCAACATGACAGCACGGTCTAGTGAATATGGTAGACCTCTATGACGACCTCTGATTATCATGATAATTAGAATAAGCTTTGAGAAAGTCGTATACTGAGAGGACAAGGATAAGCTAGTATCAGGATAACCCAAGGATAGCCCCACCGTGCCATAAGCAGAGACAACTTCAAACATCACAGAGAAGACGCTGAATGCAGGCATCAGAGGATCCTTAACTTTGGATCCTTCTGTAATGCAGATTACGAAAACACCGATGACGATGAACCATGTGTCGAAAGATAGTTGCCTTCTAAGATGTGACGCTATAAGAGATGTTGAGTTCATTTCATTAACATTTTCATAGTCATCAGTACCACAAGCTCTGAAGACTTGCTCCTCATAGACATTTGTTCTTCTTATGGATATAGCCAAGGGCAAGACTGAAAGGTACATCATGATCAAATAACCAAGCTGAACGGCTGGCTGAAGCCGTGAAATATCGATACAGTAAAACCCAGCAGTTCTTATACTAATAGATTGGAAGATTCCATCAAGGATCTTTTGTCTTGGGCTTAATTCCTTAACAACTTCAGCATTGAGATCTAATAAGATGAAGAGAACCAAGTCCAAAGCGTTAAACAGAGTAAGAATGAAGAATAGCCACCAAGTAGCAGTGCTTGGAAATAAGAGCGTAAAGCAACGACGCGGATGATCAAGTAGAAATCCCAAAGATTCATGAAATTGGGATAAACCTCTAGATGATTTGAACATTAACCAGATAATAAATCTCAAGAGGACAGGGAAACCAGTGTTACCAACTATGATGAGAAATGACATAATGAGTAAGGCAAAGGGGGAATCATTGAAAGATAGCATACTGTTTGATGTCAAAGTTAACCCCAAGTTGCAAAATGACGAAGAGCTTGTAAAAACACCCCACCAAATATAATTAATCCCACTATCTTGGACAATGAGTTGATATTTCGAGGATCTGAGAATCCATGGGACTAGGAATATTGCACCGACTATGTGAAACCCAATGTAGTAAAGTACAAGAATCTTGCTCAGCAACTTAATGGCTCTGAATTCTACTCCGCCCAATTCTTCCCTTTGTTGATCAGATAAGTTCAAAAAAGTAGAGTTTCTGCCGATACTTGGAGTCCATGAGAGATAGTTTGTTAGCATTTGCCTTTTTAAAGACGATTTCATATCATGAGAATTGTCATCTTCTTCAGTACCTGAGTGTCTCCGTTGCCTCTGTGGTTGAGTGCAACGCTTAGAGAAATCTAGTTCCTCTTCATAAGGGTTCGTATGATTCGCCCTCTTGATAAATTTCATACCGAGATGAAAATCAGAAATGGAAGTCTGAGATTCGTACTTTACTTTTTCAGGAATCTTTTCTCGGTAGTCATTCCTTGCATTGGCTTCAGTGCTCTTCTTGGAAAGGCTTTGAAACTTCTTCTTGTAGTCAGATGAGAAACCACTTCTTTCAGCTGGACCAGAGATAACTAAAGCGGATGGAAGTTCATCATTGGAATCCCTTCTTTCCTGGGTCAAGCCAATGGAAATCATAACGTCCTTTGGATCAATCATGTCTTTGCAATATTGATACTCTAGATCAGAAGCATCGTTCTGGAATTCATCAGATAGCTCAAAGGATAAAGAAGGTGGTAACTTCGTTGACAGCACATCGATATCTTCCTCCACGATGCGCCCAAATGAAATCGCAGATTCGGACCTTGCAGATAGAGTTGCAACTCTCCTTCTCTCGAAATCAAGTCTGGAACTCTCTTTGATGTTATCAAAATGGCGTTCAAACCAATAGAGACGAACGAGACATAGAGAACTATGCATGAAGATCGGGGTGGTCAAGACACAGATCACACAGAATGTGATCTGTTGATAAAATTTCAAAGAATTAATATCAACCGTGTTCAATCCGGCCTGTGTGGTCGAACAAACAGACATGAAGAGAGCATCGATGTACTTGACATTGTCATATGACCACACAATGATGGAACCAAGCACAGCCATACCGATGATATAGGCATAGTGCACAGCAAGAAAAGACGGTGTGATCTCATTAACATATGGCCCAAGAGCTTCTTCGAGGTGTCTAACAGCATTATGAATCTTTCGAGCCAGATTCTTGCGAACTTGCTGTATCTTCTTAGTAGTTTCTAATACATTATGTGTGTGGGTCTCTTGGGGGTAAAGAGGGAGCATGCCCTGGGAACTGAACGGGACTATATGGGAAAATACACAATGGACTTTCTAGCGTTTATATACAAGAACCCTAAATTTAAGAGAAAAGAGGATATCCCTCCAGGGCCTCTTTATACCTTGGGGAATCCCTATTATTGAGTAGTGTGGGAAGTTTCACATGCCGACAAATTGCTTCTACCTATATCAGAGGTCTTCTGATGTCGGGGCAGAAACTTAGGAATTTAGGAGATGCCATTTGCCATTTGGGAACTGGAACTTGGAACTTGGGAACCAATGGGAGATTTCCCGCAAGTCGCAGATTGGCACCAAAAGGAGGCTGTGCCAGGAAAAACTTTTCCTTGTGTACAGAACCGAGGTCACGAAGATTAGACAATAGTCTGCCCCATAAGTTACGCAGCAACTCCATTTCCATGGAACGACGTATTTTTCAATTCACCACATTATAGCTAGTGCTCAAAGAATAGGATCCAGTTATTCATAAATCGATGATCCGTAACAATATGATAACTCAATTGACCTATAATGTTCCTGCGTATCTGACGTCATGGGACCCTTCGAACGTGTCATGAACTTTGTGCTGTAGTTGCCAATGAGTCACTATGTATGCGCTCTCTGATTGGGTCTAGGCCGTGGGCCTTAACAGATTTACCTTGTTTTTCAACATGCACAGCCCCTTTTACTGGAATCGGGAGCCAGAAGTAAAGATCGCTACTGATGGTGGGGCTCTTAATCTTAAACGACGATCTTTGCGAAAGGTAACCAGATTATGGGATATCCTCAGACATTATCTCGGGCCTGGGATCCACTTAAGGATCCAGTGAGACGTTTCTATAAAACTACTTAACTTTGATCCAGTCAGCAAGAGCCTGAACAGTCGGATCATTCCAGATGCACTGGCCAACAGTCTCCCACATGCCCCGGCGGTTAACAATTTTTCTCTGGTGAGAGTAGCTAACTGAACGGGCTTATATAAAAAGCCGGGTCCAGAACTTTCGGCCTCAACATCGCCAACAGCAATAATAAAAACAACATCCAGATCAAGTAAGAGAACCTCCAGAAGGGTATGGCCTCTAATGACCCGCTGAATTACAGATCGAAGACCAATGACGACTCTGCGGATGAGTTCTCTGTCCAGGACCAAGAGCATTACCGCATTCCCCTAGAAGAGGTTGAGCGGCTGTTTGACACCAACATCCTGGAAGGCCTGACTGCAGAGCGTGCTGACCAGCTGCTTAAGAACTACGGTGAGAACACCCTCGGTGATGACCAGAAGATCTCTCTTGCCAGTATTGTCATCCACCAAACTTGTAATGCGATGATCCTGGTGTTGATCATCTCCCTTGCAATTGCTTTTGGTATCAAGGATTGGATCTCTGGTGGTGTCATTTCCTTTGTCGTGTTCATCAACGTTGCTATTGGTTCTTATCAGGAGCTGAAGGCCTCAAAGACCATGAACTCATTGAGATCTCTTTCCTCTCCAACAGCTAGAGCTTACAGAAATGGTGATTTAACCACTATCCCAACCAAGTTCGTTGTCCCTGGTGATATCGTCCAAGTGAAAGTTGGTGACACTGTCCCTGCTGATTTTAGAATCATTGATTCTCTAAACTTTGAAACTGATGAAGCGCTCTTGACTGGTGAGTCTCTTCCAGTTGTGAAGGACCACACGGTTGTCTATAATAGCGTTGTTGGTGTCGGTGACCGCTTAAACATGGCATTCTCATCCTCTGTCGTCACAAAAGGTCGAGCTACTGGTATTGTCGTAAAGACTGGACTAAACACAGAAATCGGCGAAATTGCCCAGTCTTTGAGAAATTCGAAACGGTCTTTGAAGGGTGATGATGAGACCTCCACTTTGCAAAACCTGTGGGAATTGACAAAAGATGCTGTCGGTTCGTTCTTGGGAACGACTGTCGGCACTCCGTTGCATAGAAAGTTGTCCAAACTAGCCATCCTCTTGTTTGGAATTGCTGTTATCTTTGCTATCATTGTTATGGCTACTCAGAAGTTCAAAGTTGATAAACAAGTAGCTATCTATGCCATTTGTGTCGCCCTTGCTATGATTCCTTCCTCGCTTGTTGTTGTATTGACAATCACAATGTCCGTAGGCGCAAAAGTGATGTCTAATAAACATGTCATTGTTAGAAAATTGGACTCTTTGGAAGCTTTGGGCTCTATCAACGACATCTGTTCCGATAAGACTGGAACTCTAACACAGGGTAAAATGATTGTCAAGTCCTGTTGGATCCCATCTATTGGAACTTATCAGATTGTCAATGCCAACGACCCTTTCAACCCAACGGTTGGTGATATGAAGTTCCACGAGGGATCTCCAGCTGAGTTTGCTCAATCCGAAGTTGACAAATCGACCGCTCTTACCAACGATATCCCAATGACCCCATTGTTTGAGAAATGGCTCCATACAGCTACGATGGCAAATATCGCTACTGTCTTCATCGATGAACACGGTGAATGGAAAGCTCATGGTGATCCAACTGAAATTGCTATCCAGGTTTTTGCGCACAGAAACAACTTTGCCCGTGAGCAGTTCACGGAAGGTGAAGATGCGCCATATATACATCTTGCTGAGTTCCCATTCGATTCCTCCGTTAAGAAAATGTCTGCTATCTATTCCGAAAAAGCTGATCCTGACAACAAACACATCTATACTAAGGGTGCTGTAGAACGTGTCCTACAGAGCTGTGTCAATTGGTATTCCCATGGTGAATTGTGTGAGTTGAATTCAAATGACATTAAGACTATTGAGGACAATATGACTACGATGTCTTCTGAAGGTTTGCGTGTTTTAGCATTTGCTCAAAAAGTTGTCCCAACATCTTTTGATACTTCTAATCGTGATGACGTTGAAGCAGGACTCACCTTTCTAGGGCTGGTAGGGATATATGATCCACCGCGCTTGGAGTCCCGCAGTGCCGTCAAGAAATGTCATGGTGCTGGTATCAACGTTCATATGCTCACTGGTGACCACCCCGGTACTGCTAAGGCCATTGCTCAAGAGGTTGGTATTCTGCCACATAACCTGTATCACTATACTAAGGATGTCGTTGATGCCATGGTAATGACTGCTCAGCAGTTCGATGATCTATCCCAGGATGAGATTGATCAGCTACCTCTTCTTCCGTTGGTCATTGCCCGCTGTTCCCCAAAGACAAAAGTGAGAATGATTGATGCTCTACATCGTCGTAAGAAGTTCTGTGCTATGACTGGTGATGGTGTCAATGATTCGCCATCTTTGAAAAAGGCTGATGTTGGTATTGCTATGGGTATTTCCGGTTCTGATGTTGCTAAAGATGCTTCTGATATTGTGTTGAGCGATGATAACTTTGCTTCTATCATCAATGGTATTGAAGAAGGTAGAAGAATGAATGATAATATCCAGAAATTTGTCTTGCAATTGCTTGCTGAGAATGTTTGTCAAGCTTTATTCTTGATGATTGGTTTGGTGTTCAAAGATCAAGATGGTGCTTCTGTCTTCCCATTATCTCCTGTGGAAGTTTTGTGGATTATTGTTGTCACTTCTTGTTTCCCAGCTATGGGATTGGGTGTTGAGGCTGCACAGGCTGACATCATGGATAAAGATCCAAAGCCAATCAAGGAATCGGTTTTTTCATGGGAGATGCTTGTCGATTTGTTCGTTTACGGTATCATGATGACCATTTGTTGCCTGACATCTTTTGTGATTGTCATTTACGCCTTCGGTGGTGGTGAATTGGGTGTTAACTGTAACAAAGGTCCTTCTGATGTCTGTACTTGGGTTTTCCGTGCCCGTTCCACCGCATTCGCTACAATGACTTGGGGGGCTTTAATTCTTGCCTGGGAAGTTATCGACATGAGACGCTCTTTATTTGCAATGAAGCCAGAGACTGATACACCATATACACAGGTTTTTAGGGACTTGTGGAGCAACCAGTTCTTGTTCTGGTCCATCATGGGTGGGTTTATCTCTTGTTTCCCTGTTGTTTACATTCCTGTGATTAACGATAAGGTGTTCTTACAGGGTCCTATTGGTAAAGAATGGGGTATTGCTATTGCTAGCTCTGTTGTCTTCTGGATCGGTTGTGAGATTTACAAGTCTTTTAAGAGAATGTACTTCAAGAAGGACCGGGTCCATAATCCTGAAGAGGAATTAGATGGCAAGAACCCGTTTGAGCAGTATGTCAGTTTCTCAAGAGCCAACACGGGTGCGGGTAAGACTATCCCTCTCTAAGAGGAGTTTTGATGTATTTTTTATGCTGTTTTATACACTGATGTATATACGGTGGCCCAATCCAATACATGTTTACACAGGCTCCATAGATATTGTACATGAATGAAAGATGGAGAGTTTAGATCTGCTGTTGCTGAGAGCTCATGAACTTCTATGAAGCATTTCAAAACCACCACTCTATGGGAAAGGTAGCCGGTGCTTTCTGGGCCTCTTGGCTCTTGCATTGAAACATGCAAAGATTGTCATAGGTTTGACAACCACTTGATACCCAGAAAAGTTCTTTACACTAAAAAATTGAGATTGGAATATTCTTTCTGTAGCTTCATACCAACGGCTCATACCCACCACTGCTACACTCCAAGATCTCCTTAGTTTTATTCTTTATTGCATATTTGGATTACATTTCCATGAGTGAGACAGTATTTG
The DNA here is from genome assembly GCA_017948575.1 of Williopsis subsufficiens. Lineage (NCBI taxonomy): Eukaryota > Fungi > Ascomycota > Saccharomycetes > Phaffomycetales > Wickerhamomycetaceae > Williopsis > Williopsis subsufficiens. The sequence continues at coordinate 221,571 of JACVEX010000391.1, forward strand.
AACTATTGACATCTGAGTATAAGACTACCGTATCTTTCTAGATTTGGTCTTTGGCCATACTACGGTGTACAATATGCCATATTTTTCCTTTGATGATACTCTTATTTTCTGTGTAATGATGGATCGCGGTAGAGATATCTCCTTCTCCCTTTAAGGACCGTTCAATCATCTTACTACTATTATATAACTATGAAAATCAATATTCTGTTTTTCATTCATTTGCATTGATTAGCCCTTTCTTTGGAGGCTCGATGTGACCGCCAACACCTTCAGAGAATCCGGAGAGAATTTTCAAAGGTTCTGAACTGGAAAAACAAGGATCACGAGACATCGATTGATGAACAACATCGCAAACAATGTCTCCAAGTAAAGAACAGACAGTTTCCTTTGCAGTGCTTAAGGGTTCTTGAGACCGCTCACCTATTCGATCTAGTGGCAAATCAGTTAGATATCGGCGTTACAGACCAATCGAATGTAGCTCATAAAAGTTGTCAAAATGGTAAAGCGAAAGCCTCCATGCTCCTTTTGGAGGATGTTTAGCAAAGAAGTCAAAGTTCGAATATTTTTCTAAGCGCCATACTGTCCATTCACCAATAGTTCCGATAGGGACACACTACGAATACTTCCGTAACCATGAAAAGGACTAAGTGTGACTTATGCAACAAATGGATTTTATTAAGCGCTCCATTTCAATCAAGTAACCACATCTGGAATATCTCTACCCAAGAACTGCTTGAATCCTAAGAACTTCACTACTTCTGCAATTTCAGACTTCAAGTATTCAGTGGTTGTCAAGCCAAAGGAAGTCTTATCATCCGAATAGCGTTCAATGTAGAGTCTCACAGTAGCACCTGAAGATCCAGTACCAGATAATCTCACCACAAATCTGAGGCCATCTGACAGTTTAGCATAGAGGCCTTGGTTTTTGGATACGGAACCATCCAAGTCGGTATAAGAGAAGTCACCAGTTTCGACAAATGTGATATCATTGGCAAAAGTTTTACCAGTTGTATCCACAGAGGTAAATTCCCTGAATTTATCAACGAGTGCGTGTGCGCCTTCGGATGAGACGTTCTCGAAATCAAATCTTGCAAAGAAAATTCTTCCATACTTCTGCCAAAATTTATCCTGAACGATCTTAATCGATACTTCGCTCTCAGGGTTCAATTCAGAATAGGCAGCAAGGACATTCAACCATGCGATTATGGCCCAAAGACCATCCTTTTCTCTAACGTGGTTAGAACCGGTACCAAAGGATTCTTCACCACAGATGGATAGCTTCTTCGCATCGAACAAAGCACAGAAGAACTTCCAACCAGTTGGTACTTCGTAACATTCCAAGCCTTTATCCTTGGCAACCAAATCCAAAGCACCAGAAGTTGGCATGGATCTAGCAAGACCATAAACACCTTGCTTTTTGAAATATGGGATAAAATCGGCATATTCAGCAATGATTGCGACAGAATCCCCAGGGGAGACAAAAGTACCAGCACCATAGATCATGTTTCTGTCACCGTCACCGTCGGAAGCAGCACCAAAGGCGATGTTTTCCGCGTCCACTCTTGAGACTAAAGTATGAGCATACGTCAAGTTTGGATCTGGGTGCAATCCACCAAAATCTGGCAGTGGGGTACAGTTTTGGATAGAAGATTCTGGAAGACCCAACTCATCTATGAATATAGCCTTGCCGTATGGGCCTGTGATACCGTTCAATGCGTCGAATAACACTTTGAAACCACGTGGCTCTTGTTCCTTGATGAACTTCTTGATGAGCTCGAAATCAAAGATCTCCTTGATGAAATTGACGTATGAAGCAGTGGTATCTATGATCTCAACCTCTAATGGGCCGTACTTCTTGATGCCCACATTTCCTAGCTCAATTTCAGGAATTGATCTATCAATTTTGTACTCCGTCAATGCCAAGCTGGTGGCAAACATCTTATTTGTGACGCTTTCCGGTGCTGGACCACCATTGCTCAAATTATATTTGATTCCCATGTCATTTTGTGGACCACCAGGGTTGTGGGACGCAGTAAGGATGATACCGCCTGTTGGATCCCAATGATGCGATCTGATGACATGGGAAGTTGCTGGTGTGGACAACAACCCGTTCTGGCCAATGATCAATCTCTTGACACCATTAGCAGCACCAATCTTGGCTATCAATTGAATTACCACGTCGTTATAATAGCGGCCATCACCGCCAATTACCAACGTTGCGCCCTCGGAACCTTCAGGTATGGAAAGGAGGATCGACTGGATGAAGTTCTCTGTGTAATGTGGTTGTTGGAACACGGTCACCTTCTTACGGAGACCCGAGGTTCCAGGTTTCTGGTCATTGAACGCAGTTGTCGCGACGATCTCAGACATCGTAGAGTAGATAGGGGGGACAATTAATTGTTTAAGGTTGGAGTTGTTTGGATATTAACTGGGGGGCTCTTGTTAGTTTTTATACGCCGGGCGCGAATTGTGGCCCGTCCTAGGGCCGGGTGTCTGGTAGGCAGGGAAGCCGCACACTTAGGCAGAGCGCTTCTGGGAGAGGGCTACTGGACTACTGTGTTAAGAGACGCCAGCTTATGCTGTCCTTGGGTAGAGCTATTATCAAAGTAAGCAAGTTTGTACCAACTAACTAACCTGATGTTTGATGATAGTTCACCTGCTTCTAATTGCCAATTGCTGAGATCTTCCGAAAATCCCCCCACGAAGCAGCAGTTCCACCTGTCAACATCACCAGACGTTTTCTGGGGTGATAGACACAACATTACAAGTTTCCATGCATCTCTGGAAATCTCCGACAAAAAAAGATCACAGGAACAAGAAGCCACAGACAAACCTAGTAAGTATTTTGAAGGAGGGCCATATGCAATACTGAAGACGGCATTTGAGGTGATACATAGCAAATCTACAGAAGTTGCTTTCCTCAAAAGCAAATGAAGACAAGGTCTAAAAAAATACCCACACGAAAATGAGGAGGAAATCAAATGAAGAGTGCTCATGAAGCATTTTGTAGGACCTTCTCGAAGATACTTTTAAAGATGGTGGGAAGAAAATGGGCCTCTGAGTGAGTCCTTGAAAATCCTATCCAACGTCAACCTTCGCAAATCTTCAAGTACCACAATCTCCAAACAGAATAACCCATCCACTCGAAAACATAGGAATAAGCCATCAGGATTAACAGCAAGTGCGTTAGAGTACTTGGATGTGTTCGTCTTTCAGAACTCAAAATAAGAATAACCTGAGAACAATTCCGTTGGTGATGGATTGGCTCATTCATTTTGGACCCTTAACTTTAAGCATTGTAAAACTCAAATAATCGTCTCTTATAAAACTATTTCGCCTGTTCTACAGAGTATCTTAAGGGTATAGAATCAATAGATCAATAGAATACGCGTTATCTAGAAGAACACCATCGCCAAGATCAAGCTAATCATGGAAGATCCCATAGTTTTGACACCGACGCCTTCGAAAATAGAAACAGTAGAGGTTGAGGATGCAGAAAAAGAAAACAACGAAGAAGAAGAGAGCTTAGAAGTGAAGATAGTGGAGCCAGCTCCTGAGATAGCTGTGTTGATTGCCTCTTTCGTCAACGAGGAAGGTGAGGCAGTTACCCCAGTCTGAGCGGTTTGAACAAATACGATGCTGTGAGTAGACGGAACAGATGAAGATGTAGTGACTGTCTCAACTTCGCTCTCAAATGGACAATATGTGGTGAATGTCGTCTTTACGCCTTCTATAGTTGTGGTTACTATTGTAACCCCAGTCGTGACCCTGCTGATTGTGCACTTGCTATCAGAACATACTTGTGTAGTGACCACTGTGCTTGAAGGTTTGGCTGAGACTGTGGCTGAGGATGAGGATGAAGTCAGTGGACAGTAGGTCGTATAGGACGTTACTACCCCGGACCTGGTGGTGGTCACCACAGTAACACCAGTGGTCACTTCGGATGTGGAGCACTTGTTCTCATCGCAAGACGTAGTGGTGAGTATGATAGTAGATTGTTCATTCTTGGCAGTAGTAGTGGAGGAGGCGATGACACCATTGCTGGAACTGGTGCCGGTGCTGGAAATGGTGCTCCCACTCGTGATGGAACCAGATGGTCCGCTTCTAGCAGTACTCACACTACTGTTCCAGTAAATAGCAGAGCCTGATGTGGAAGATAAGACACCTGATGGAATACCGGAAGAAACACCAGAAGAAATACCAGTTGGGATACCAGATGAGACGCTAGATGAGGCACTGGAGGAACCAATAGAGGAACCAATAGAGGAACCAATAGAGAAAGAAACAGAAGCTATGGACGACCCAATGGTTTCTGTTGAAGAGAACTCACCGGACGAAGATAAATAACTCGAATCAGTAATCGTCTCTTGTATATCCCATACAAGCTGCTGTCTCTTAACAAGTCGAGAGTTATCAGCAGTGTTGATGACTAAATGAATGAGTGCAGTCCATTCATGGCCAGACAAAAATGACGCTCCAATAGTCGCAGTGAAAACATCAGAGTTGGATAGCTGCTCCTCAAATAAGATGATGACCAACTCCTCACTCACTTGAATATTTGCATTGCTGGTTTGTACATTATCGATCAGTACTTCAGCATCAGTGTAGATAAAGTCAGAGGCATTTTTAGAAACACGAAGTTCAATGGAAGAGGCATCCGCAAGGCCACCTGGAATACTCACGGTCCATCTTGACGCACCAGTAGTGTGTATACTACCGAAAATTGGTGAGATTGTTGTAGATGATGGAAGAAGAGATGAGGAGGATGAGGAATAACCAGCTTCAGAGGATGATGAAGAGTACTGTGATGAGGTTTCGTGTGATGAACCATCACTAGAAGAAGCGTCAAAAATAGCGGTCTTAGAAGATGAAATATCATACGAGAACGTCTCGGATTGTAACACATCCGTTGAAGATGATTCAGTTTGGGAGAAACCCCCGGTGGACGAGGAAGTCTCAGAAGAGAAGGAAGATGATTCAGCAGATGAGGAGATCTCAGATTGTGATGATGGGGATGGAAGTGAGGATAATGCGTGTGATGAAGATGACAGAGATGAAGAGAGTTCGGAAGATGAAATACCAAATGAAGACGACGCGGATTGTGACTCGCTAGATGAAGAAGTCTCAATGGATGAGGATGTTTCTGCGGATGAGGAAGATTCAATAGAAGAAGACGTCTCAACGGACGAGGAAGATTCAACGGACGAGGAAGATTCAACGGACGAGGAAGATTCAACGGACGAGGAAGATTCAACGGACGAGGAAGATTCAACGGACGAGGAAGGTTCAACGGACGAGGAAGATTCAACTGACGAGGAAGATTCAACGGAAGAAGAGGCCTCAGAAGATGAAACATCAGATGAGAAGGACTCAGACTCTGATCCACTCGAAGAAGGTGTATCCGTCGAGAATAAAGACTCTGCGGAGGAGGATGACTCCACAGATGAAAAGGAATCGATGGATAAAGAAATATCAGAAGATGATGAAATTGAAATTGAGAGAGATGAAGAGATCTCAGAAGATGAAGTATCAGAGGACAAAGACTCAGACTGTGACCCGCTAGACAAAGAAGACCCTGTGATTGAAGAAGACTCTGTGGTTGAGGAAGACTCAGATGATGAAGATACGCCAGCTGTTTTGACTGGTACTACTACAACCACGACTCCAGAACCCATGAGCCCTAGAGAGGCCATAGCTGTCGAAAATAACAGTAGAACACTTATCAAAAAACGAGGAAACACCATCGTAGAGTCAGAATGGGTGTTTGTGCTTGAGATGAGAAGTGTGGGACCTCTAGGGGCATAGAATGTGTAGGGCTAGTGGGATTAATGGTTTATTTATACTAATATGTATGACTTGAACTAATTCTGCAGGGCGTATGCTTATTGGTGCATAAAGAGAGCCCAAAGCGGACAGATACGCCAGGAATTTTAGGCCCTCACCACAGTATGCTCTGAACACAGAGGGATCTGAGGCATAAGCACGCTAAGACTAAGGAGCTGTATAGGTATGCTCTTCTCGATGAGACCCTCAAAACTTCAAGATTGGGAGCTTCAGTAGTACACTTTATCGTTTATCAATCCCCCGTGCTTATTATTTGTATAGAACTGGACAGCAGATGCGTTTTATTATGATATGAGATGAGGGTCTAGATCTCAATCATCTCGTTCTCCATCAAGGATTTCCGTTTTTCTTCCGCCCGTATGTCGGACAAGATGGCCAGGTAAGTACGACCACATTAGACAGAAGCAGTTTTGCCTCGGTAGTAGTTTACAGCTTGATTCCAAGGAACCCCTTTGTTTACCTCACCATGTGATAGCGTATTGACGTATGCGGTATGTTCATCTCTACAGCAACAATCTGCGGACGCACATACCAGAACTATTGCCTTGCCGTGGCCTCTTTAAGGCAGAGTTCTCAATTGGGAAAAAAATGCACTCGACTGCTCTTCCTAGCCAAGATTATCAATCGTGGTGTTTGACCAAGACAGGCAATACTTGTATTTCGCTAGAAGGTTTCACATCCACTGTGAAATCATCTAGCGTTTGCAAAAGAAGATTGTAAAAAGTTGAAGTCAATTCTCAGCGATTGGAGGGCGAGACGTCAAAATAACTCCACACCTAAACATTTGAAAATGATATGGGATGTCTTGAAACTGTGGATTGTGCCGGTGATGTCTCAATCTAGAAGCTCTCTTTCATAAGTCCTCGGATATTACTGGCCGCAATCACCATACGGTAGTATGGTGTTGATTCACTAAAAAGCAGAGACTCAGTGAATACCTCAGGGAGTGTGAGCTCCTCAAGCTCCTCAAGAGACAGGTGGTGAGCAAGAGTTTAACAGTAGAGACCGCCTGTCGGGATAAGACTTTAGTATGGCTTGTGCCGAATTACGTCCGTGGTATTGTTCAACGCGATTGAATAATAGATCTTAACGCAGCTGACCTTAATTTTAATTTTTAGGCGCCATCTCGTGGTCTTGGTCCATCACTACACCCCTGGTAAAGTAGCCATCAGAGCCTTGGGGGAGACACACAAGAGTGAAGATTGCGATTTTTGATGCAGATTCATACAAGACCAAATGGTGGTGTTTGACGTCATCGGCGAATCATCCACGTGCCCGCCTCAAGAGATTTGATGAGTTATGAACGTGTCAGCACTAGTTATCAGCTATCCTACATCACCGCCTAAACTCTATAGCCGTTCCTTTAACCTTAATAAATAAATAATAACAATCTCATTTTGTAACTTGATCCATTGCTCTTGCGACATACTCAACATTCGCAGTGTTCAACCCAGCAATGGAGAATCTCCCATTCAAAGTGGCGTAAATGCTAAACTCCTTCTGCAATCTAACCATCTGCTCTTTTGACAATCCTGTATAGCAAAACATACCATTCTGTTGCACCAAGTGCTCCCAATTGAGTGAGGATTGTTGTGACAGAAGTGAATGCAATGAGGATCTCATGTTCTTGATCCGATCAGCCATCATGAGGACATCCTTGTTCCATTGAGCATAAATATTGTCCTGCGAAAGCACAATTTCAACGAGCTTGGAGCCATGGATCGATGGAGAAGAGTATATGGACCTGATGAGCACTTTCATTTGTGAATCGACAATGTCCTTGATCTTCTTCGAAGGTGTAATGACCGAAATAGAACCGACGCGCTCACCATAGAGACCCATGTTTTTAGCAAACGACTGACAGATGAACGCCGTTGGTAACTCACCGTGGTGGCATTTTTCAGATATCAACTCCAAGAGGTACAAATCCTGGGATAGGTGACCCGACTGGAATCCCTGATAGGCGATATCCACTATTGGGATCAACTCCTGTTTCACCAAGACATCCACAATTTCATCCCACTGTTCCTCTGTAGGATCAAGACCCGTAGGGTTATGGCAGCAGGCATGCAACAACACAGCTGATCCCTTTTCCGCATGCGATAGGTCATTGATCAAATTTGTGAAATCAATAGAGTTCGTCTCTGGGTTGAAGTACGAGTACTGTCTTGGTTCAATGCCACAGTTTGCAAAGATATTTGCATGGTTAGACCACGTTGGGTTTGATAGATAGACAGCCCGTGCGCTGTATGGAGACCACTTGTTCAAAAACTCTCCCGCTAGTTTAAGCGCACCAGTACCTGAAAGCGACTGCGCAATAGCAATACGGTCATCTTCGATTAATTGTGCTCCCGCCGTGAATGACCCATACAAAAAGTGCTTAACCAAGTTGTTATAGTTCATCGACCCAATGATAGAAGTATACTCCTTGTTAGACTCCTCTTGGTATAGAACGGCGCTTGCCATTCTGATGGATGGGAGCACGTAGGGCAAGCCTTTGTCATCTCTATAGGCTCCTACGGAGAGATTAACCTTCTGTGGGTTCGTGTCTCTGTTGTATTCTTCTGTGATGCCTAGGATAGGGTCTGCCGGTGCGGGAGGGATATGGTTCCAGAAGGAAGCTTCTGTGTTATTGCCGCCGGCATTAAAATGTGGCACCAATCGTTGTGTTTTTGCTCTGGAGAGAGACGCGAGAGATCTCCTTAGGGACATTCCTGTGTCGAGTATTGTAAGTATTATCGTTTTAACCTAACCGCCGTGTTAAGTTGTTCCAATGTAGGAAAGAGCTGCCCCTTTATAAGTACAACAGTACTGAGAGGGGAATTTCACTCGCCGATGACCAGAACGCACTTACAGGTGGAGAGATAAAAAAAAAAAGTTGATGTAACGCAAAATTTCCGAAGGGGAGGCTCGCGCACAGATAATAAAAATTAAAGGGGGACAGTTAAGAATCAAAAATCGAAAATCAAAAAAAAAAAAAAAAAAACTTTAACGGCCCGCTGATGAAATGGAGGGGAAAAAAAGAGGCTGTCCCCAGTGGGGAAGCCGTTGCCGTGGCAGCTGCTCTATTTAACCTTAACAGTGGGTGGCAAAAAGGTGGTAAAGGCGGCAAAGGGGGTCAATAGCGGGGGCACCCGCGAAACACACCATATGCGCGTGAGGGCAAAACTCACTCAGGTGCGGTCCCGTACTACGCTTGTGATGATGTCACAAGAGTGAAGCCGAACCAGGGCGTATGTGTTGTGGTAAAGGAGCGCGGCTATGCCCACTCACAGGGCTAAACCGCTGATCGGGAAAGTGACAGGATGCGCTTTTTGACACGCATCTCCTTGACAGATTATCTATGTGATTGTGTGATGGAGGGAGAGGGGGCCGGCCGGAATAACTTCGGTAATTTGGGTGATTTGGGTGGTTTGGGTAATTTTACTCTCCTCGGTGCTCTGATGAGACATTCTCTTTGATGGGGTCTAGTAGCTTTGCTCACCTCGCTGACAAATATAACAACTAACAAGAAGTGGCGCCTGAGTTCAGCCAGTACGATCGAAGATTAAAATCCCAAGTCGGTAATCTTCCAGAAATGTCTTTTTCCTATGAAATGGAGTAGATTTGGGCTATACAGGAAGACTGCGCGGCTACACAATGGTCCTATTCTTCCATAGTACATAAAAAAAAACAGAAATTGATAGAAACTTGTAGACAGATCTCATTGACAGTCTGTTCGATACCTTTTCGATCACCTCCTGCTGCTACAGGTTATGTATGAAAACTTGTCAGAATTTGAGATTGCTCAGTCTCCATGTTGTTTTTTTCTTCCTGATAGTTTTGTTTCTGTCCGAAAGCTCGGGTCACGAATTCATGGAGCCAACTATAGAAGACAACCACTTACTCTTTCGCTATAGGTAATCGCGTACTTATATCCCGTAAACCATGGTTCAAACATTGCTTGCAAGCACAGATCTTAGTATTTTAGAGTAAAGGGCTATTCAAAAAGATAGCCGGATGTGCTGCGTCAATGCCGCATAAACGTAAACGCCCTCATACAGTACTCTTACTTAGGGATGAGATCGAATGACCTTCAACCTCATCCGACATTCGATTCGAATATTCGATCGAATATGGTACTTTGTAATCAATTATATAATAAATATACCAATTAGGAAATTATCCCGTTGCGGCGTGACACTTGGATCTCGTATGAAACCAGAATATATATAGAGAGTTTCTAATCATTCTCACTGCTGCTGATAGACGTAAATATTAATTTATTACATTCGATGATTAATAGCACTACCCATTATGTTCTTGTGAGCAGCAATCGAACTTCAAAGTTGGTTAAGGACCTTGGAGAAGACCGAGTTGACATCTGCATTAGTGCCAACATCATCACTAGTGTCCAAGTCCTCATCTGTTGTATGAGTTGTTATCTGAATATCAGAAGAGCTATCTCCAACTTTACCGTTAAACAATCTGCAATTGTACTGCGAAGAGATTAAATGCTGTATTGTCAACGGAGAAAGACGATGACGGCGGTGGGCAAGAATGTTTCTGGCCAGAGAGAATGACCGCTCACAGCTCGTACTGATTGCTGCGAATGCAAACACAATTCTCGCAATGTTAGCCAATCTTGGAAGGCGATCTTTCTCTCTCTTCCAGTAGGATAGTGGATTGAAATCTGGGGTACTCCTCACGAAGTCTTTGGAGGAAATGAAAAACTCCCACTCGGACTCCACTGAATCGAATTTCTTTCTGGAATTACTCACACCGCCATCTTGCCTATCTTGAACACATCTCAATACCATGTTGTCAAATGTGTCATCTTCAAGACTTTCATCTGCTTCAACTCTACTTATCTCTCTCGCTTGAATCACAGGAGACTCTTTACCACCCTGTTCAATAGAAGAGATGATTTCCTCAATGAGTAATACCTTAGCATGACACATATCGATTACGTTTCTAGCATCACGCACACTCAAGTTCGAATCAATTATTGAGGTTCGGAAGCGAGGATCCAACAAATTAGTCAAATAGAAATAGTCAACTAGATCTGACCGTTTCATATACTTCTCAAGTTTGGTACCTGCAGCAGAAGCTGCAAGCCTCATAACCTTCTGGCAAGCATTCAAATGTACTTTCAATTCTGTGTTTCTTGAAAAAACTTGTGGTGTCATCCGCTGTAAAACATTCTTCAATATCTTTGATGTATTCAATTAAGTAGAAGTAGCATACCAAAGCATCAGAGCTGACGCTGGCAGATCGGTTGAACCTTTGAGTGAAGCTATAGAATGGCGTCAAGAGACCTTTCATTAGTTGGATTTCAGCCCATTCTCTCTTGTTTAGCACCAGATCAACATCATCAGCGATAGATACACCTCCAGGAAAGTATGAGCCCAAAGAATGCATCTTTCGCTTTATATTCTCGCTGGCATCTCCATACACTGTTCTTAGAACTCCACAATTGGAAACTTAAAGGCCAAGAACCAAGTGAGTAGCTCGTATGTGGCATTCCACCTAGTCACCACTTCTCCTGGCGGCTTAGTAAAGGATAATTTCCAATTTTCACAAATGGTTTGAAACTTGGCTCGATATGGATCCGATAGACGAATGATAGATGCAACTTTCCTCACTTTTGTCATGAGTGCTTGGAAGCCGGAATTTGATTGAAGAAGACATATAGCTACCAAGTGAAGAACATCACTGATACAATGGAACCAAGTGTTCTCATCAAACATCCAAGAGATTTCTCTAACAGCGGCTGACTTCCCAATAGATGCTCTTCGTTCTTCCAACAATTCTTGCTAATATGTCATCATACTAAGGTTATTAGCTGCACCATCAGTGGTGACCGCAATGACTTTCGACACCACATTGTATTCCACTAGTACTGCCATAATTGCGTTAGCGATCTGTTCACCACTGTGCTCGAGACTAAATTTCGAGAAAGAAAGTAGAACCTCCTTGAAACGATATGATGAATCAACAAACGAACCAATCAGACTTATATAATGCCCACGATCATATGGTGACTGCCATAGATCTAATTGCAAATGTAAAGACATACACTCATTCGAACTCAATAATTCCTTGACTTTCTGTTCAATCCCAAATCCACGTACCTTCAACTTCATCGAAAGGGAATGACGGTTCTTGATCGGCAGGTTTATGTTATAGATCTCGAACAAACGTTGGAACTTCGGAGACTCGACAAGTGAAAATGGCACCGGATGTGATGCAAACAAATCTAGGAGTGTCTCTTCGAATTTGATATTCTTTGTTTTGACTGTGCTGGCAACAATAGCGTCCACAATTGTGCTCTTTTTGAGCCTCTTGAGGGTTCTTTCTGTCGAAGCACCTTTCTGGAAATCGCATTTAACGAATCCATGAGAATTAATGAGATGGTCTCTCATATTCGATGTTGATGTTTGACGTCTCGAATCTGTTGTTGAAAATGAGCAGTTTTTGGCAAAGGAGCATTTAATAACATAGTCAGGCCTTTTTCTTCCTCTAAAAACCCAAATATTGGGCAGCCTCTTCACGGCAAAGTGGGGCCAGATCAAACTTTTTTCTTTGGTAGAGGCATGGTGATGGGTCATTGGGGCAATATCAATTGGGGGAACTTCAACTGACCCCTCATCAGGATCACTAGCATCTGCTGGAGGGACTTCTATGTTGTTGTTATTCTCTTCTTCATCACCAGAGCTTGAGCTTGAACTCGACCTACTGTAGTTCTGGTAGTTCTGGATTTTGGTGCTTTTCTGTCTTTTTGGCTTTGAAGCTTCATAATCCGAGTCCGAGCTATGGACCTCGGAATCACTTCCAAGGTTCATTGCTTTATAGTCATTTCGCTTTTTATTCCTTCCTGATATTCTCGGATTGGTCATTGCGTAACTTCTAGGCAGCTTTCATTGTTAATAAAAATGTTTAGGAATGAAAGGAGCTCAAAAGCTGTGATACCCACAATTGGAATAATAGGGCTTACCAACTGTAACTATGTTGTGGATGTTGAGAGCTTATGAGAATTAAAGCAATTGCTCTCTTGGACCAGTGTCTCCAGCAGAGATCTGCTCAATCTGACGCGATAATTGATGGCATCGTTGGAGTCGTGCCTGAGCTCAACTTTACGCGATCAAAAATTGAAATCACTAAATCGGTAATGTTCCGGAAATGGCCTTTTCCAATCCGAAGAGGTAGAGTTGAGATATATGACAAGACGTTGAGCTAAACGCTCATCCCATGTTTGTATACAATACATGAGATTAAGCTTTAATAAAGAATCTTTGCATATTATTGAATATCATAAGTGGGAGATAGGAAAATCAAAAGTTCTGGGAGGTACATTCGACTTTTCCGTCTTCTCAATATCTCCAATCAATATAGTCAAACTATTCTCTTACAAAGAGCACTGCAAAAGTACAGATCTTGAAAGAAAATCATCGACTGAGTACATTATGATTGTTCTTTGTCACGAAAGGATTACTTTCATAAAGATATATGACATTATATTAGTCGAATAATTTGGGAATTCAGAATTCACATTCGACTCCAAGCGAATGACGTCGAATAATCGAATATGACCCATTCGATCCCATCCCTAAGTCTTTTATCATCCTGCACCAGACTTCAATGGAATTACGTTTTTGTGATGAGAAAGTTTTGAATTTGTTTGGTATGACACAAACGCAGTGCTTATCTTCTACGCCAACCATTTTTTATTTGATTACGTAATATATATATGGCCAAGCTTGGCGAATTTCTGACTAATAACTGAATGTTCTCTTGGGTTATCTGTTCGTTTTGATTCCTGACATATCTAGAGTCTTGTTCTTCATTCATTCAGATTGCGCCGAGACTATAGTAGCCAATTGGAATGTGACAGTCAGCTATGGAATAGATCTAATCTTGGTACTAGGGCGTCGTCTCTGCCTTTCTGGAGCTGTCAAAATTGTTCTCACGCAGCAATCTTTTAGGGAACTTTCAACAAGTCATATTTGTTTTCTTCTCTAATTCATTTAATGAATCATGTCACACATGAGATTCCCAACAAAGCCAAATGGATGTCCCATAGGACCCCTGGGCCTGCCAACGGAACTTATCATCGAGATAATGACACATCTTGACCGTGTGGGTTTGGAATCATTATCGGAATTGGTCCATATTCCACTTGCAGGGGTTGTGCAGTATATTTATGGCCCCAATGTGGTATCTCCAAGGGATCCAAAAGGGATGAGATCAATGCCTCTATGTAATTTGAGTGATAACCGTTCCGTCATCAACATTGTTGATATTGTTGGAATGGAGTTACTGGACGACACGCTCATCTCAGAGATGTGTCAAGCACTCTCAGAGTCTATAAATCACATTACTATTTCGCAGATTGGAATATCACCGTTTAATTATGACTTTGTAAACGGCAAAAAGAACAGGATCTTCAGACTCATCAACTCATTACCAGACTCTTCCTATATTGTCATTAAGGATTCTGAATTTGTTGGACTTAATGATGGTGATATTGACCTTGGTCGCATATCGTTCAAGAAGATAGGGTTCCTGAAACTACAGAGGTGTGGTTTCAGAGGTGGGACAGAGTTACAGATCGAGAACATTGGTGGATTGCGGCTGATGAATTTTCCGAATGTGATGATTGACAATATTGACTTGGCAGGTGGTAATATGAATGCGTTTTATGTCTGGGGTGATGCAGTGAAGTTGGATACTAGAACAATACACACTCAAGAACTCGGAATTTTTGGAGGTCTAGATCTTCAGAATGTCAAATTCATGGGAACTCGTGCCATCTTTTCATCTGTATCTCCAGAGTTTTCATTTAGCGTTGAGGGATTTGATGCTCCTAACCTGCATGAGCTAAAGATTGTTATTGGAGATAAGGAATCGCTGCCACCCATGAACTTTAATGCACCCCTACTGGACAAGGTTACATGGTCATACTATCCTGGTGTTGGTGATACGCGAGATGTTCTACAATATGAAGAAGAGGATTTTACATTTCTTCGAGATATCAGAGAGCTGGAGCTAAGTCACTTTTTTCAGCTTCTGCATAAGATCGATCTTCCTCGATTGACAAAGCTTTGCTTGGGATGTGATCTAGATGCCACAGATGTGGAAAGGGAGTTTCCTTCATTAAAGGAGCTGGTGGTATTCCTAAGCTTTTGCCCTAAAGTGGTTCCACTGATCAAGGCTGAGAATCTTGAGAGTCTCGAGATAACAGTTGAGAGGCAATTCAGAATAGATTCGATCATTCCTACAATTCGGCGATATCCTAAACTGGAAAATTTTTCTTTCAGGAATTGTGGATGCTCCTTCTTGACTAGGAGAAAAGTCGAGATAATGATTTATTGGATGCGATGGCGCACTCCTTGCAACTTGAAAGAAGTACGTTGTGGAAAGTCGAGTCATGAGTGTTTTAATTGCTTTTGGGGTTTTTTTGGATTTTGAGGGGACGCAGATCCGTCTATGGCCTATTAGAGGTGTGTTTGTTCTATATCCCTGTTGTCTCTGAGCTCTGTCGTTTGACCTTTGCCCCCCCCCCGTCCTATAGAAGCTTAGTGATAGAAACGTCGCCTACCAGGTGTAGGGATGGTAGGGATGGTAGGGATGGATATCGGATAATCTGCGAATCTATCCGATCCGTGACGGATATGGTTGAGGACCCCTTGGTTTTATCCGTGAGATTGCTTAGCTTTATTTATCCATTGGGAGATCTCCCGTAAATCCTTAACTACTAGGGAATAAAATTTATAACGTCACGATTGTAACAAATTTTTATTAACTATAGGCAAAATTTTATAACAATTGGTCAGAGCGAAAATTTGGGTGGGTAGATTTATTTTATAACGGGGGTGAGAGGGTGGTTATAGTATAAACCTGAAGATTGTTATAAATATCAAAACCAGGTGAAGAGTTGATATAAAAGACTAAGAAACAGAATACGCAAAATTGAGTCCAAATAAGAGACTAAAAAGACCATGTCTGAGCCAATTGACTCTGAAATACGCACCAGCGATATTGAATTACCATAATTCCTCTCCGCTGAAGATGGAAATGGTGATTTTCTGCGTGACCTTGAGGAGAAAGACCATACCGACGCTGAAAACGTCTCTAACCAATGGACAGATCGTACAGAATCATGGGATATTGATAGTGATCACTCTTTTTCATTAGTGAGTGACCTTGAAGAAAATAGTATTGGGTATGATGATTGCATGGAGGACGAATTGAGTGATTTCGAAAGTGAATTTGAAGAAGCGAATGTATTATTGAAGAATTTGATAACCTTTCTTTGGATGATACAAACGAACAGAATTGGAAGGAAGAAATTGAAAATTATCTCATTTATGTTGAACGTATTATAGGCGATAGCCAGGATGAGGGTGATGAAGAGGAAAGGAACCAAATCGAAAGAAAATTCTTGATTGAGCGCCTCAGAATAGCTCGAGAAGACTCTATCTATCCCATGAATAGGAAGAACTATCTAATTAGAGAGGATCTGATCTCTCTGAGAGATGGATCAACGCCTTGGATGATTCTGTGGAGTTCAAAGAATGAAAGAGGTTTCCTTGCTGTCTTGGGTGTGACCCCAAAATTGTTCGAAGAAGAACTGCTACCACCATTCACTCGGGTATTTAGTACACGTACCATTCCGCAAGATGACGTTGACAGCGTAGGAATCCCAAGACCACATCGTCGCATCTTTAGTACTCCACACCACGCCCTAGCTTTAATCCTCCACTACCTTACAAGTAAGGCCAGTTTTGAAGCGATTTGCATGATATTTGGCTCAACACCAACTTCAACACAAAGATATATTGACTTCTCACTCGAAATCTTGGAAGAGGATTTTGAAGAAGACCTTGTTCTTTCTAAAATAGCCGCCTTTGACGTAGGAACGTCGTCAATTTGGGATATACAGTACTCGTTTTCAACCTGTATCACATTTCTCTTCTCTTTTTGTGTCTTCAATCACCCGCTAAAATCTGTTGTGTTCAAAGACTTCAAGAACAACCTCTTGGTCTTCATCAGAGCCAAATTTTTGAGATTTTGTCTGCGCCAGTGACAATGCTATTGCCTGCTCATCCGCCAAACTGAAAGCATCTGAATAGATTCCATGAACCTCAAGATGTGTCTTCATGTTTAAGCGGCTACCCTGAAGCTAGGAAGTGTAAAAAGTTTGACTACAATATGAGAACTGGCAAATTATGCGGACTTCTTCATAACGAAATCCTCTCTTATAGAAATAGAACGTACCTTCATATCCTCTATATTATAAAAATACGACAGTTCTCCATTTTGAATTTCCTCAGTTGTTATAGCAAGAGACTTGAATGCAGAAGTGGAATCGCTGCTAATTTGATCGACAGGAGAAGTCAAAGCTGTTGTGGAAGTCGATAATGGGGCAATCGTAGGAGTTGCGACGGTAGTGGAAGTCACAGAAGTAGGAAGCGTAAAAGTATCGAATTCTTTGGACACATCAGAGGTTGGTGAAACACGAGAGTTATCAGCAGCAATGCTACCTTAAACTCTCCATAGTGCTTGTAAACTTACCGTGTACTGCTCTCTTCTTTTTCTGGGCCTCTGTTAGAACCTCAGCAGTTAAATTCATCTCTCTCTTGCAAAAACTTCTCTAAAGTTTCATATACTTCGACTCCAGAATATTCACCAAAGACACTAGCAAAGTAGTCGGTCAACAAGGTCCGACCAGTTTTGAGATCTATGCGATAGCAGATGGTCGCGCAGGGGGATGTGTCGGCATGGTAAAAAATAAGACCTCTAAAACTCAGATGATTCTCCACTTCTAGACTGGAAACAGTATCTCGCCTCTCAGATATGTCAACAAATTCCATAAACGATCCATCGGGATCATCTCCCAAGCCCAGACCGACAATAGACGTCTTGAATCCATCCGTTGTAGTTCACAATACTATGTACTATGTAGTTGCGTATGTACTCTCATGACATAGTTCTAGTTTTTTCGATTTGAGTAACTCCTCTTCATTGAGCAAAGACGGTTGTGGCGTAAGACATCAGATCGCAATTCCTTTTCAACAGTTCAATGGTCACGTAATCCAGAAAACTGGTTTGAGCAGCACGATAAGCGCAGACAGGTTTTTGTGTCTCAGGTTTTTGTGTCATCAGAGGAGGTCAGAACTTCCTCATCACAAAACACCCATTCTCTTGATGGCTTGTGCAAGACTATTGAGAAATAGAACAACAATTTCAACATGGATGAGAAAGCTTTCGAAGTTTTTGAGGGCAAGTGGAAGACTTTATTCCGATTCACCAAGCATCTCAGCACAGTAAGAAATAATCTCACACAAGACGAAGTAAACTTTTTTTCTGATATTACGTCGCATGTTGGGGAGCTTACCACCAGAACTACTGAGATCCGCACGAAATATTTCGGGCAAGCTGAACCAGGGTGGTTGGCATCAGGCTGGTCTCTAATTTGCCAGCTTCTTTCTTCTTGGATAGCACCGATTCCCCTATTTTTCTTCGATAGAATACAACAAGCACACCAAAAAAGTTGCATTAGAGCTGATGGTATATTCGAACGTCCTTAAGAAATCGGGCGGGACAAGTTTTATTCATGGCTTTCGGTCGTTACACTGTTTTTGTTCACAGCTTTGACAGGGCTGCTTTTTTGTGGTTCAAACCAAGAACAGGGGTATTCTGATACACAGTTAAGCAAGAACACAACCATTTTCACCCCATACCTTGGCCAAGCTATCACTGAAATGACTAGTACAGTCGGAAAATTCACCCTGATTTTTATTTTCAGCCTAGTCCTTGGTGCAATTGTTATTCAGCTGGTAAACTTCTTTCCATGGAACTTGCTCTATTGGTTTTTCTTTATCGTGTATCTTTTCGCACTTCCAATCTGAAGTGCGCTCCTTATGTGACATATCAAACAATACGTCGGCATCAGTTCAATCAACGCTTCTTGAGGAGAAGGTCCACAATATGCTTAAATCAGTTCTTTCATGACCTCGACCGATTCCATTGGTTACTACAAAAGCTGTGTAGGTGTAAATTGTAGGAAAGTTGTTGAACTCGTGTCGTTTGTTATCATTCATATATAGAGCTTGACGCCTGGTGCTTTGCAAAGGTGCTGATAGCACTCATAAAACAGCTCCGTCAGTTTCAATGACTATAGGCCCTGATTGTTGACTAATGAAGGAAAGCATATCATTTGGTATCAGCGTCAGTGATAAGCAACAAAGATCGGACTTCATCGGCTGGCTGAGCATGACAGAGTAGATATAATTTTGAAGTCCATCATGATCAATTCTTTACTGATTTTGATCATAGTATTTTCCAACTTCTGGATCGATTATCCTCATTATCCAACAATTGGCTGGTATTATTAGACGCTGAGCTTCAAAAAATCATTAGATGCTGTGCCATGCTCATCTCAGTGTACGTTAACCTCTAGTAACTCTAAACTCAGTATATACCCAAGTTACCTCACAGTCCAAAAAATCCCAATACACGGTGATAGCACGGCCATCCAACTCTGTCGCACTGTACCACTTCCAAGTTACAAGGAGTCTGCCATTTCATTCTGCGAACCAGCAATTCCACTCTTTTCCTAGTAAAAAATGAACATTGGCAATTCCTGAAACAGAAAACTCTCAAATGGGGATAACGAAGAATGGTAGGAATAACAGAGTCCACTCTAAAATTACTATGGACAGATATTTCAAGTTTCTCAAGATTCTCTGCCTTGATGAGAGGAAGAGATTCAGCAATAAGGCTTAGAGTGACATCCAGCACCTTTAAAGAAGGAAACACTCTTTCAATTTCAACGCCTCTTCGAGGATATTCCAAAGTGAGCTTTGTTAACCGATGAAGGTCAACCTTAAGGAGGGGCTCAACGAAAGAAGACAAGCGAAGTTCCCTGATCTGTTGAAGAAATACGAAATCTTCTTCTTCCGGCTGCCTGATACCTGGTTCACCATAACTGAAAATACCGGTTGACAATTCAACCTTGTGCAGCATGGGTGCCTTTAAATTGACCAGTTGTGGAAATTCGTTCCAAAAGCGAATTTTTAGCTCGTACAAATTAGGAGCCTCAAAACCTTCAGTTCTCAAGTAGCCGTTCCGCATTGCACAAAAGTTAAAACAAGTTCCGGTGAATTTGACGTTCTGAAGACTCACCCCTCCTGCGCATCCAAATACTTGACTATTTATCGTCCTGCGTTGCAACCTCACTGCATCGCCCTGTAGATAAAGCGAGTTGATATTACAACATTCCAAGTTTATTCTGTCAAGCATCTCATCGGAAAAATCTTCCAACGTCAGTTCAACAACATTGCTCATCTTCAACTCATTGCTACCCAGAAAATAACATCTTTTCAACCGCACATAATCAACGTTCTGAAATGATACTCTCCGTAGATCAATCTGACCATCATTAAGTCCCACACTTTTAGAATCTTTGATGAGTACTTTGGAAGATTCAGGTAATGAGTTGATCAGTGAGAGAATTTTATTCCTTTTGTTGCTAAGATATTCATCAAATACTGATCGCCCAGTCTGGGAAATACTGACGTGATTCATTGAATGTGAAAGCGCACTAGATATCTGTGAGATTAATGAATCATTCACTGAATCCATTCCGACAATATCGACAATGTTGATCATGGAATATCTTTGGTTCAAATCATCCAGAGATACTGACATGATTCCTTTGTTCTCCTTTCCTGATAACTCAGCGCTGGGGTCAGTAGCATACTGAACTACCCCTGCAAGTGGAAAATCAACCAGATTGAGAAAGGACTCCAAGTCCACACGGTCAAGATGAATCATCACTTCGATAATGAGCTCCGTCGGGAGGTGCAGAAGGCCCTTGGGCCATCTTCCTAGTACGCTCAACTGTTGCATGGTAGACGCTAAGATATGAAGTCTGTAGCAAGAAGATAACAGGCAAAGCAGCATGCTTTTTTTTTTACTGTGACTTAGAGTACTGTATGAGGGCATTTACGTTTATGCAGTATTGACGCAGAATTGACGCAGCACATCCGGCTATATATTTGAATAGCCCTTTACTCTAAAATACCAAGATCTGTGCTTGCAAGCAGTGTTTGAACCATGGTTTATGGGATCTAAGTACGCGATTACCAATAGGGAAAAGAGTAAGTGGTTGACTTCCCTGGTTGGCTCCATGAATTCGCGACCTGAGCTTTCGGACTATCAGGAAGAAAAAACACTACGTAGACCGAGCAATCAACTGAATAATCCTATTAGAGGGAATTTGAAGCAAGTTAATCTACAAATGAAGTAATATCGCACCATGAAAATCCAAGACAGAGAATCATGCAGTTAGACCTGCAACGGATGTCGCCAATTGTGACATCCGTGGTCAATTGTGGATAGCAGCCCCTTGACATCCGTAGAGTGCGGATGGCTCCAAGATCTGACCAATACGGTAACATTGCCAAATAGTTGATTGTTATCTTTCACTACGCGCCACAAAGCTCCGTTCTGGTATAGTATGTGAGTACATGATATGCCGATGGGTTCGACGTCTGATCGCAGGTGTACTCATATAGACTTGAATGTGTAGCTGAAGCGTTTTTTGGAGCCAGTATTGTAGTAGTTAGTAGCTTTGTTAAATGTTCATAGTCGCTATCTTACTATATTCATTTCTAGAGATATTTTACAGATGCGCATTTTGGTAAAAGGCTCAAAACAATCGAAAAAATTCTCCGATATTGACGGAAATTGAATTAATCTCTCAGATATTTTAAGAAAATATTCGTTGTATCATGTCAAATATGTTACAGTGTAACACGATTATATAATTTGCGGATGGATTGGGTATCCGATTGCAGGTCTATCATGCAGGATGATTGAGTCACCTACGGTCCTGCTTGCTTATTTTTATCTGCCGCAGTTGCAGTACTTGCAGTCTATGTTCCGGAGAAGTTTTTCTCTCTAAGTTTGTAAATATATTCTGTCGTGCCGAGGGACGTCAGCACGGCTATACCTTCGCGATCGTTCTTCTCAAGATTATCCAATGACGAACGACATGATGCAACTCCCAGCTCAAGACGAACAAGCCAGTTGGAGAAAGCATAAATTGAGGTCTCGATACCATTCTCAATTTCTTTTCCGCTAAGGGAAGGCTGATTTTGTTGGCAGGTAGTACATCATGCTTGAAGATCAGGACTTGGCCAGGTCGGCCTGATGGTCTGGAGACCATGAAGATGGTGTGTTTTCCTTTCGATCATATACTGAATTTGCCTCAACTTTGACAATATACATCAGACATTGGATCGTATTCAGCTTCTTAAAACAGCTACATATCTACGACTTTGGTGAAACGCTTGATTTTCATAATTTGGAATAGCATTCCCAGAACGTGGGCTGCGAAACGAATCACGATCAACAAGTGATTTGACTGTTCAAAAATTCTTCAGGTTATTTCAAGAAGACGACGCCCTGACTTAAAACCTCGTGGAATAAAGATGCTTGGTCATATTTAAATTCCTCCAAGGCCTGGTGAGCCCGGATTTGCGCCAATCACGACAATAGAATGACTCAAGATAGCTTCATCTTGTAGTATTCTCCACAATTTATGTGACTTTGCACACAAAAGCTAACATTTATGGGAAAATTAAATTCCGTCTAGAGCTCCGAAAAGATGCTTTGAAGCACTTCCTCCCGCTCTTCAGTGTTCAAAAAGGAATGTAAGAATCATGTAAATGTGTAGTCATAAGCAGCTCTTCTGGTACTGTAGCATCGTCAAACGTCAAAAGATAAGACGCTGAGCAAACTAATCTGCCCAACATTAAAAGTGATAATCGGTGACGGCGATGTCTAATCATATGGAGAGCTAATGACAATTTTATATCGTAGCTTGTTATAATTCCACAGAGGCAAAAAAAAAACATGAGCCACTTGTGCTAACCAGAAAAATCTCTCTCTTTGAATGGATTATAGATGCCAAACCCGGATGATTACAATGCCGAAGGTTAAGAAAAAACTTGAGGTCTCAGAGCATCGGATTTACACAATATTCAGGTATATCGCTTTCTGCTTAGCCAAGATGAAATTCCTGTTACATTCTTCTCCTCGCCGTATCCTTTCAGTTTATTGTGGTTAGACTTGAGGACCTAAAGTAGATCTCCCTAGCATCCTGGCTTTCACAAGTGACAAGATTTTAAAGCCCTGAGCTTCACCTTGAATGCTGTCTTTTTGCTCTGGACTTTGGAAGAGTCCTCCACACACTAAAGGAATATTCTGGATCAGAGAGCGTCCTCTGGCATTCATAGTTATTGTTTCTGAGGTGCAGGAGCCTGGAATAGCTCATATCGGCATTGGACATGGACTTCAATGGCGCGGTGCAGTACGTTACTGATGTGCCTCCAACTCTCAGAAACAGCAAACTTCGCATTGTCAGAATTGAAGACTTGGATCATACCAAATTGAAGGCCTTACTTAGAGATGGGCACGGATAGAGGCTACCTCTATCCGTCATCCGTACGGATAATCCGCACGGATTGTGCTATATGTACGAATACGGTGATATTTCCTATT